>CM059262.1:38490469-39090469 GCA_030347555.1 Lablab purpureus | reverse complement strand
ATACGGGTAAAAGTAATTCCAGAAACCCATTTTTTCATGTTTAAGCATGACAAGAGAATGTGTAGCCATCGAATTTGCGTAACTTTGCGAAGAGTAAACTCAGCAGCAAACCAAAAAGTTATTGCGTAAAAGAGAGAGAGTGGCTTTGACAGATGAATATGGTATCGTCACGATTCGGCTAAGCCATTTTTATTGTTGGTGATAAAATTATCCAAGAGACCAAAATCGCATTTCTTTAATAATTCAAGGACTCACTTTAATTTAAAAAACTTATTCCTTCAAATACACTTTTCTCCCAAAAGTCCTTTCTAAAGATCATGGTTAATTCCTTCTATTACAAATGCCGTTCAAACTTTATCATTATGTGTCTGCAGTGCAACTTTTCATATATGGATCCCTAGCTTAACTAAGTATTAATTACACTGTTGAATAATTTGTTTTCATGTACAAATTAAAGCTACTTTTGGAGAATATCTAGTTATATTTATGTGAATATTTTATATATTTGTCACTGTTATAATATTGTTACTATTCTAAAAGTTCTTTTTGGAATCTTTAAAATTTATTAGTTCTAAGAAAAAATATAATTAAATGTCATATGTTCTTTCTTTGTTATCAATTAAATTTATTAAGGTAGACACTCAAATATTATCAATAAAGTATATTAAAATTTAGACATTTGCAACAATAAAATATGAAAGACGATATAAAAAATAAAATATCATAAAATTATTTCTTAAAATTGTATTTTATTTTTAAATCAAAGTATTAAATTTATTTTATTTTTATATTTTATAAATTAGTATAAATTATTATAAAAATATTTCAATTTTTTTAATTTTTTCATAACTTTTAATTTTTCATTATTATTTTCTGTTTCTTATTTTACTTTTGATAAATTTTTGAAAAATTAAAAATATATTTAATTCTGTAAAATTATGATTTTTATCTATAAAATTAAAAATTTTGTTTAACCAATTAAATGTCTCGAAGCTTATATGAATAGAATATGAAAGCTACTTAAGCACAACATATACTAACCAAAACATATAAGGAAGTGTGAGATATTCTTCACCAAGAGTTAACAAAATATTAAAACGTGAGAATAATCAAATTTATATCTTTTAAATATATATTTTGAAGATGTGTAAAATGAAAGAAAATAAAATTTTGAATGAATAACTTAATGGATTGTCCAGATTGATTAATCAAATGAAGTGGTATAGAAATACAATCAATGGTTAAAGAATTCTTAAAAAATTATTATTATTTTAATATATAATTTGATCTGGTGGTTATAGAAGAAACTACAAATTGGTTAACCATATTTGTTTAAGGTTGATGGAGTCAATTAAATCTCTAAACAAAAATGGTTATGTTGTCAAAATTGTATTTCAATCTAAATTTATGTATCATTTAAAAAAATGAATTTCGAAGCTAGAAAAATTATAAATTTTACTATTTGAAAACAAAAGAAAATAAGAATTAATCGAGATGTGATATTTAATAAGATGTTTATATTTAATAAGAAGAAAAGGTAGAGGATAAAAAAAATCAATAACTATTTGTAATGTAATTTAATACCTAAAACTGATAAACAATAAACTAACCCTCAAATATACAAATACACTTGGTTTTTTATCCAGTCTTTCAAATTTAAATTTCTTATCTCCAAACTCAACTTCTAAACAATACGAAGTTAGAAAATAAAACTAGAATAAATAAAATCTAATAATGATTAACTCACTAATATTTTCATAAAGAGTTGGCTTGAGAAGTTTTAGGAAATAAAAGAAGTGATAACGGTTTAAGCCAGTACACTAGTAGGGATGATAGTATTTAGTGAAATTAAAAATTTATTAAAAACTTTTAAAAAGTATTTAGTAATATTGATATAACTTTTTATATTTATAATGGTTTAACAGTGTTTTTAGTTCTAATTTTTATAAATTTTTTAATATGTTTTTATTATTATTATTTTTAATTTAATCTCAATTTTTATAAAAATAAATCAATTTGTTCTCTTTCATTAAATTTAATAAAAACGATATTAAAAAAGTAATGACGTAACATAACATATTATGACACGTATCTAAAAAAAAAAACGCAAATATGTTATGTGACGTCATCAATTTGTCAACACCGTTCATATTAATTTAATAAAAAAAATTAAATTAATTAATTTGAATAAAAATAAAAATTATATTAAAAAAATAATAATAAAAACACATTATAAAAATTTAAGATTAAAAAGAGTATTAAAATTATTTATTGTTAAAGTATTATTACAATAATATTAAAAATTATTTTTTTCAATTTTAAAAATATCTTTTAGTGCTGCAGAAAGTCTAAAAAGGAAAGTTAAAACAAAATCCAATTCAAGAACCAAATGATTTTTTTATATTCCAAATTTTGTTACACAGTTTTATAGAATTAAATTCGTTAGTGTTAGATACAGCATCTCCTTAGGAGCACCATTCAAGAAAGACAATGTATTTCAAATAGCATGTATTACAACAAGAATTTCTGCATTGATTTGCAATCAATACCCACCAATCTTCTTTCTTCTTTCTTGACTACAAAAGCACCAATCAAGACTTGTCTTTATTGAACATTTTGACAAAAAATTATGTCATATATCCAGAAGCAACTAGTATTAGGGCTCCAATTCGCCACATGACCCATGTGGTCTTGATTTTTTTTTTTTTTTGGTTCTGACGCAAACATGATGCAGATCTGTTCTTGAAAATCAGCTGGAAAAGACTCATAATTGAATCACGACATGAATTTTACATTAACCATCATTTTGCTTCGAAATTGCTTCAAAACGTGCAGAACAGACTGAATACACTAATTATGCAGACACCCACGTTAACCACCACTTGGTCTGACAACAAAGAAAAAGGGTAAAAATTTAATTGATCCTAAACACTGATAATGTCATTAACAGATGACATTAATCAATGAGAGGCAAGGTGCTTATTATGCTAGGAATAAAATTGAACTAAGTGTTTTGCAACAAATTGGAGGCGTTTAAGCAGACACATGTAACAGAGAATGTTTCTGGTCCCAAAGCCAAGGACTAAGCATGCACTGGAATTTGAGCATCTAACAGACTTCCTTAGTATTTATTACTGCATCAAAACTATATATATATATATATATATAAGTATAATTAATTAGCGGGTTTTCTCAACAACTTTGCCTGCAAAGAAAGTAACGAAAAAATAATGTTCTGTAATGTGTATAGTTGTTGGAATGTGAAATTTGTGTTCTATTCCTGGTAGTTAAGCTTTTAAGTATACCTCCCTTTAATTTTCCTGTGATGACAGGATCTGTAGCATCACAGCATAATGTTTTCTTGATTGAAAAAACAAAGTCATTATTGTTTATCATCATGAGGAGAAGCATAATCATCCATGCTTTCTATAACCTGCTAGTTCGAATTACAAAGAAACCCGAAGGTTGGTAACTTTTGTTGCTGGCCAATGTCTTAAAATTTCAACATAATGAAAGAAAAAGCATGGGAGAAAAAGAAGAGATTTTTTTACCCAATAATGAGAAATAATGTTATTTAAGCTTTTTGATCGCTTTAATTAAAGGTTTGGAACTGCTGAATAAATATATGACAAAACTGAAGAAAAGGTTGGCTTTATGCCTTTATCTTTTTTTTTGTCTGGCTGTATTTGATATTAGTTACAAGTAGAAAAGAACAAAGAAAACGTGGGACGTTGTGTTCTTTCGGTAACAAAGGAGAATCTTTATGTTAGACGTATGACAATTTTGAATTAAAAATAAGTAATAAATTCTATTTTAAGAGTAAAAAAATTCATGAAATATATAAAAAAACGTAAGTGTTGGAACATCCAAAATTTTTAAAGTAAAAAAAAGACTATCAAGTGCATCGAATTAAAAGAAAAATAATTAACTTGGAAATGGTTTGAAATGAAACTATAAAATGTGCAGTTAAATTATAGAATGTAAAGTTAAAGGAAGGAAGAGAGAAGAGAAAAACAAGAAGGAATCCAAGTTAAAGAAAATACTTGAAATGTGAACTACTTAAATGTAAATAAAATATCAAATGTAATTTTGCTTTGGAAATGTGAAGTATAAATTTATTGATAAGACTGGTTGAATAATTTACAGTAATTTCAAAATTTTGAAAGGAAATTAATCTCATATTGATCAAATGAGAAACATGAAATATTTTTAAAGTAAAACCAGTTTATCTAAAAAATGATGATTTTTTTTACTTGGTCAAACTAATTTGTGGGGCAATTTTGAATTGGTCCACCGATTTGCCTCGTCAAGTATTTCCCTTATAAAACAATTATTCTCCATCATCTCATGTACAGTTTTGATTCAGAATAACGTGTTATAACATTTCTAAGGAAATTTTTCTCCTCTTAAATTTACTGATATGCAGAATTGTTCTTAATAATACACTCCTTCCTTCCAAAAATTTTGATGTTTAAGCGACACAAAATTTTACATCAAAACTGTTTTCAATTTTTAATAAAATATTAAACTGATATTTTAAATTTATCTCAAATAAATTAATGAATGAAATTATTGTTTTGAATCTTTAGTAAAAGAACTTGAAATATCAGTTATTTTAGAATGGTTATAAGAACCAATGATAGCATAGCAGGTGAGTGGTGCTAAGTGAGTGTAATAGCCAATTATACTACAATTTCGAAATGTGGGAATTGAGCAATCAACTAGGGAAGGGAAGAGAAGGATGCAACTTATACTATTATTTAATTTCTCACTTTAATTATATAAAAAATATCGAATATTATATTAAAAAAAATAGGTTAACAAGATTATTATTCTAAACCTCTTCAGACTTACAACACAAAAAGGGCCTCCACAGCCTTACAGAACCGTTCACAGCCTTACAGAACCTTTGGTGTGATGCATATATCAGTATATATACACTGCCACTCCTAAACTCCTCTCCCATCCAACCAATCTTTTCCAATCTCAACCAGGCCTGCCTCCCATAGTTCACAGTACTCAAACCCATCTACAGAAAATAAACAAGTACCAACCTTCAGTGTGGTAACACAAGGAAAAATGACAACGGAAAAAGAGGTTGAAACTGTAATAGTTGGGAACTATGAGGAAATGGAAAGTGAAGGGAAGCCTAGGGATATAAAATCCAAGTTATTAAGTTTGTTGTGGCATGGTGGTTCTGTTTATGATGCTTGGTTTAGCTGCGCTTCCAACCAGGTTGGTTTTCCAAAATATATATTAATTCTTTCTTCTTAAGTTATATTATTATAACAGCTTATGCATCCAAAAATAACAAATCTTTTAACAAAAAAGGGCTTATGCTCCGTTCCATGCATGTTGTAGGTTCAATCTTTAAATGCTTATATTTGATATACGTTTTATGTCAGGTGGCACAAGTTCTGCTTACGTTGCCTTACTCATTTTCCCAGCTGGGAATGCTTTCTGGCACCCTTTTTCAACTCTTCTACGGCTTGCTGGGTTGCTGGACTGCTTACCTCATTAGCGCACTCTACGTTGAATACAGAACCAGAAAAGAGAGAGAAAAATTTAATTTCAGGAACCATGTCATCCAGGTCCAACTCTCCCATTTTTCAAATCTGAATATTGCTTTCTGCTGTTGTGTCTGTTTAACACAACATAAGTATTTCAGTGGTTCGAGGTTCTTGATGGGCTCCTCGGGAAGCACTGGAGAAACGTTGGTTTGGCCTTCAACTGCACATTTCTTCTTTTTGGATCTGTTATCCAACTCATAGCTTGTGCAAGGTATCATCTAACTGCAATGCAAAGATCAGTCTATTTGCTGATTTTTACTTTTATTTAGATGAATAAAACTCGTATTCCGAAACTTATTTGGGCTTGTACCATGGTTAACGTTTTTGCAGCAACATATATTACATCAATGATAATTTGGATAAGAGGACTTGGACTTATATCTTTGGAGCATGCTGTGCCACCACTGTATTTATCCCTTCCTTCCACAACTACAGAATCTGGTCCTTTCTTGGCCTCCTCATGACCACTTACACTGCTTGGTATCTCACTGTTGCCTCTCTCCACCACGGCCAGGTAATAGTTACAGGTTTGCAA
Source organism: Lablab purpureus (assembly GCA_030347555.1). Classification (NCBI taxonomy): domain Eukaryota; kingdom Viridiplantae; phylum Streptophyta; class Magnoliopsida; order Fabales; family Fabaceae; genus Lablab; species Lablab purpureus. The sequence goes on along the minus strand of CM059262.1, from coordinate 39,084,364 downwards.
ATAAACAACTACTATATATACTATATATACTATATGAATCGTTATATTTGTTAGTGGTTGCTATAATAACATGCGATGTTGATGTTACTATGATTGTGTAGGTGGAAGGGGTTAAGCATTCGGGTCCAACTAAATTGGTTCTGTATTTTACTGGGGCCACAAACATTCTCTACACATTTGGGGGACATGCCGTTACTGTGTAAGACTCATATCTCATCTCAAATGCCATTCCTATGAATAGTATCTTTTACGTTTTGACTACTCTTTCTTTTCTCCTTCTTCGATTTTCGCATTGTATAAATTTGTTCCACTAAAATCGATATTTTATTGCCAACTTATGTTTTAGTCATTAACTGTCAATTACTTAACTCTGCAAGTATTTCTTTCTGCTTATGAATGCTGAATGGGAAGGCCAAATTAGGAGCAGCAGGGTGCATCCATTGGTGAAGTGGGGCTATGGGGCTAAATGTAATTTTTTTATATACTTAAACTTTACTTTTTATACACGAGTTGTCAAAATGTGGCCCATGACCATCTTAAGTCCTTTTCCCATTGATATTTCTTTTTTACTTTAAGACGAGAATAGTAACTTTTCATGTTTTCAAAATGAAAAATAATTGATGTAGATAAAAAAGATAAAAAGAAAATAATTGTTGAATTGATACATGTGAAATGAAAATGTATGTATTTCACTGTAGTTTGAAATCCGACGGAGACGTTTTTCAAATGTTATATTTTTTTTTTTTCAAAAAGGGAAAAATGCTGTTACGCATGCATGCAAAGAAGCGCCTTTTTCTGGGGAATCCTTGAGCTCCTTTTTGGTTGTAGAAAGACAAGGTTCTTTCTCTAATTGGATCAGCTTTAATGCTTTTTTATCATGAGGACAGGAGAATTCCAGCTTTCCCTGCTGTAACTTTCACAATTTTAATTAGCACAGCTGCCACAGCTGAATAAAAGATTAAGAAGCCAAAAGATCTTAACTTTTTTCTATTTTGTTAGTACCTAGAAGTGAGTAAACTCCCACGTAGATTGCTAGTTGCTAATGCAAAGTTTAACTCCTGACATTACTTTTAACTTTTAATTTCATAAAATGTGGTTTATTTTAATTGTATTTAATTGGTGAAACGATAAAAAAATGATGATGTTGAATGGTGAGATGAGACAGGGAGATAATGCATGCGATGTGGAAGCCTCAAAAGTTCAAGTCCATATACTTGCTGGCTAGCCTCTATGTACTGACACTGACGCTTCCATCGGCAGCAGCAGTATACTGGGCATTTGGAGACATGCTTCTTGATCACTCCAACGCCTTTTCTCTCCTTCCAAGGTCACCCTTCCGAGACATGGCTGTCATTTTAATGCTCATTCACCAGGCAAGAATTAAGTAACCAAGTACTGCATCTAATTCATAATTAACAATCAATAACTGGGGTTTGTATTTGGATTGGATATGATGCAGTTTATAACATTTGGGTTTGCATGCACGCCACTGTATTTGGTGTGGGAGAAAGCGATAGGGATACACGAGTGTAGGAGCCTCTGCAAGCGTGCTCTTGCGAGATTACCAGTGGTGATCCCCATATGGTTTCTGGCCATAGTCTTCCCCTTCTTTGGCCCCATCAACTCCACCGTTGGATCTCTTCTTGTCAGCTTCACCGTTTACATCATTCCCGCCCTCGCTCACATCTTCACCTTCAAATCACCCGCTGCTCGACAGGTGCGCTACCACCATCTATGCAATTGAATTGCGTTATTCATTTGATTTGATTTGATGTGATTGCTGATGGAATGCAATGCAGAATGCGGTGGAGCAACCTCCGAAGTTGGTGGGAAGATGGGCTGGTGCATACACAATCAACGTATTTGTGGTGGTGTGGGTTGTGGTGGTAGGATTTGGATTCGGTGGATGGGCTAGTATGGTTAACTTCATACACCAGATTGACACATTCGGTTTCTTCACCAAATGTTACCAGTGCCCCTCGCCCACCTCCGTCCACCCACCACACCTCAACGCAACCGCGCCTTCCCCTCCACCTCACTAACTCCTCCACTCCTCTACTTCTTCATCTTCCTCTTCCTATGCTACCTACTTTGTCACCTTTCTCCTTCCCAGTTTCAAAACAGAGACAAAATTGGAAGGCAAACAAAAAAAACAAGCAGTTGCGTAATTAAAGTCTTTTTCTTCCAGCTTTAAACCTGCTTACTGTTTTCTAATGCTGAATCAGAAATACAATTGCACATTAATGTTGCTGACTTTCAAAAAAATTAGAGAAAAAGCGTCAGGTTAAACATATGTAGCAACTCTGCCTTGAGCAAGGGTTAATTAAGTTATCTCATAAATTATTGATGTTTTCAGTTTACAACACATGGGTATTTATTTAATTTTCCAATTTTTTCCTCTCATAAATTATCTTAATAATTAATTAATGATTAAAATAAATGTAATATATTTATTGTGAAACAACATATATTTATTACTGTTTTGGGTCTATGTATAATAAAATCTTCAAATTGAAAATAATCTGGCACTAAGATTAAATTTTACGCAATCTAAATATTTATTTCTAATGGAAAAATCACTTATTAGTTTCATAAATGTAAAATGTGGATAAGCTAATTAAATATCCCTAGTTGACAGGTACTTAATAATTGTTTTTTATATGGGGGATTTAGATTCATAATTTAAGAATAAATAAAAGGGTTACATATGTATCCAATTTGTTTATGAGATAAACGAATTTATTTTAAATTATTTTATTCTTATATTTTATAAATAGGTGCAAATCATTTTCAATAATAAATAAAAACATCTTTAGAAAAAAATAAGAGAAAATAAAAAAAAACTTAAAAAAAGAACAATAATAAAGAAAGAAACTGTAAAAAAAAATAAAAAGATAAATTTTTTTTGGACATATTATCAAAAATCATTTACTTAAATTTATAAATGAGTTTATAAAACATAAAGACGAAATAAGTTCAAAATTTATCTTAAGAGACAAAATACAATTTTAACAAATAATTCAAATACTAAAAACATATTTAACCCTAAATAAAATAATATTTCGAAAATTTATATAGTATTATTATTATAATAATAAAATAGTATATAGTTTAGTATAATTATAGTTATTAAATAATCATATTAACTTAAAAGATAATTTTTTATTTTTTCAAAATTTAAAATTTATTAATAATGAAATCAAATTTAAAATTAAAATTTTCAGTTATCAAGGACAAAATATTTATCTTTCATTTTATTTTATAATTTTATTTTAATAATATTCATTTTTATTATGAATGTAAAAATAAAATAAACTATTAATTCAATTAAATATATTTAACTTCTTTAAAATAAACTATAAAAATTATATTAAATATTAATAAACAAATAAATTATAAAAAAAATGTAATAATTAAGATCTTATTAGATCCTTAAGATAAAATTTTATATGAATTATTTTTAAAAAAATAACTTAAATGAATTAGATGGTGTGAACTTAAAAAAATAAAATATTTAAAGCATTATTTATAAATGAACAAATAGTAAAATATTATGTATGAAAAATGTATATATCCTTTTTTAATAAAATTGAACATGTAAACAATAAGTAAGAACAAATTTTTTATGTTATTATATTAAAAATAAATTGAATTAAACATACAAGTGAAAAAAATAATATAAAAAATTTAGTTTAAATATTTCTTGTGTTTTTATTTTTTTATAATTAATTCTATATTTTAATATTTATTAAAATTAAATTAAAAATTATAGAAAAATTAAAAATTCTTCTATTTAATTCACATTGTACACAGAAACTCAATTTTAAAAAGTTTGGGGATAGGCCCTCCCCTTAAAATCTTCACCACCAAGTATTTATTATTTACTATTGTTCTTATACTATGTGATGACTATATAGGTGGTGTGATTTAATATATGTTCAATCAAAAGCTAATAAAAAATTTCTTATTGATCTCTCAAAAACTCATTCTGTGAAAGATTAATGAAAGAAAGAAAATCAATATAAGTAACTAATAGGAGATTCTTCCATAGATATATTTATCATAAATTATACATAGTCTACACTGTGGAGCTGAACCAATAGATATATTTATCAGTAATACAACTTAATCAGCTAGTTGTGTTTACTTTACAGTAATAATATCCACTTTGTAAAGTGAAATATTGGGTTACCCTTAGTTTCAATCAGCATGGTAGGAGGTGTAAGAAATACTCTCTCTCTTATATTTTAGTGTTAATGTTTAAAAAACTATTAACACGAGAACAATTTTGTTCAAAAGTAATCAAAAAATTTCTGGTTAAAAATAAAATATTCTGAAGAATTAAAATAATTAATACAGGGTGAGCTTAAGTTAAATATTTACACATTCGTATATAGCAAAAAGAGAAAGTGATAAAATAATAAGTTGTAAAACAATTTTATTATTATAATAAAATAAAATAATTTTATTATAATAAATAAAGTTTAATATATTTCTTAGTGAAGGAGAAACAACTTTGGAAGACATAAAAAAATTGGAGGGAATATGCTATTTTTCATTTTTAGTGAGTTTAAATAATATGTATAAAGATTAAAAAATGAAATCGTATGTAGAAATCAATAGCTAATTTGAAAATATAAAAAATTGGTAAAAAAATACAAAGTAAATTAGAAGTATCTGTGATTTCATACAGAGTAAAAAAAGTAAAAAATAGCATTGATAGAAATATGAGAAAAAAAAAAAAGGAGAAAGTAAATCTAGTTTTCACATTTAAGGTTGTCTTGTTAACACATATTGATTGAGGTTGCAATAAACAAAGGAGGGTTAAGATTGAGAGACATAGATTGTCCAAATGGGATTGGAGAAAGTTAATCTGGTCCGTTGGTTTAATTTAAAAAAAGTGCGAAAAGAGAGAAAATGGAAGAAGGAAAAAAGCAGAGGCGTTGGATGATGGAATGCGTGAAAGTTAAGTGTAGGTCAAAATTGTGACATATAAAACGAAGAAGGTGCAGCAGAGCAGTTTGAGCCGTAGTGCAGACAGTGACAGAGAGAGATCAGATCCGAAGGGGAGAGAGAGATGAGTGAGAGTGAGAAGCAGAGGGTAACCGGAAAGGTGAAGTGGTTCAATGACCAGAAGGGATTTGGCTTCATAACCACCGACGACGGCGGCGAGGATCTCTTCGTTCACCAGTCCTCCATCCGATCCGACGGTTTTCGCAGCCTCGCCCTCGGAGAGTCCGTCGAGTTCCTCATCGACTCCGATTTGGAAGGTCGCACCAAAGCCGTCGACGTCACTGGTCCTGACGAATCGCCCGTGCAGGGCACTCGTGGTGGCGGAGGAGGAGGAAGAGGGGGATTTGGCGGCGGCGGCGGTGGAAGAGGCGGCTATGGCGGACGCGGCGGGCGAGGTGGTTATGGTGGCGGTGGCGGGTATGGTGGAGGTGGCTATGGCGGAGGTGGCGGATATGGTGGCGGTGGTGGTGGAGGGGGTTGCTATAAGTGTGGTGAGACAGGTCACATAGCGAGGGACTGCAGCCAAGGTGGCGGTGGCGGTGGAAGGTACGGGGGAGGTGGTGGCGGCGGCGGTGGTGGGAGCTGCTACAACTGTGGGGAGTCTGGGCATTTTGCGAGGGACTGCCCTTCAAATGCCCGTTGATATAGTAGCACATGATGGGTGGGCCTTGCTTTTGTGTTTTGTGGTTCTTTTGGTTGTTTCATTTTTACTCTGAAGATTACCCTTTAGAAATAGGGTTAGCTAGGGTGTGGCTTTTCTGCGTTTTTTTTTTTGTTTTCATCAAAAGTGATTAGTTGCTGGGTTTATTATTGTTCTGTTTTTGGGTTAGGGGAAGGAGGGTTTGTATTGGTGAGGTTCTGAAATCAACGGCTAAACACTCCGTTTCCTACTGTTTATTGCGCTTCTTCAACATAATATGCTCTGCCTTACCTTAATGTTCAAATCTTTAAATGTCTGTTTTGCATTTATCATGCTCCTGTTCTTCCCGTACTTTTTATGGCTACTGTTTTCTTACTCAATTATTATGTATGTGGGAATCTTCATTTAACTGGGAAATGTTTATAAACTCACAAGCATTCATAGTAAGGGAGACCTTCGCAACCTAACTTCTGGATTTGATCTACGATCAAGAATTATTCTACATTATTGTAAGAATGAAAAGATGAAAACTGGCATTTTTTTTTTTCAGGTTGGCCAATGCATGGTCTAATGCAAACACTACTATTAAAATGTTAATTAATGGATTGCTGCATTAACTAACAATCACCTGATCTCTGCATTTATACTTGCACTAAGACGATAATGGATGTTAATTAATGGATTGCTGCATTAACTAACAATCACCTGATCTCTGCATTTATCACCTGATTTCTTTTGTTACTGGAAATTTTTTGTCCATTCAAATTAAGGGAAATTACATATATAATTTTCAATCCCCTTTAAAACCTTGCTAATTAATTTGAAAGAAAGTTTGTTTTTATTGAGTGGGTATACTAAATTAAATTATTCATTTCAATTTTTTTTATTTTTTTTAAATATAGAATAATTGTTTTTAATTGAATGAACTTTGGAAGAACCAAATTTTAGTTTTGGTGATCTGGTCTGGGATGGGAGAGGAAGTAATAATATTAATTTGATTTCTTTTAATTTTTCATAAGCCATAATGACTTCCATGACCTATGACCTTAAGAAGGACAATTCCACAAATAGAGATGTGCCATTAAAAGGAAAGCTTTTTTCTTCTTCAGTAGTTTTGAAATGGGATGTACTGTTTTAGTGATCTATTTTTTAAAAATTAATTATTATCAATGTGTCTGTCTGGATTTCAAGGCTCAAGCTAATACTTTTATTCTTCTCTACCCTGTAGGTGGAAATTTTGAATTGTAGATTAAAATCTGCAAAAATGCCTTATGAACTCTTGTCCAAAAATAGAATGTCAGTGTTTGTTCTCTCTAATATATATATCCTTCTTCCTCTTCATGCAGTTTAGGAAGAGGCAGTGGAAGCAAATTTGTGCATGAATGAAAAAGCACATTGTATGCTCACCAAAAGTATGACCTTTTAATAATCTTCTGAACCCTTTTTTTTTTCTGAGACTTTTTTGTATGTTTCTTTTTCAGGAACTAGTTATAACGTCTAAAAGCAACATATGCAAATGACGTACTTCATAAATCTAAACATTATCCATATTTCTTAAATTTTATACTTTTTTGGTTTGCGTCTATCTTTTTATTTCCTTTTTATGATTTCGGAAGATACTACAGCTACATGTTTTATGTACATATCGACTTCATCTAGATTGTTTATTAGATCTCATCAGACACATGCATGAAAATTTAGAGACTTTCTTTTAAGAGGACAACAGCATTTTGAGTAAGTTGCTCAAATTTAAAAACTTAAAATGTATTCATTCTGAGATAAAAAAAGATATTAATTATATTTTAAAATACTTTTAAAAATTGTTTGAATTTGATATCAATAGTAAAAATGAATGGTTGGAGTGGTATCAATAAATATTATAAAAAATAATTAGAATTTGCTTAAATTTAAATTAAAACACTTTGTTGCTTCTTATTAAAATAGGAGGTAATATTATTTAAACACATTTCTAATAGGATGACCTAGGGGATTTATAGTCATTAAAAAAACAAGGGAAAAAAAACTTTTGCATGTCACCTCTGCTTTATATGAAACTTAAACATATTTTTAGTTTGGTAAGCGTATAATTTTAAGGTTTTAGACAAATTTTTTTATTTTTATCTTTAGAAAATTATAAAAATTAATTTTAATTTTGATAAAATAAGTAAATTTTGATTTTAATTTGCATAAATTTTATTTTTTTATAAAATTTGAAATCATTTTTTTCATCATATTATTACTTTTAGGTAAAAGTGTGTTAATTTACAGATAGTAATCTTTTTTACTCATATTATTACATGTTAACATTTGAATGCCATTTCAAATTATCAATAAATCTTTCGGTTAACACATAATCAGCTAAAAAAAAATCACATCATACTACTGAATACTAAAAATAGTGATTTTCAATCTTACAAATATTAAACATCAATAATAGCAGTGAATTTTTCATTCATCTTATAAAGATTAAATACATATATTTAAGTAAATAATAACAATAGTAATTAAAGATGATAAATATTACTATTTTAAATTTTAAGAGATTGAGAGCACAACAACAGCAGGAAGGATAATAATATTGTGGAAAAGAAGTTTGGATTACTGATAAAATTCAAGAATCAACTTGGGTTAGTCATACAAAATTATTTTACAAGCTCTCCAAAAATATAGTAGTATGTTAAATGGGTCAAAACATTTCGCCCATAATACTAGAGACTAAGTCCGCAAGTCAATCTATTAATTTTTAAAATTTTAATTTTACTCAAAAAATTTTATATATATATATGTATATATATATATATATATTAAATCTGCAATTAATCATATAAATATTTTTAAATTTTAATTTATTAATAAGTGCTAAAAATTATTACTTTCATATATTAAATTACTTTAAATTTAATTTATAAATGTTAATAATTTAAATTATAATATTAATATTATAATTTTCTAATAATATAATATAAAAAAGTTAAATTTTAAAATTTTTATTCACATTTTATTTAGAAAAAATTAGAGGAAATTTATATATATATATATATATATATATATATATATTATATTTTAGAATACCATATAGAAATCTTTCTGTCAATTTGTAAACTGATGTGAAAACATTGATAGTCAATTATCATCTGATGAAGGTTAAAAAATAATAAATGGTGAAAACAGAAAATATTATAAATTTTTCATAGTTATATTTTGTAATAATGATAACTATAAAGTTTAACCAATAATTTGGTCAACTCATCTGAAGCATGTAGCTATTAGTACCACAGATTTTATTCTTCAATTGGTTACGTGTTTCTAGGAAACTGATTATGATTGCTGATGAGAAGATCAGAATTTATTGGATATAGTCCTCTGCCAAGAATTGAATTTTGCAAAGTATTTTAATGAAGGTATGGTGCAGGGCAATTGGCAAGAGGTTGGAGTGATTTTTATGTGATTGAAGGAAGGGGCGGCTCCAGACTTTAGAAGTCATAAAGTAAATTTAAAAAATCAGACATTTTTATTTAATAAAAAAAATTTTGCTGAAATATATTATAATTTTATTTAAAATTTATTTTTTGAGTTTTTTACGATGTAAAATTATTTATTAAATTATCATAATTAATTTTATTTAACATTTCTTTTTCAATAGATAATAAGGTTAATCCGTTTAATCTTTGTTGAGACATTTTTTATCTTAAATAAGTTTTTATTATTTTTAGTTTTGAAAAACTCCTTTCAGCTGAGGCAACTGATACTGGAATTGTTAACATTATTCTATAAGCTATATATGCATTTAGAAAAGAATTTATTCTTTTTATATAATTAAGAATGTTAATTGGTTTATCATTTTCCAATCTTATAATTTCCTTTAAGATATTTAATTCTGAAAATAAATTCAATCCATCAAGATCCAATAAATTATCATGTTTCAAAGATTTTTCAAGATTTAAACATTTTTCTTTCAAAAGTATAGAGTCTAATGACTTTAATTTTTTAACACTAAATAAAAAACCAAAAATATTTTCATATATTTTAAATTGTTCAAATCTACTTTGAAGTGTGGTAATTGCTTTATCTACAATGTACAAAAAGTAATCAATTCTAAATGATTCTTGAAGAGATTTTACAATTTCATTCTCAATATTTTCATCAAATTGTTTCTTTCTATGACTAATACGTTTTTTACAAAACTTAGGCTCTATATCCATTTCAATAGCAATTTCCTTGGTAGAAATTAATGCATTTTCAAATCCATTTTCTCTGTACTTTTCAAAAAATGAAAGAAGGCCTTTTAATTGTTCAATAACTTCATCAATGCAAGCTTAACCCATAGTTCTTTAACACACTACACACACATATAATATATATATATATATATATATATATATATATATATTATCATCACATCAAATAATATTCTCATAAATTCAATTTAAATATGCAAGCTTAACCCTTAAGAACAGAGGAATAGAAAAAGAAAGGACATTGAGAGAGACAAAATTTACTTGAAACTGAAGTTTATTGGGTAGAAATACTCATCTCCCTCTCTAAATCACAGTTGTGGACTTTGATTTTGAAAAAGATGATTGAAGATTATAAATTTGGAAGAGAGAAATTAGAGCTTATCTAAAATTAGGGTTGGAAATGAAAAGTCACAGGAAGAGAAAAGAAGAAGATAGAAACCAGTTGGTAAGATAATAGAGATAAAAAGTATCTGAATCTTTTTTAGTTATTAGTATTAATTAACAAATCTCTTTTTTTTAAAGAAAATTATGATTTATTGATAAAAGTGTTTATCTCATTAAATATTATTTTTAGTTCCAATAAAAATTAATAAAAAATCACAATATTTTAATTAAATTTTATTCTTAAACATAATTTTATAATTAATTTAATAGGGTATATTAGTATTATAAAAAAAAAATTGAGCCTTTTTTGTTTGTGGAGACCTAAAACGAGTAATTTACTTGCTTGACCCTTAAGCCAGCCTTTATTGAAGGTTAAGGTTATTGGTAGCTAGTAGCTAATCTCATCGCTGAAACCCTATGCATTCGTTTCTGTAGGGGATTCACTTTCATTCCAACCCTTAAGTAAATGCAACCAAATATTTTCTATGCGCCCAAAACAATGTAAAAAACTTTATTCATTATTAGTGTATAGTTGAAGTAAGTTTCCAGAATAAGATTGTATATTAGTATCTCATGTTTGTTATTAGCCAATGTAAGAAGGATTTCATAAGATAAAGACAATTCTGAATAGCTTCACATGTCACATGCATATGTACAAATAAATAATGTTTATCATGGTGTTATTCCCATAACTTAAAACACAAAATCAACTCTCTTACTTTTTTTTACTTCTTTCTTTATTTCTTTCATTTCTTTTATTTAATAAATACATTTTTTCTATATAAATTATATCTCAATATATTAAAAATAATAAAAAATATCACATATAAATAGTTTGAGTAGCTTAACTTATATATTAAGAGATAATTTCACTTATTGTTAATTAGTTTTATATTGAAATTTAAAATAATATCAAAGACATACTTGTATTTATATTACTTATCTTAAGAATGAAAAGGTCTATTTTGATAAAAAATTTAACACCTCTTATCTCATTCTTATTACTTTTTAATATAAAAAATAATAAGAATGAAAAATAAAAAGATCATCTTACTTACATTCTTATACATATTGATTTTGATATCGCATTAAATTTTAATATAATTTCAATTAACTTAATTTAATGTTATTTTAATATATATTATTTAATAATTGATGAGATATAAAAAGTACACCGTAAACATGTAAAATTTAGAATAAGAAAAAAATTATAAATGTTAATACAATATTAACTAAATATTATAATAAGCTTTATTAACTTATTTCTTCATTATATCCTAAATTCAACAACATGTTAAATTTCTAAAATATTATTAGAAATCAAGTTAGATTTGAATTGTAATACTTAAACTAATACTACTATATTAAGTAAAAATAGTTCTATGCTAATTAATGACTAGAACTTTCATAAAAAATACTTAATCTAATATTTATATATTTAACTCAGTATATATTCTTTAGTTTGATTATTATAAATTCTAATTTTAATTCGTTTATAACATAATATTCTATTTATCACATATAAAAAGTTAACAAAAAATATTTTTTTTGTCAGGAACTATTTAAATCTTATTAAATGTATTACTTATTACTATTGCTCGAATGGTCGGAACAATATTTGTAGTATTCATAACAATTCTTAGAATTTATTATTGAATATATTGAATCTGAAGCAACAATAACAAGAAATATAAAAATGGAAAATGAAAAATGAAAAAAACTAAATTATATTAACATAAAGCTGTATGTACAGAAAAAATGTCATGTATAACGTGTATTCTCTCCATATATAGAACAAAGGTAATAGAGACGTATTAATTATACTATTGTTGGGTGTTCATTTATCATGTCCTTCCCAAGCTTCTAGCTAATTAACCACCAAAGTATACTCTGAAATACTGATGAAAAAAAGTTTGAGCATTGTAGAATTGATTTTGTGATGGGTCATCATGATAAGTCTCAGGGGCTTCTCTTCCACAACCATCACCATATTTTGCTACCATCGCTGCCTCTTCCCTCTTTCTCACCACTGGACTTTACTAATTTTATTTTAATCTCTATTTTTTTATTCTTATCCCAGTAAGAATTATTTTAACAGGAACAAAAATTAAAATTAAAAGATATTTAAGTTATGTACATGGTAACAAGAGTTTTCTTTCTCAGATTTATAGTGCAAATTTGCATTGTTATTAAGTTAACATGTTTCCTGTATTTGGAAGCAAGGCTTTCTCTCAAGCACTTCCTCTTAAGATCACATGTTTCCTTAATAAACGACAAAATAGTTCGTCCAAGATTGTAGAACAACTCAACAATCAAGTATTATCTCAATTTTGCATTAAAAAATCCACAACAAAAGTTTTAGAAAAACTTTCTACAGAAAAAAAATGCTGGACCCACTTACAAGAAATCTTCCTTCTTTTATTATTTTATCTCTCAATCTATCAAATAATGAAAGAACTACATTTGAAAGATTTTTCTCCTTCCTTAATCCATCCTCCCATTTTCATGCTCATGAGTAAACAGCAAAAGAGCTCATGCAGGAGTGTGATGAAATAAAGTTGACAAAAAAAGGAATCCGCAGGGAAACAAGAGAGCGTAGAATCATTGTTTTTGAAAAAGAACGTAGAAAAAGGTTTTTCTATAGATATGTTCAATTGGATACAAAAAGACGATGTGCCTAGATTAATTTGAGAAGGGCGAACACCCTGGAATATATACATACACTCATGCAATCTGTAAAAAGGAAAGAAGACGCAAAAGTTACAGATTTCATGGTTGTGCAGGTAGGTATATATGTTTGTTAATTCAGCGGAAGCCTCTTCCTCTTGATTGATAGAGTTCGAGCCTACTCTTGGCTTCTGGTAGCAGTTGTTCGATGGTGTGTTCATCCACGAGATGTGCCTGCTTGGTGCACCACTCCAGAACTATGAGAACCTCTTCCTGCGCTAGCGTCTCGCTCTTGGGGACGTGGAGCGCTATGTAACAAAGGAGAGTGACGGATGGAATCTGAACCATTTGCTCGCCAAAGTATACCAGTTGAATCAAGTGCTTGGCGCCCCCAGCTTCTATGATGGCGTTGCAGTGATTCTCGTGGAGGTAGTTGTCCGTGCAAGCAAATTTGTTGAGCGCAATGGCCGCTTCCATGCAAACATTGGCTTCTCTTTCGTCAAGGAGCCTCACCAACGGCCCAATCAGTCTTGTTTCCGTGGCTCTGAAAGTTCTCGCCAAATTACCAACGGATCTGATGCAAGGTATGAGCAGGTCAATTTTCTCATTTTCTATTACTTTGAGAAGCTGATCCAGAACAGCCTTTGCAGCAGGGGAAGTAGGTTTGAAAGCAGAGCGTCTCAGCTCTGAATGTTGCTCCGACACGGCCGTTATTTCCATCAACGCCATTGCGGAATAAGATTGCACGTCTTCAGGACCCTTTTCCAGCAAAACCGCAAAACACAAAAGAGCCCTTGACTCGGTTATGCTCCTACACACAGTCAAGTTCCCCCTCGCCAGTTGCCATAAGGCTCTTGCTGCCATCGCCTTCATCTCCGCCTTTGTCATCGGGTCTTCGTATTCCCTCCCCTTGATACTCATCCCAGCGATTGACACCTGTGAGTTCCCACTCTGCTGTTGTCTTTTCGCGTTGGCAGCGTTGCTGTTGGGGTTACCCGTGCCAGCGGCGTCATTTCCCTGGACAATGCCTTTCATGGCTATGGTGTTAGAAACCACGTTTTGCATCTGAGTGGATGTCTGAGCTCCCATTGGATGAATGACAGTATTCTTATCATCTTCCTCTTCTTGCGCGCTCGCTGCATTAGTCCCCAAAACTAACGCGTGAAGGGACTTGTGCTTGTTCGCAATAGCGTACTTGCTATGCTCTTGAATTGTCTCGAAGGCGAGATGGCTAACGAGCAAGCGTATGGCATTGTTCTGGGAGAAATGATCCTGGCATTTCGGGTGATTGGCGGCGAGTTCAGAAATAGCCCAGGCCACCACCGTTTGAACCTTCATGTGACCGTCTTTGAGGATTTTTGCAAACACGGAACAAACACCAGCGTTCACAATGTGTTCCACGCTTTCGGGGTCTTTCCCGAGAAGCCCAATGGCTCTTGCAGCGTTCTCCTGCCCTTCCATTTGTCCTTCCTTCAGAAGCTTCAACAGCGGGGGCACACCACCTTCTTCGATGATCAGTTTTCCGTAACGGTCGTTGTCGCGAGCGAGGGAAACCAAGGAAGCGGCGGCGTCGGAGCGATCATCCACGGAGGCGCCTGAGAGGAGAATGGCTACCTGTTCCCAGATGAGGCAGAGGATGGGTTCGTTGGCCGCGATGGGGGGGAGCCCGAGGTACTCGTCGTCGCGCTCGTCGGCGGAGGCGGAGACGCGGAGGAGCCACTGGACGTCGCCGATGGAATTCTCGAGCTGCATGGAGGTCTTGCGGAAGGCGGTGGCGGGGATGATGGTGAAGAGTCTTTTGATGACACTGTTGGCGCGGCATTTGGTTACGAGTACGAGGGCCTTGTCGAGGACTTGTTCGGTGTCGTCGATGATGCGGCGCGTGGGACGCTCGTATAGGTCGTTGCTGTTCCTCGCTGCCTGGCGTAGGAGCCCTGCGAGCTTCTCCGTTTTGGATTTGAGCTCGAGACATTCCTGTCGGAAGTTCTGGGCCTCCTCCGACATCTTCGATACCTGGTCCGCCATTTGTATCGGGCCCGCCAGGATATCCTTGACGATGCTCGACATGGTTGCAGCGGACCCTGACGCGCTCGCGAGCGACCAAAATGTTTGAAATTGATGAATAAATTTATTTGTTTGTACGAGATTGGTGTCTCAGAGGTCGTGGTATGGTTGGGCTGATGTTTGGTTCATGGAAGGGGTGGCGGTGATGGTGGCGCCGCCGGGGGTGAGTGACTGAGGAGGGAAATTATTATGGGAATGGTTCAACGGGTTTTTCTCCCAAGTTGCGCGTTAAAAACTGCCATAATAGGTCCGTATACATATAGTTAGAGCAAATGGCTGGTCCAAACCTTTCAAGTACTGGGGAGGACAACTTCTCCTCTCCCCACACCCTCTGGATCAGCGATTGTAAACCACGCTCTCATCCTACGCCTTCTTCCTTTCGTAAATCGTACGTCATGTAGGCAAACTAGTTACACGCGCCACGGAGGATACTCCTACTATCTCTTTAACGAACGTGCGTACGGCTTACACGCTGTGAGAAAGAGAGAGAAATCGCCATTGCAATCAATTTAATTTAATTTAATTTAATTTAATTAACTGATTGCAAACACTTACGCTAGTCATAAATCATAAATCATAAATCATAAATCATAAATAACTAACACGGAGAAATATACTAAGAATTCAACTTTATTGCATTTCGTTAATGTAAAAAAGAAAGTTGTTATCGATAGTAATTAATATAAAAATCTGTTTACATTACTCTATATAATTTTTGTTACAGTTTGCTCTGCTTCAAAATCGTCTTTCAATATTTCAAAATCCACATGCAATCTAAATATTTAGCTATATAGTATATGCTCATTTTCATGTTTTCATTGGGAAGGAGACGTGAGTGATTTCTAAGGATGCATACATCTACTTTAATGAAAAATGTTGCATTTAGTTATTCTTATATATATCACCTTATTAAATATACAAAGGCTTAGGGAGTGCCAAAATATATTATTAAGATATTTTAGTGTTAAGTTGTCTCAAATATACTTTCAACATCTATAAAAATGACTGTTTTTTATTTTATTTCTATAGAATTGACCAATTTTAGTTTTAATTTTTAAAAATAATATTTTTAATTCTCGAAATCTGAAATCAATCTTTTTTTATCCTTAAAAAGTATTTTATAGTAAATAAATAACATTGTTTAATTTAGAAAACTTTTTAAACCATATGTTGATTATAATACACGATTAAACGGTCTCTCATCCATTTTCCTAATTAATCATTCTTAAGATTTTATCTTCTAAATTAAATGCGCATTTCAAAAGTCACTCTTTGCAACTAACCAAAAGAACTCTCTCAACTAACTCAAACATCTTTCATTTTCTCTTTACATGCTTGTACGTTTAATCTTTTTAGTTCTCTATATTTTCAGTCCACTCTATTTTGTTTTTATCTCAAAAATTAAAATTCAATAGTTTTTAAAAGTTGATGATTGAAAATGAGCTCACATGACTTAAATCATTCATTATAAAGCTAAAATATAATTTAGCTATGAAAAATGATTTATTTAAAATGTAAAAGGATATAAAAATAAGCATTATCCTGTGAAGCACCGAGTGGTCAACGATCAGTTTCTGAGGAATCAATCATAAAGGCGTATCCATAATGCAGCTTTTAAGCTTGCAGATGATGTGAAGTGGATAAAATTGCATAAGTCCGTTTCAATCCATTCACCTTCTCTTTCCCTATAATTCCTCTTTTTGTATGAGACATTGTTGTTCTTGTTTTTTCTTTGCGTTGGTCGGAATCAACTAATCTCTGTAACTTAAGGATGAATCAACTAGGGTTATCATTGTTTCGAGCACGTGCTGGAACATTTACATCAAATTACATCACATTTAGGTAAACGTTGCATCATCCAAATATATTTAGGGCCACTTCAAGAATCAAAACCACAACCTTCTTTAATTTTCAAACTTTCGTATGTAATTCAGACCTTCAAGTTGCCCTTCCTCGATTAAATCTTCTCTTTTGTACAGGGATATATGGATACTCTCCAAATCATGATGAGATTGATCAACTCAGGTGTTGAAAAAAATTATTTTAACACTACTATTTCTCATACATGAAACCCACCAATATTTTTTAAAATCAGGTTAATTTATGTATTTCAAATGATTTCAAAGTAAAAGATTAACAAATTAAAAAATTAATGTTGAAATTTGTAAATAAAATTCTTTAATGTATAAAATTAAAAGCAACGAAGGATTTGATAATTGTTAAAAGAATATTACATAATCATAAAATCCTATAAAATCATCATATATACATATATAGTGATTTATAATATATTTGCTACTAGTCTACTCTCATCTTTTTTAAATAAACAAAACATTCTTTAGTCCAAATTTTGTTTTGTTTTAGTTTGAGCCCGTTTTCACTAAGTTTTGGTTTTGGTCTGAATCCCACTCAGAACTGTTTCAGTCCAAAATTTAGTTATAATTTGCAGTCCATGTTCACTTTTAAAGTCCATTCCTTCCTTAATATGTTCAATTCAAGTTGGTCATTGTTATTTACACCTTGCTGTTTTACAAATATACATCAGTTTTATCGTTCTAGAATATTTTTTAAGATTTTTTGGTGATGCTAAATTATTTTAGCAGTTTCAGAAAATACTTTCTTGGTAGAATATTAAATTGACATATTTGGTAGTTGGATAACAGAATGAAACACCATCAACAATTGCTCTTGGCTTATGTTTTGATTTGTTTTGCACACACCTCTGACGGATATTCTGGAAAATTCCCTCACAATTCAGAATAAAATCTATGCACGTTTAGAGAGCAACAAATGAAAAGTAGAAGAGCAGATTCATGAAAGTATTGGTAATGTACAGATAAATAAAAAAATAGATCGAGAGAGAAAAGCATCGGCAAGAAGCATTAAAGAGGTTGAAACAATAGATAGATACACACAGAGAGACAGAGAGAGGTTGAAACAGTTGAGTTCAGGCTTTGCCTTC
This sequence comes from Lablab purpureus, assembly GCA_030347555.1. NCBI lineage: Eukaryota > Viridiplantae > Streptophyta > Magnoliopsida > Fabales > Fabaceae > Lablab > Lablab purpureus. The sequence goes on along the minus strand of CM059262.1, from coordinate 39,066,396 downwards.
GACCCTTGCATGAGTGAGTCCGACGCAGGCATCAACAAAATCCTCGTCGATGAAATCGGTGGAGAGAACCTGAAGCTTATCGGCGATGCCTTTAGCGAAGCACTGAGCGATGAAGAGCCTGGCGTACCCATGAATGCGTCGCGTAACGGGTTTCACGCACAGAACGGGGTTATCGGCGACGGGCGTAACGGTGTTCTCCACCCTGTAGAAGTACTTGCGCGACGTAACGGGTGGATGCTCGCTCAAGTGCTTTAAATTGGCGTCGAACTTGGTGGAAGGGAGATCCGTGTTGACCCAATTGTCCTTCAGAAAGCCCGCACTCCAGAGGGGACTCCCTGCTTTGGGCTGGGCCGATTTTCTGGGCTTCCAGACGCATATAACTCTCTTGGGCAACAGCTCCGCGATGCTCTTCCCCAGAACGCCCTCGTCCTGAGGGATCAGAAACTCTCCCAACTGCTCCTCCAAGTACTTGTCGAATTCCGGTGGGTCCTCGTGCCCGTACTCTGTCCTAATCTCCAGGATTATCACCTCCGACTGTGTCTCAGACAGGAACTTCTTCACGTCGTTGAGGACGACGTCGACGCTGTAGGTGACGAGGATTCCGTGGCAGATGCGACGGTTTTCTTGGACCCGAATGTCGAGGACGCGGGTACCCAGGACCAGCTGTCGGTATATGGAGAGGGATTGGCACTGTGCGAAAGGGCGAGTGACGAGAGGGATGCCGATTTTGTTGGTGGCAGAGTCGTGCGTTCCAGGCCACACGATCTGGTTGATGCGGAGTTTCTCTGGGTTCAGACCGGACATCCAGTTTTTCCTGTCTTGGGGGCGGTAGTCGGAGCCAGGGTACTCTTCTCCCGACGTTTTCAGATCCGAGAGAGTTTTCTTCTCTGTGTGAATTGTCTTTCTTCGTTCCATCTGCTTAGACACCTGAGAACCCATCTTCACTGCCCTTCCACCCACCACCACAACAACCACAGCACTTTCTTCTTTTCTTCTCTTGTCCTCAGCTCCACTTGCCTCTTCACCACCAAAACTCAACTAATCACGTTAGGTGATGACCATATTTATATACTCTTCAAAACTAAACTACAAACAGGGTTGTTTGCTATACTAGTAAGGATAAGTTTTTGTTGTTTTTTATACTCTTATGTTATTCCATGCACCTCTGTTTTTCGTTAGTAGTTTTTTCATATATAGGAATTTAGTTTAATGTTTTTGGTTTCTCATTGCTTCTAAATCCTTTGTGATTCTCATATAATATTCACTTGTATAATTAAGATTTGCTGTTTGTAAAATAAAGTTAATACGATCGTAAAAGTTCTGAATCGTGTACTGATTTTTTTCGCAGTTAAAGATTTTGATGCAACTGCTTTGTGATCGACCAGTTATTAATTAAAGAGGTTTTTTGGCAACTTTTAATTAATTAATTAATTTATTTAACAGTTGGATTGTGAATCCAGTGAATTTGGGAAGAAAATAGCGACTTTCTTTATTTTTAAGCGATTAGATAAATATCACAATTCGTATTTTGTTACAATATCAAAACCCTTAAACATTGTAGGACAGGAATTTCTTCATTTATGATAAGATTATAATAAAAAATCAAACAAAAATATTATTTTACTATTTAAAAGTAGAAAAATGTTTTACACGGTTAACTAATCAATATTTTTGAAGAATATTAAAACACGCTGTATTCTTTTTCTTTGTGAAGTGAGGCAGCGGAGCTAGAAATATGAAAAAGGTTTTGAACTTGATCTTTTCCTTTTTTGCCCACCACTATGTTCATATTATCGATTGTATCCTGACTTATTTTAAAATAGAGTAATGATTTTAAGAAAAATAATGAGCATTAAATAGCATTATTAATGTTCATATATTTTTTTAGTGTGATCTTTTAAGCCACACAAAATAAATGGTGGATGAAGGATGGGAAAGTCAAGTGATTTTTTGGAATGAATGATTAAACAAAAGGGATGAGAATAGGACAAAGGTTGTGAAATTATGAGATGATGACTTGGGTGCTTTCTGCAATAAAATTTTGTGTGGTTTATCTTAAGGATGTGGTTTGGGATGAAAATGGTGATTACTGTGTGGGGAGTCATTGCTCTCTCATTGGTCCACTTGTAATGGCTGTCCTGTCCAAACCTGTCTTCATCTTTGTTTTTGGTTTATTTGTGAAATTGTGGCAACACATTGAGGAGCAATTGAAAGAGACCACATGTCCATTCATCAATCAGACACATGGATATCATAGAAATCATCTTCTGGAGTTGCTGCTACACTAAACTCAAACCTCAAACTTCACATCCTAATTGGAACTCATTTTGTCTACAACCATTGATTTCGAGCTCGCAATAATTGCTTTGCATTTATCATGTTTTGGTTGTCACTGCCTAGATTTTGTTGCTTTAAATTCAAGGAAAAACCAACAAATAATCTGTTCTCCTTGGTCTCTGGGCACCACATGGATCAGTCTCTAAGTTTATAACAGGTTTTCCATTTTAAAACATGATTTAGTAATATTACACATTATTAAAGAAAAATATTTATTATTAAAAATATGCTAAACGGATAAAGAAAGAAAACAATGAATTTACTTACCCAGGAAATATGAATATGAAATAAGGGAATAAGATTGAAAACAAATAATTTTCTTTTGTCACTAATAAATTATTGATTTGAGTAAACAATGCTTTGTATCTCTGAATTTTGTTAAAAAAAAATTGGGAGATAAGAACATGTGAAGTCCGAACCTATCATAAAAACAAAAAAAAATTATACTTTTTGTTGTGAAAGAAAAAATTAGAAAAAAACAAGTTCTTTTTAATTAATTTATTTTTTAATTTAAAAAATACGAAATATGCTTTTCAAATGATAAATATTTTTTTTTTATGAGAAGACATTAGATTTTTAAAAAAATACTTTTAATTGTTAAACACATTTTTATATGTTTAATTTTTATTTTTTTTCACATTACTTTTCATTCATCTGAGCATATGAAGATAAATTTGTCATTTTTTTTTGTTTTAATCTATTCAAACAACATATATGACTACCTCATATCTATTTATACCTTTATTTATTATTCACTCGTAATCCAAATTAATAGAAGGTTAGTGAATAAAATAATTTTCATCAGCGACACCACATTTTCATATATTAATTTGTTTTTAGAAAATAAATTGACACAATTCACTTAAAAAAATCTTTTTTTACAATTTATATTTATATAAAATATAGACATAAAAAACTAGTTATAAATAAAAATTTGTATTTTTCACGTCCAGTAACTCAACATGCTCAATTTGTGAACAAGATTTTTTTCTTTTATATTTCTATTAGGATTTTAAGTTTTTGGTTACGATAATTTTGTTAATTATAATGTATTTGTTTTATTTTCTTTGACTTTCAGTATAAGTTTTACATTAGTTATTGTTAATTATCTTTATTATTTTGTCCATTTATTATCAAATTTCACCTGTTTTAAAATAAAGTTGACTATAAATAAAGATGTTAAACATATAATAGACAACTATTCATACTTTTTAAGTAAAAATATTAATTTGCACTATTTTTAGATTCTCTAGATAACAGGAACAATCCAGAGGGTAACTTAATTCTGTTGATTATTGAAATAGTGAAAAAATACACATGTCTACAATATATTAAGAAATTCTTAAAAATATTACCTATTAATTTTTAGATAAAGAACAATTAAGAATTCAATTAGTGATTAAATTATACACTACTATACAAAACTTATAGGGGGGTCTTGAAGCTAACCAGCATCAAGCTGTTTGAAAAGTTAAAAAAAAAAAATAGACCTTCAAAATAGTGACATGATAGGCTAGAAAGGGAGACACCAACAATAAGACTTTAACGAGTTCATTAAATAAGAGATTAGGTAGTAAATCAATTGAATCTCGATCAAATTTTACAAAGAATTAGTTCTATTTCTAGATAACCCTAATCTAAAATATGAAATGGATCTTGAAGAAATGAAGAGGTGAAATATCAATACATACGAACATCATATTTTAAATAAAAAAATGTTAGTACTTCAAGTAATTATCCTTTTACAAAATAAACAATGATAGATTCATCAAACCTTCATACCAAAATCATCCTATTTAGTTGGTTTCTTTTATTGAAATATTAATTTATATTTTAATTTTATTTAATAAAACATATAATAATGTTTAATATATAAATTTAAATAATTATTTTAAAGTAAAGATCTACTTAGTTCAAAATAACTAAAAAATAGCTATCTTACAAAATTAATTTAAACAAAATTGCAAAGATTGTTTTGGTTTGGAACTTACACCTCCTCTTATTATCAAATGTATAAATTAGAGTTTCTTTTACAAAATAATTAACTTGGATTGACTAAACTTAACTTTTTCAACTCAAGATAATCCTCACTCTTTTCTAATAAAAACAATTACGAAATTTTTCTTACTTCTAAAATATATATAAATAACTTAAATCTTATTAATGAGACATGCAATTACTTTGGTGTATATAATTAATCTAAAGTTAATTAAACATAAAATTAATCTATTAGCCTAAAATATAATCAATTAATAACTTTAATTTGATAATACATTTGAATGAGTTTGTTCATAAAATATATGGACTTTTTAGAGTTATACAAATTTTGAAGTAATTAAGAGGTTTACATGATGTTTTCATTGTAGTAATATATTAGAATACAAAATATTTAGATAAACCTTTATATGTAGACGAGAACAAAATTTCAATAAATGAAATGAATTTCTCTTTTAAACTCTTGAATCTTGTAAAAATTTACCTAAATTCTTCTAGACATCGAGTTTTATAAATTAATTTTAATAAAAAAAAACTACATATTCAAGCTCACAATTTTCACGTGGTATTATTGTGGCATTTTGAAGTTGAATGTATTTGACAATTACATGCTTCACACGTCATGGGAATTAATTGATTAGTGGTTGTTCGGATATTTAAAGACAAAATGACTCGTGACTTTCTTCTTTTACATGTTTGGACTTTTGTTGTATTTATTGTTTTAACTATTTGGTCACATAGCTTGTTTCAATTATTACAAAATAAACAAATCTTTTATTTGGGTCATTTATTCAAGGAGGATTTTAAGAAGTCTCATCTAACTTTATATCACATCTTTTAAGACATTTTTACAACTTTTACTCTAATATAAAGGTTTTATGAGATTGGTATTTTTATAATTTCTATTTGCACTTTTAATACAGGTACAATCTTTTACAAGACAAAAGCAAAATTTTGTATTACTATGATTTGGGGTTTTAAATTTAATATCTTCCATACCACATCAACATGTTTCAATAAAGTTTTTTTTATAAAATTTATATCTTAAGTTTACTATTTTAATTATGGCTCTTGTATTTAAGTTGTTTTTATCATGTATTTCCTATAATGACAAGTTGCATTTAATTTATCAAGATTGAAAAAAATAATATATTGTTGCTACCAAGCCTTTTGCACCGAAGACAATTGTGTGAAGAAGAGGTTAAAAATTACTTAAGTTTTTCTATTGACAACAACATATGCCTACCGTTGAATTAAAGTTGGTCAACAGTTGATATTTGTAATTTACTGCCAAACCCACGAAAGTTTATTAATAAAACATTATAGTTATGTGAATTATAGAAATTCTCAAGTGATTAAAAGGTTCGTGCGATACTGTATTTTTCCAAAATGCATTAGAATATGAAATATTCAAATCAATTTTTATAAGTAGGTAAGACAAAACATGATAATGAATAAAAAATTCCTCTTCATACACTTTTCAATTTTGTAAAAATAATTGTCTAACTTGTATTGAATTACATATATCGATTTTAATAAAAAAATTAAATCATTCATTCAATTGGACCAATTTCACCTTATTTTATGAAGTATGTAATTGTGGATTTCATACTAACTTCGCACATAATGAAAATCAGTGTTGTGTTAAAAAATAACATATTAAAGTTGGTCTTGGAACATATTTGTGAGAATGCTAATATTGGACATTGTAAAAGAGAGAAAAAAAAATACGAAAATTAATATATGTGAGAATAGAAGAACATTTTCAACTCAATTTCAATATCATAATATTCTAAATTAATATAATTTTTTTATATATTATTTAACTTATTTATTTTTACACTATGATTCTATCAATTTGAATCCTACATAGTTTTATATATAATTTTTATAGATGTATTTATCGGATATATAGTTTTATAGATATATTTATCGGATATATAGTTTTATAGATGTATTTATCGGATGTGAATAAAGATGAATATTTGGATAAAAATTCAGATATCATTTATATTATTTACTATTTATATATATTATTTATAATTTATATAGGTGTGAGCTTGTATATTTTATTAAATTTTTAATGTAGGTTTTTTCACATCCAACTAGTATAAAGAGTGGGCTAAGTAATTTTTACTCATGAAGTACTCATACCCTCCATTACTAAATTCAATTCAATCTAAAATCTAATACTTACTATTTTTATAGGTTATCAACAAGTTTAATACAATTCAAAATCAAATATTTTTTGCTTCTATTTGTTATCACAAAGTCTCATTCAACACAAATTTTATTTATTTTGTCTTAATTGATTGTGTATTGTTTGTTGAATAAATTATTATTATACAAATAAATACTAAAAAAATCTGAATGTATATTTACAGTTATGGACTAACCTGTTTAACATGCAATTTTTGTGACACATATACGATTTATAAAAATTAAGTATAGTAAGTTTATGCGGATACAAACTTAAAAAGATAAATTTGTTCATATAGCTACTACTAAGAGTAAGTTTACTAATAAGAATTTAGATGATAATTTATAAAATCCTGACAATGAATTATCTTAAACAGAAATTTTTTTCCTTTTGAATAATGGAATTCGAAAGTCAAATTTTTTTAAAATTATCAAAGTTAAGTTTTTGAAAAACTAATTTTCAAATGGTAGAATTTGATAAATCATGTTTTTTAAAAATTATCATGAGGATAAAAGTATGTTCTAAATCCAAAATTGATTTCTAAATTCTACCATCTAAAATATAAATTTTTTAAAAATTTGATTTTTAAATTTTACATTTCAAAAGATTTTATTTTATATAAATAATTTTTAAATTCTACAATTTAAAAGTCCTATTTTGTGTGAAGAAAAACACGGATGTGAAGAAGCACTCTCGGTATTGAGTTGGAAAGTTTGGAAAGAAGCCCAACCCAAGTGAGATGTTTCAAAAGACAAAGGAAAGAGAGGCTCAAATGATCCAATATCTGAAGCATGTTTTCTTCTCTGAAAACCTTACTTCTTAAATATTAAATATTGTTATGCATTTAAGGTCATGATTATAATTTTGTTGTGAATTTGAACAGAACTCAAATCAAATGATTCAAATATTTATCTAAAAAATATCTGGTTGCATATTTTGGAATTTATATAATAAAATTTATGCAAAACATTAAATAAAAAGTACAGGTTTTGTCCAAGTAAAATTAGTATTCCGAACTGCTGACACCAAATAAGCCATTATTACTGATTTAATAATTCTTTATTTTGATTTTCATAATTTTTAAATGGTTGAAATTCTCCCCTAATATTATTACACTGAAAAATCTTCCAATGGGTTTAGTTTACAGAGATTAAAATACATTTAAGTTTTGATATGGAAAAGATAAATTAAAAAAAGTGAAAGAGTACTATCTAAAGAAGTAAAGAAAAAAATTGGTTTAAATAAAAGAGGATTGGGAGTGGTAAGTGAAGTGGAAAAGGATGAAGGGTGAAGATGATATAGGGCGCTGGGTGTTAGAGTTCCTTCTTCGGTGCAGTAACAATAAGGATTACCTGATCAAAAATGTGTTTCGCAGAATTCCTGTTTCTGACGATAATTCCCGCCTCAAGAAGACCCTTCTCCTCAAAACTCTTCAAGACCACTTCTCCTCTCTATCCATTACCGAATCCCTTCTCAAAACCCTTGAGCTTCTCGAGGAAATTCTTCGCCGCGACGCCTCTCCGGTCACCGCCACCATGAGTGCCGCCTACTGCGCCGTTGCGGTGGAGTGCACGCTCAAGTACCTGCAAGTGAATCTCCACCACCACAACCCTGCCTACCTCCGCGCCGTGAACAGGATATGGCGAGCGAGGGTTCCGCATATGAACGGTTCCGGTTCCGGCGAGGGAAGCCTTCTTCTCTCGGCGGAGTTGGAGCGGTGGAGAAGCGACATCGAAGCTTCCCTTTCGGACTCTCAAGTGAGGGAGAGGTTGGCCTCCATCGATGTCAGAAGGGATGCCATCATGAAGCTCAAGGCTTTTTTGGCCGAAGCCTGGGCCGATTTGGGCCCTCCCTTTCTTCAGTTAGCGGCGTCGATGCACGCGAACAAGGCCCATCAACACCAAGAGGGAGGTGTGTTTTGTTAAATTGTGATCATACCAAATCATTTTTATCATCTGGGATTTCATTCTTTTCCTTTAGTGTTTTGGGCAAATAGTGTATGCCATTTTTATATTGTCATTCAATCCGAATAAGAACTTGTCACGTGATAAATAAGATTGTTGTGTGTTACAATTACTAATTTGTAGGTGATACCTGTGATTTAAACTCCTTCTATCTGTTATTCGTTTGCTTTTATAGTCATAGTGCATAGAATTTAAACTCGTCGTATTTTGATTGCGTCCAGCAGAAATTCGGAAGTGTAGCAGTGATGCTGCTGAGAATGTGCATTTAACAACAACTATTGAAGTCGAAAAGGTTGGGGATTGCAGTTCGGGGAAGTGTAGCAGTGCTGCTGCTGAGAATGTGCATTTAACAACAACTATTGAAGTTGAAAAGGTTGGGGATTGCAGTTCTGGAGAGTTGGCTAAGGAGGCACCTATTGAAAAGCAGAGTAGAGAGGCAGATGTATCTTGCTCACATGGCATTAATAATGATGGTGCTGATACGTTGGAAAAGGATCAAACTTCTGTCCCTCAGAATTGTGACCGAAGGCCTAGTTTGATGGAAAAAAATAGTACCGCTCGTATTTATGAGGTAACTCTGTTTTTTAATTATAATTTCTTATTGTGGTGACTGATTCCTTTTGACTCATTAGAAGACACTGGATGTTTATTTGTAGGATGACAATCCAATATCCCTTTTTCATGCCTCTTTCTCCTTTTATAATTTTGTGCTGTTAATTGTTTATTTGAATGAGTCTTCAAATTAATGTATCAGCTATTGGTTCTTTTTGCAGTGGGATGATTCGATAGACGGCTTGGAGGGTGGAACATCAAACTATGCAAGTAAATTTAGTTTGCCTACTCCGAAGAGGAGAACACTTTCTCCATTGAAGATGTATAAACCAACAAGCATTACAAAGAGGAGAAAAGCAAAAAAGTGGAGTCGGTTAGAAGAGGAGACGCTTAAGGCTGGTGTAGACAAGTACGTGTTTGTTCTAAACTAGTCAAGTCATAATTTTCTTGTGGATTTTGATTATACAATTTTGATACCCTTTCTACCTCATTTGAGAATATAAATAGAATTAATTACCATTTCAATACGATTTTCTATTCTCATTAAATTTGTTTTACATGTACAGGTTTGGTAGGGGAAATTGGAAGTTAATCCTAAATTCTCACAAAGATATATTTGATGAGAGAACTGAAGTAGGTTTACTAAAAAGTTGTTGATATATTTTCTTTTTGAACTCATGCTTTTGATACTGATCTAACTAGTTTTCTCAGGTTGATTTGAAGGACAAGTGGAGAAATATGACGCGGTATGGGTGCAAATGAATCAGAATATGCATACCTCTTTGCACATTTCAGAGGTATTTCCTTGCTTTATTTGTAGTTATTGCGATTACAGAGACTGTTAACAGAAGAGGTTAAGTTTATTATGGTTAAAGTTGAATGGTATTGTAACTAGGAAGGACAAAATCATGGGAAATCAGTCAATAGATTTTTAAGCCTACTCAAAGAGCATATAATTATGTTTTTGTTTCACTGGCTGTATTGTACCACAGGGATCACTTGCGCGGTTGTCTCACTTAAAATTTCATCTAAATTTGTTACTTTTTTAATATATAGCTTAAGGAAAAGGTTTCAGGATATATTTTAAAGGAAAAACCTTTCAGCTTGAAAAGAAATTAAATAATTATTTAAATTGGCCTTGGTGACTTGACAAGAACTTAGGAAAGAAAATTTCGGCCATTGTAATTTCAAAGTATAACATTCAGTTTTTTAAAAAGAAAAAAGTGTCTTGTATAACGTTTACTTAAGAAGCTTGTTAAAGTGGAATTCATTACTTTCAAAAATAAATAAGTGCTTTGTGTACTATAGATTCATGATTTCAAATAACCTTAAAAGTTAAAAATTTATATGAAAGACTTAAATATCTTTTTGGTCTCATAAATTTGCGAATTTGTATATCGCTTCATTAGTTTTTTTTAATTTCGATATAAAAACTTTATTTCTGATTTGATTTTTATTGTTCAATGACATGTGTTTAAGTGATGCTATGTTGGTGAATTGACACTTTGGTCTTTAATAAGTTTTTTTCTTCTTCTACGTGTCATTCTATTAAGATGTTGATATTGTCACTTAATGGACAATTTATCATTTAAAGCATTTTAATAAACATATACTTAAATTTTTAGGCACATCAAAATGAGGAAAAACCTTACTAAAGATAAAAAGTAAAATATTAAAGTTTATTAGGGATCAAAATTTATAAAAAATACACGTCGATATAATTGATGAGTAAAACATTTAAAAATCAACTATTCAAATTGTACGCAAGATAGAAAATATATTTTAGTCTATATAAAATATATTAAGATATGTAGTGAATAATGCTGTAGTACAATTTAATTTGAAAGATGTATAGACTCTTATTAGTGAATTTCGTATTTTTATTTGGTATGACCTTGTGTTGTGTGCAATTCTAATTTAGGTTATAATATATATACATATAATATATATATACATATAATATACATATAATATATATATATATATATATATATATATATATATATATATACATAACATTTAAAAATAATAACTCTGGTAAAGAGTGTAAAATATAAATTTACATCCTTTTAATTTATTTTATCATGTTAAGTAGTATATTTCAGGAGATAAAAATGTAATTTGTATTACATCTTTTTAAATATTTATTAATATTTCTAATTTAATTTAATATTTGGATAATTTTTTTCAAGTTTAAGCAAAATAGAGGTGACGAATTAACCCGCCAAAAATGGACTGAGTTAGGCGGTTCACTCCACCAACTCGACAAGCCATTGGCAGGTCAACCTGTTCCTTTTTTTAAAAGAAAAATTATATTAAAATTTAAGTGTAAAGTTTTTACTATGTTTTTTCAAAGATGTTATTATTCTTAAAAACTAAAATATATTTTTACTATTATTGATAGTTATTTTATAAATATAATTTTTTCTAATTTTAATAAAAATTATTGGAATAAATTTAAACTTAATTATTAATATATTTTGAATCCGTTAATTAAATTTATCTATTTAATTTTTTATATAGTAAATAAGTCAGAATCTTTTTTCTTGTTTTATTTTATTTTTCTTTTTAGTTGGATATCCATCGGCCTTAACCCACCCCTTCATGGATGCGGATCAAGGCATCCAATCAATCTTCAATTGGTGTATTACTCCATTCCAGCCTGAGTCCAAACGGGCTGTGCCAAAACTTCCTTAAAATTCTCGATACAATTTACCAGCCATTTTACTTTAATTACTCGAAACTTCTATCATTAACTAAAGTTAATACGTGCGATAAAAAATATATTCATTTTAATTATACAAGGTGTTTAACATTTTATATTTAGTATATATCTGGTATTTTATAATGCTTGGTGTTTCTGATAAAATATTGCTTACAGTATTTAATAGTACAGTATCATTAATAGTCAATTATCAGTGGGATTAATACTTCTGAGGTAAATTTATTAATTTGTATGTAGATAGATTGAAACTGAAAGAAGAAGCAGTTGCTTTTAACCTGGAACGGGGAATGAGGATTAACTAACAGCAATTGCTTTGGAAAGGCATGCCATGTTTGTTTCTTGACTACAGAATTTCTCATTCAAACGATGCTGGTCGTAAGAACTATTGCATGGTGCTTAAATTCATAGATTAGTTCAGTGTTTCCTTGGGTAGAGCTTTTAGATTCTTGTAAGTTGTAGCAATATCCTATAGAACGGCAAAGGTAGTATAATAAGCCTAAGGAAATGCTTTGCTATTACAAGTGCCTTTGTAGGTAAAATCATACAGCACCAACCTCCATATATAGAATAAAGCTAAAGACAACCTATTGAAGAGTATTCAGTTTTCTATCGTGCATTTTTTAATTGGTTTATTTTTAGGTTAAGAAGTTTCTAATCAAAAGTTTTTCTGGGAGAACCTTTGAAATAAAACTGATCATTCCCCAAAAATAGTCCTTTCCAAACGGTGCTATATAGGAAGAAGCCAATAAATTATTTGCAAATGGTGAATTTGCAGGTGACATTCCCAGTACCAGAATTGGCCCTCTTGAAGCGTAGGGCAGTAAGAAGGACACTCCTAGTTGAACCCATCAAAGCCAAATTCATGTGTTCGACCACGCCAATGGGATGATAAGAGAATTGAAAGCTGTTATAGGAGTTAAGAAGTGCAGTGATCCCTTCTCTGAGAAGAGTCCTGTAAGGGTCTCCTTTCCCTTGCAACCCATGCCACAGTGTAATGTCTGTTCCATATCTCCTTGCCGCAACCATTCCAAAAGCCACTGCTACTTTAGTGTCCCGGTTCACACCCCTCCAGTAGCATTTGTATTCTGACATCGTCCACTTCCTGACAATTTACAAAGTTATCAATGCCCTTGTATATTGCAATTTAACTTGTTTACGAAAGTCATGATTTTGTACGTGGAACCAATTGAACTTAGTTAATGACAGTAGTAAACGATTATGGTTTTTAGAAGGACTGCGTTAATGTATATTTGCACACAGGTAGAGTTTGTTAAGTTTTCCCATACCCCTATTCTTAGACTTAAACAGTGATATTGCTACTTCAATTTCCGCTAAAAAATGCACCCCACATGAGGTGATGAGGGTTGTTTTCATTAGTCCTATGTACATGTAAAATTAGTCATGCATTAATGTAATAGGCATGTATGCAGGTAATTTAATTAGTTTCAACAAGTATTAATGAATGTCGTTATGAGCTACTGCCTGAAGCTGAATAACCTCATTTAGTTAAATATAAACTTACTCTGATGGACATGCTGAAGCTTCTGCAAAGATCACTGGTGGTAGGGGTGGTAATGATGGTAGTGGTGGTACTGATGGTAATGGAGGTAATTCTGGCATCGGAGGTAGCTTGAAATGTGGAGGAGACTTGGGTGGTGTGTCTGGTGCTGGCACTGGGTTGGAAGATCTTGAGCAGTACTGCATGGGTTGTGAAGGCTGAGCAAGGAGAGAATCCACACTATACATCTCCATGTCAAACATCCTAAACATGAGTTTAGGATTTTGGGAAGGACCAGCCCCTTCACCACAACCCGTTGACCCTTGCCCACTTCCTGAGACATGGGCAGAACAACCACTCAAGTCGGGTGCACCATCAAACCTCATGGTATAGCTTCCAAACCAATTGGTTGTTTCTTCTCTTGACATTGTAATTTGCCCATTACTGTCAGCACAGGACAAAGTTACTTTTGCACCTGTAGCAAGCAAGAGGGTGCAAAAGAAGATTAAGAATATTGATCTTTAAAAATAATCAGATTGATGGTGACCACATTATTTATTGAACATCTAAATTACCAGCTGGCCACCTGTAATATTTTCAAACTTCATTTATTGAAAGAATAAAGGGGTTGACTAGTCCATACCTTTTATTTGAGCCAGAGAAAAAAAAAAAAGAGCATTCTTTCACCTCATAAGATGTTAGCAGGGGAATAAAAAGTAGAGAAATGTAATTGGTACATAAATCTGTACCACAAATTTAATAAAGAGAATAGTAGGAAAATATGTAAGGTACAATAAAAGATGTGATGACAACATGTAGATAGAAAATATTGCTGTATAAACGATATATCTCAAAACAATTTGTAAATATCAAGAATGTAAAAGGCATAAACTGTGAATTACAAATGCACCTTATGTACAATACCAGTCTAAAAGAAGTAAACTCTTTTCAGAATTTGACAAAGTAATGTTTTTTTAAACTAAATTTAACAGTCACTCAGCACCATTTGAATCTGTAAAAAAAAGGTTAGATGTAAACATTTTTCAAAACATAACTCAAAAAGATTGTGAATACGCTATCAATTGAGAGAAGAACAAAATGTCGAAGGACTTAGATCTGACTCACCATTAACAGGATAATCGAAAAGGGATATCTGTCCGTCTTTGCATTGGTCACAGAAGACAGTGCCGGTGACCGTAGTGTCTGCCTGCGTGCCATGAATGGCCGCTGCAAGAATGAGAAGTCCTGCGAAGAAAAGCTTCTCTTGCAAGTCCATGAATGCTAGAAGGGAAGCCCACTAAGCAAAAGCAACGAAGAAAGAAAAGGATTGTTGAGATGACAATGTGAGGAACACTTAAGTAGTTGAATTCAAGTGAGGAAAAAAGTGAACGAGCACTGAATGATCTCTCATTTCTGGGTTCCAACCCTCAACTGCTACATTTAATGCTATGCCAAATATCGTTTTTCAAATAGGATTGAAACTACGTAGAGGAGTACGACATGCATTTATGTTAGATCGCTAGGCAGTACCGAAATAGAACCATGTAGAAAATGTAAGCATGTTACGCTAATGTCCGGAATAATATCATTCCGATGACTTTACGGAGGGTTTTTACCACAGAAAATCAACTTTTTATCAGAATAAAAAAAAATCACCATTGCTCAATGCTCACTGTAATAAAATAAACGTTACGAATTTATGGACAAAAGTAGTTCTTAAGAACTCTTTTTTTCTTGTAAATTAGATTATCCCAGGTGATTGAATTGAAGCGAGACTATTGTTATTTTTTCATGTTTTGGTCAATTTTAACTTAAAACTAATTCATACTAATAGATTAGGAATAAAGAACGAGAATATAAAAAATGTATTAATTTTTTTTATATATTTTATTTATTTTTTATAATAAATTTTATATCCACAAATCGAGAAAATAATTAAATCTTATAATTCATAATAAATTTATTAATTTATTTTAATAATATTTTTGTCTTTTAATATTATCCTCTACAAAAGTGGTTAATTGTAATTTATTTTTTCATTCTATACTTATATTATTCTTTTTTTCTGCTAAAATATAAGTTTTTTTTAAGTATAGGATTCTAAAGTATTTGAAACATTTTTTTCAAAAATAATCTTTCTTTTGTAATTTTTAGTTTTAAAATATTTGTTATAAAAAATTTTTATTTAAGAAATTAAATTACTAGAAAAAATTTAATTTTTCATACAAAATTTAAAATTCCACCTAATTTTTCTTTTCATTTAGTCTTCAATCTCTTTGTTTTTCATTTTTTAAATTTCAATTTAACATATTGTTTTAAAATAAAATAAAATAGATTTATTAAAAAAAATACACAAAGAGATGAAATATTAATTTTGTTACAAATTAAAATTGTAATAAAAATAATATTTTAATTTTATTTGATTTAAAAATATATAAAATAGATACAAAATAATTAATGCAAGAAATTTTGAAATAAATATAAATAAATTTGGAGAGAGAAATAATTATTAAGAAAAATAGAAAGAGAATTTATTAACATTAAATAACGTATTATACAAATATCGAATATCTTTCTTATTATGTATATTTTCTTATTATGTATATGTATTCAATTCTAAAAAATTTGGAAATCAGATGCCTTCTTGTCTTCTAAAAGATCCAATGATGCCTTTTATAAAGTATAATCATAATTATATGAAAAATTTTAAGTATTTCAAAACATTTGAATAATACGATGCATGATTAAGTCGTTATCCAGTTTCTAAATTGTTTAAAACTTTTCAAACGGATAATGTAAAAGATACTGTTATGACTGATTTGGTAAAAATCCTCACTTGAAGACTCAAAAAAAAAAAATTATGAATTTAAAAACTTAATATGCATATATTCCTCTTTATAAGTATCAAATTATAAGTAATACTTATTGTAAAAAATTAGAAGTAATATGTATTTTTTTATAAGTCTCAATTCATAATATCCCTTTCATCTATTATTTTTATGCTAAAATACCCCTAATTTACATAAGGTGATACAAGGCAAGATATTTATTGAGAAATATTTAGAAGAAAAAAAGAACAACAATGTCAAGAGTAATTAGGATAAATTCAATATATTATATAATAAATTCAATATTATAAACTGAATTTATTATTTTCTTAATCTTGTTTGATTAGGTTAGTGGAACTTATAAATAGAAATAAAAGAGTAACAAGTTTTTAAAGTTTAAAGTAAAATATATATATAAAATAAGAATAAGAGCTTTAACTGAAAATGTGAGGGTGAGAGTTAAGAGAGGAAAATTATGGAAGGAAACGTGAGAGAGATTGTAAAGTGTAGTTGTAATTTGCATAGCCGTTGGCTTGGCATTGCGTGATGTGTATTTAGTGAGCCGTGAAGGTAGCCACAACCATTAATGAACAAAGTCCCAAGTGTCGGAAAAATAATGTACTTGTTCTGTGTGTGTGAACTGTATCTGCTTCAATTTTGGAAAATTTCCTCCTTTCCAACCATAATATCACATGTCAATGCCAGGATTTATTACTTCCACACCACTGTTCACATTTATTCATTCCTTGTGTGATAGCCCAACAAATGCCCACAACAACTATTACTTCACTCCACCATCATTATATCTCTTCTATCGTTCTTTTCCTCTTTAGCTACTTTAATTCATATTTTACTTTTTATAATCACTTGTTTCATTCTACCTTTACACCAGCCCAGTAACAGCAGAACAGTATCAAGGAATGTAAGACCAGTTCCTTAAAATAAGAATATTAAACATGAGGCAAATTATACAGGAGGCTTTATCTACAATAAAAATACTTATTATTTATCATAAATATTATTTCAAAATTAGCTTGGTGGAAGAAAAATTACCTATACACACACATCATGAGATCGGTACGATGGGAAGCATGCCAAAATAATTTTATTAGAATTTTTAATTATACTCAAATTATTGTCCACTTTTATTCATCTTTGTAACCATTTTATCATTGTCTTGAGTGCTAAAATATTCTAATCGAATGTATAAATACTCTAAACTAAAATTTATTATTTGTCAAAATCATTTCACTTAGCGTACTCCTTAAATTTGTTATCACTCGTGTGGTCGAAGTGACAAGCAAGGAAAAGAGGAGACAATAAATCGATTAAAAGCACCTAAGATATTTCATTATGTTTAAGACATGACATTGGACTATGAGGGCTGTCCTTTAATCCACATTGTCGAATATCAATTGCGAGTAATTAATTCCTTTGGAGGAGGTGGGCTTCATTGTTAATAACGAAGAGACATTAGATAAATCACCAAAATTAAATAAACTAACATGATTCGGAAATAAGTAGTCCTTTAAGCCTCAATTCAAGATTAAGATTATATTGGATAAGTAATGATAATTCATGTAAAAGGTCATTAAAACAGCATAACTACATGATTTCAATGTATGGATTATTTATCTATTACTTTATAATACCTCATTTAACTTCACATAGTCTTCTATAAGGAACATTCCCGTTCAAGAGATCTTAGCCTTCAACATCATTGGTTATTGCAAGAATCGATAGTTCAATTTTCCCATCATCATCTGCGCGGTTTGATGCCAACTCTCTGTACATAGCCCTCATTACCAACAGGTCGTCTTTTATTTGCTTGTGATTAAAAAATTGACAAAATGAAACTATATCCACCAACTAATAACTCATCCACAGTTGCTACAAAAGATAATCATAACAATAAATTTAAAATTCTTTACCACAAACCAACATACTAATACCTATTCAATAAAGAATTAATAGAATCTGGTAACTGAATAACAAATACGAGCTAATATTCTACAAAAACAAAAGAAAACAGAAACCAAACACATTGTAACGGCTATCATCGGTGACAAAACATACCATGAAATCACTTTAACGATATCCAGTGTCGCAATGTGGCAGGCTGGCAGCAATCCCGATTTTATTTTGAAAAGGATTTGCTTAAATCACACATTGTATAAGATAGTTCCTACATTGCTTAAATCACACAGGTTGCAAATGCTCCTAATCAGGTTCATCATTGTATTGTTGAAAGATGCTAGGAGAACAGGTTCTCTTGCATCAACCTCGGAAAAAGTCACTTTTCAACGTAATCTGAACTGTGTATAATAAGGTTCAGGCGTTCATCTTCAATGCCCTTCACCAAGTCCTCGCCAACGTACCATGTCAAGGACCCTGCAACAAACAGTAATGCAACGTAAACATCACCGGATCAGGTTTATTCCCTATAACGAAATCACTCTGTCTATGTAACCAAGAGAGTCCATGGATGGATTATTGATAATTACACGAAATAAGAGAAAAGGGACATTTGATAGTCATTAGGTAGCAAATAGAAGCTACAATCATGAATCTATAGTTCAAGGATTTGGGCCTGGACATCTAAGCTAACTAACTCTAATGCACAGACTTCAAACAACAAACAGATTGATAATTAGCAATTGGGTGTGCCCAATTGATTGAAAGTAACATATTTTGTACCTCGCATGTTAGGTTGTTCTTGTTCTCTTGTCGCATGCAATAAGATTGTTCCTGAAAGAACAATGATAAATCCACATATCTCAGAGGCTATGCTGCTTGCACTCTGACCAGACCAATCCTGCACAGAAAATTAAAGCAATAAAGAAGTCGAGCTTTTTCTACAGTTCAACAAAAAGATGTTTGATATAGCACCAAAGGAATCCAAGAATATGAATATGTCATGATACCTTAAACATTATCACGCTAGCAATAATAGTCAGAGTTGTGAACATGACATAATGGACGGGAGAAACAATAGCTGTGTTGAAGCTATCCAGTGCCTGAAACATAGTTCCGTATAGAAAAAATGTTCAAGATTAGTCAACAGATCAAGGAAACCAAGATAAGCCTTAGATGGTTGATAAGCAAAGAAATACTGTGGCAGTAAAAATAACACTAGAACGAAGCGCAACTTTCAAGGGCTAAGGGCCAGAGGCCTTTGATACACATGTAGAACGTTACTATTAACACTTGTGAGTAAAGAATTTATAACTCTAAGGAGTTTGTGCGGCAGTACAACTAGCCAGAATGGATTTGGGCAAATATAAACCTCCTAGAAGCTAAGAGCATAAATTTCCCGACCAATTTAAAATTGTTCGAAGTTAACTATCTCTCTAAAAGGAAAGAAGGAACATACAATTTCCCATTCAATTGTGTGTACAAGTAGGGATCAATTTAGGATTGTAATTATCATGTACTGATGTTGTAAGCAACAAGAGTGCAAAGACATGATTCAATCATCCGGGATAGTTTGGCTATAATAACCTCCTTATATTGCACTACTACCAAAATCTCTTCAGAAAATATTTTAAAAAGATGTATAGGTATATGTAAATAAACTGCATATGGCAAGTTGGTCTATCTTAAAAGCATCTCCAGTTAATAAGAGTCTTAAATCTAAGACTTTCATCTTATAAAAAATTCTCATTATAGGACGTAAGATAATAAGAGTCTTAAAATTTAGAAATATAAGACTCTGGTCATAACAAAAAAATATTATATTTCAATAGTTAAATTTACTTTTTAAGCGCAAATAAAGGTTTATAAAAATGTAAGTTCTTACAAAATCTTATCATTGAGGTAAAACTTGTGAAAATATGATATGAATTGCTTAAAAATGTTGTAACATGATGAACCCATTTGAAAAAAATAAACCCCATATGAATTTCTCATAAACCATTTGCATTATAGATGCTTTAACCAGTACTGAAAAAAGAGCGTCGACATCATCTTGTTTACGGAAGGTTAATACCTTGTGGAGTGATTAAACAAATACACAAAAAGGAGATCTTCAATTCAATACCTTGATCATATGCACAATGATTTATGTTTTCGATTACTGATTGCATCGGGCTAAATTTCATAACTATCCAAGACTCACCTTGTTCAGGTAGTTCAACTGTGTAATGATACATATGACAGCCACGGTAAGAAAAAACCAAGTTTGAGGATACGTTATTTGACTTATTCCTTCCAATGTAAGCTTGATTGCAATTCCTATGGCTTTTGTGCTCATAACCTGAGTAGTTTAGTTAGCATATAGTTAGTCTGTGCATTACAATATCAACATAAAGCTTGCATCATAGTGATGGTGAAACACAGGTACCGTAAGTGAGCCCATTAATGAACAAATTCCCAAGTAGACCAGCATATTTTTTTGACCATAGCGAGGTTCAAAATGCAAAATCAAGGCTAAAATTACCGACACTGTTACCGTCACATAAACAAGAAATACTGTTGAAACAAAAATGAGATCATGAGAAACGCCACTTATAGACCAGAAGTGAACTTAACACAAGAGTAAAAATAAAGAAAAGAGAAAGAAAACGAACAAGGTTGAGTAGCGAGATCCCATATTTCTTGTACAGAATTCAGATCGTGCTCTTGAGGTGCATGGATGACAATGAGAACTGAGCCCACAATGCAGAACACACATCCCAAAATCCCCATCTGCTGAAGCTTTTCCTTCAGCAAGAAGTGGGCTAAAACAGCACTATCCCAATGCACATGGATTGAGTGAGTTTGAACAGAAATTCATTATTGTGATAACATGTTGAGATTGATGAGAAGTCTTAAAGCAGTGGTACCTGACAATAATACTTAGAGCGCCAAGGGGAGTAACAAGAAGCGCAGGAGCATATATATAAGCAACAAAATTTGCAACCTCCCCAATAAACACTGCCAGCAATAACAAGGAGTTTGGATATCCAAATAAAAATACAACTCTCACTCTCTTCCACTATAACAAGGCTACAAGCATGGTAATAGCAGAGGAAGAAAAGAAAGTTACTTGTAACCATGCCAGCCCACCAAAAAGGCTGTAGCAGATAAGAATAGCCGCCAACTCCTGTAAGTAAAATTAATTTAATTTGATGCATAGTATATATGAGGCATGCATAGATGGGTAAGTAAAACTGAAAATCCAAATTCTAAGAAGGATGGAGACCTGCGCGAGTGCCGTGTGTAGCAGCTTGCTTAAGACCTTTCTTTTTCAAAATGAAGCTTGCCCCTATGAACACACCCGATGCGACGGCAAGAACCAGACCCTTTGAGTTCTCTGCAATCCCCATCACCGTCACTGTCACTATCACTCCACTCCCACTCTCTCCTCATCAAAGGGACTCACCACTTTTTCATCATTTCCTCTTCGGAAGCTTCCCGCGTCATACTCTGCTTCGCGACAATGTATGCCTTCATTCATGCTGCAACCTTATTTCTCTATTTCTTTACTTCTGTTACGTACACTTAAGTATTCAATTTAGGCCCTTAAGCAGGTAATCATGTTTAAACTAATTATTTTATCCTATAAGTAGTTTAAAATAATCAATTTAATCAACAAATTAGTGCATGTTTGGAGGAACATACAGACAGAAAACTACACATTATGGTGAGATTAATATTACAAATTTGAAGGAAAGCTCCTCATTTGACGTCTTCTATGTACACAAGTTTATGAAAACCAGGTACACCTAAAGATATACCCAAATCCAGAAAAGCTTCACTTATAGCCCAATCCCAATCCCAATCCCAACCCAACTCTGTTGAACAATAACCGGGTTTTTTCTTCATACATAAGAATTTAGATGAGATGATGGACAAAGTATAACACCAAGTCCGGCCCAAAATGTCAACCCAATAAACTGGTGATTTAACTAGTCGTCAAGTCCAGTTCAATTTCATTTTTAATCTGACACAATTAGATTTAATTGGATTAAGTCAGATTTACTTTTTAATTTAACAAATAATTGGGTTGAGTTGGATCAGAATCAAGCAATTTTAAAAAATAATTATTTATTAAGAAAAATACATCAAAAACAAATATTTCTAATGTTTTTTAATAATTATAAGATAGCTACAATATTTGTGATATGTATATATATATATAAATAATACTTATATAATTTTTTATAATATATTTATATAAATAATGATTTTTATTATACATTTAATTTTATAGTGTAATTAGATTAATTAAATTTAATATTCATGAACTTCTTACTCGTAATTAGATATTAGATATACTAAATAAAGCTCAACTAAATTCAATTATCTAACCTAATTCACAAAAATATAATTGAATTAGATAAGATTTATCGAATTGATGAATTGAGTGCGATCAGATTTACAAACGCAAAATATAAATAAAATAATAAAATGAGTAAAATTATCACCTTTAAAATATAAATTAATCGAGACTCATATTAATTCTTTATGACGTATGCGTGAGTGCTGTATCACTGGATAAGGTCTAACAAACCAGATACTATTTTAATATTGCAAGAATATATCTTAAGAAAATTACTTAAAAGACGCATATTGAAAAACTAGTTAAATATTTGTTTCAATTTATATTTAATTTAAAATACCTTTGTTTGTCTAAAAAAAATAAGAATTTACAAATAAAAATGCATACAGTAATTATTTCTGTCTATTGAGATTTGATTCAAAGACTAATTTAAAATTCACGCAAAATAAATCTGTTCAATAAAAAAGATTGTATTGTAAATTAAATTAAACATTATTAATCTCGTAAGTCTAGTCTCTTATCTAAATTTAGATAGAATTGGATTAATTTAATTGATTCAGACCACAAACTTATAGAATTGGATTAATTTAGATTGAATCAGACTATAAACTTATAAACCGATATATTTTATAAAATAATAATTACATTTAAAAATTAAAAAATATTAATTTAAAAGAAATATTATGATTTGTCTATTAAATTATTATATTTAAAAATAAAAATGATTTTATTAATATAACTCAAATTTAAAAAATACTTTTTCTTCAAATTCAATTTTTGCGTTTTAAAGCATTTCAAAATGATTCATTAATCTAATACCTTATTGAATCGAAAAATTACAAGACAGAGCTGGCCAATACAAATTTTCAAAGTGAACAATATATCCATTGTTTTAAATCTTCTTCTCTGTGTTCCATCATAACAAAATCTAAAATATTTCTTAATATTTTTAAACATAAAATAATCAATGATATTCTGTAAAAGATGAATATCAGTGCTTTAAAATATTGTTCATGTCCCAATATAGCAATAAAGAGTTATTGCTTTAAAAGAAACGCTGATGATGTATTGTTTAATGTTTTCTGAAAAAATCGAAATGATTTTCATTAAATGAAAAATATATAACATTTTATGAATATTAATAAAAATTGTAAACAGTGAACAATAATTTATTATCGTTATTTTGTCGAGTGTAAAATAGTAACGAATAAAATGTTAAAAAAAGTCGAAAATGATGTTAAAACAAAAAAGAGTTAGGAATTAAATATTAAATAAAATTAATCCTAGCTTTATTGAGTTTTATGATCGGAAGCAAGACTCCACCATACCAAGCCCAAACAGAAATATCTCAACCCACCCACAATGCCAACAGACTAAAATAATAACTGTAAAACGACACCGTTTAGATGTGTGAGTCTAGGAGAGTTGTCCACAGTCAGCAACGACGACGGGCTTCGCGGTCTTGCCGGAGCTGGACCCCACCTTCTCGATGTCCTTCACCACGTCAAGGCCCTCTACCACCTCCCCGAACACCACGTGCTTCCCGTCCAGCCACTCCGTCTTAACGGTGCAGATGAAGAACTGCGACCCGTTGGTGCCCGGTCCCGCGTTCGCCATCGATAGAATGCCAGGACCTGTGTGCTTCTTGATGAAGTTCTCGTCCGCGAACTTCGAGCCGTAGATGGACTCGCCGCCAGTGCCGTTCCCGGCGGTGAAGTCACCGCCCTGGCACATGAAGTTGGGGATGACGCGGTGGAAGGCGGATCCCTTGTAATGGAGGGGTTTGCCGCTACGGCCGACGCCCTTCTCGCCGGTGCAGAGGGCGCGGAAGTTCTCGGCGGTGCGAGGAGTGGTGTCGGCGAAGAGCTCCATGATAATGCGGCCGGCGGGTTGGCCTCCGATTGTCATGTCGAAGAAGACCTTAGGATTGGGCATTGTTGCGTTGCAATTGGGAAGTGAAGGAGTGAGAGAGAGTAAACGCGATCGAGTGAGTTAGGGAAGGTGAAGGAGAAGGCGAATGAGTATAAATAGCGCAATGCTGGTGCCTTTGAGACACGTGGCGCACTCTGAATAGGGAAACTTACTAAACAGTTAAGATCGGATCCATCCTATTCCTCAGTTCCTTCTCCCACTCGTAGACCAGGCACCCTTTTCTTTTCTTCAAAATAAATACTATCTAATTACCTTTAAATATTACTCAAATTAAATTACTTATGCCTAAAATTAACACTTTTTTCGTACGCGCTATTTTTTTATACCATGATAATAGGAGAAAAAGGTCTTTACCTGTTATTTTTTTTTAAATTTAATTCCTCCATTTATCCATGACCACATAAAGGAAATAGCTTGCATGCATGGATTGCGTGAAGGGTTTTACTTTACTTTATTTTCTTATTTCATTGATGTTGCACAGTGTACGTGTCGTCCATGCATGGATCCACATCAATGTGTCCATTCATTCATTTATAGCCTACTGTTGCTGGATTCATTTCTGCCCAAAGTTTTAGGGCTTTAAGCCCATATTCCCAGCCCAAATATTATATCTAAATCTACAGTTCTGTGTTAAATGACCAAACTAGTAGTTTCTAATTCATGTATACGTATATCACCAAAATTAATGTATTTAAATTATATATATTTTTTGTATCCATCCGTATTTACAACTTGTTAGTCTCACCAAGTTATAGGCCAACTTAGGATATACGTAATTTAGGGTTTATCCATCCGTATTTTTGGTATCATCTTTTAACTCGTTTTTAACTTGTAATTTAACATTATTATGAAAAGTATAAATTAAAGTCTGAGTAAAACATGATTTTGAGTTTTAATAAGCCTTCATTATTAATTTAATACTTCTAAAAAGGTCAGAAAAATAAAATACTTTTTATGAGTTAAAATTATCTTATGCATAAGTTAACAAATCAATTTAGATTAACTATGTTGGATTTTTTAAATAGTTTATAGTTTCTTTTAAATTATGAAAAGTATTGTTTTAAAATTTTTATTTAAAATTATTTTTTAGAAGTATTTATAGAAAAGCTTGCACAAGCATATTCATTAAGCATTTCGATCAACTAATTTTTTTTATAATTAAAAACTACTTTTTTTCTCTTGTCGTCACTTTTATAGCATCATCATCCTCATGGTATAGGAAAGTGTATGTAAAACAACAATTTAACCTACCTATTTTCTTGCTTTGAGTTTTCTATAAGGTTTCTCATTTTGTTACTTTTTCTTTACAAAAAAAATGAAACTTTTTTATAAGTTTGTAAAATATCACAGCTTTCTCATAATCGTTAAAAAATTCACACAAATTTTATTTTTTTTGTATTCTCTCACAAATTTTATTTTATATGAATATAATTAATGTATCATGCAGTTTTTTGTTTACAAAAAAGTTTACGAATGGGTTGTTCAATTTTTTATTTAATAGCTAATGAGGGTATACAAATTATACAAAAAATGAAGAATGTCAATAATAAAACAGAAAATTATTTTAATATAATGAAAGACATTAATTAAGAAAATAGTTAATATTTCAATAATATTGAATCGAAGGCTTAAATAAATTTATTTAACTTTTTATTTATTTTGAAAGGCAAAAAAAATAAATTTAACTAGTGAAATATGTGATATTAAAAGAAACTCAAAATCTTCGATATTATTTTTTATAATCAAACAAATTTATTCGTCATTAAAAACAGCTAATTATATGAATAAATTTAGAGGAATAAGAGAACTCTGATTCAAGTAACTTTGTCTAAAAACTAATTAAATTAATGTGATAGTTGATAAAATCAGGAAATTACTTAATGGAACAAGAAGAAATAAAAAAATCCATATTAAAAAATAATGAAAAAATATAAATAAGATCCTAAAGAAGGATAGAAATTTTGAGTACTCTAATTAAATTGTCTAGATAGTGACATGGGACAGTTGGAGATTTTTACACAAATTTTAAAACGGTATTTGAGCTGGATATAAGACCAAAATATTGAAAAAAAGAGCAGGTGAATGAAAATTTGAAAAAGACTTTGTGCCCTTTAAAATTAACCATAAAATGTATAAGCCTTTATTTATTGATTAACTCATCACATTCAAATTCATCAACAAATCCAAACTCTCTCAAACAACATTGCTCCATCATTTGTTTTCTCTGCTCTCATTCTCCATGCTCTTTCTACTCACATTCTCCATCCACTGACATGGATTTTATTTGGAAATAATCAATCCCAACGTCATCGCTAACACAAAAATAATCAGATAGAAACCAAACACGTATCTTATAAAATGTCACTCCAAGGTAGTGCAATGACAGTGGTCTATGAATGAGAGGGAGGCCAATTTCCAAACCATGGGTGTTGAAAGTACTTCGGAGGTTGCATCTTGGGAATTAGAGGTGGGCAGGGCTTCTTCTTGAATGGGAAAGGAGGAAAGAGTTTGAAAAATGGTGGCGTAGTAGGAGAGGGCTCAGAAATGGGAGTAGGAGGAGGAAGAGGTTTGTAAACGGGAGTGGGAGAAGGTGTGTTTTCCTTTGGTGGGCAAGGGTTCTTGACAATTGGAGATGGAGTACTAGTAGGAGGTTTCTTATATGTTGGCGTTGGAGGTTTCTTATACACCGGTACTGGAGGAAGAGGGGGAGGGAGAGGGTCTTTTGGGCGGTCATCTTTAGGAGGGAAGGGGAATTGAGGGTGTTTGAAGAAATGCCAGAAAAAGGCTGAAGGGCACATAGCCGATGAGAATGTGAGTTTCCCAGCAGCAGGTCCAAGGGTGTGTGTGTCTTCAGATACAGACTTGGTCACAATTTTGGAGTTTCCGTGCGAAGGGCAAGGTTCAGCTGATGCACTATGCAGCTGAGCGTAGCAATCTTCTTTTAGCTCACCATCATCTACCATGTCCTGCGGAAGGGATACTTTGAAGTTTCCATATTCATCAAGCGCACCCACCCCTCTCGTTCTGAAGTGTCCATGAGGTGACTTGCAATTTACCGTTACACGTAACCCTACACACAAGTGATGCACGTTTGGGTTCATATACTACTATACCAGGATTGAATAAAAGCGTATTCCAAGATATCATGAGAGAAGGTACCTGAGAAAGCGTGGCTAGTCTTAATATTGTTGTGGGTGCAGTCTGCGCATTCTCCTAGGCCAACTACCTGGACAGTCCTGTGGTCTTCATAGTCGGAGCCTCTGACCACAAAAAACACAGACAACAAACAGAAGCAGACTAGTGGTCCTTGGCGGTGGATGAAAATTTGCATTGCGAATGGCAACAAAGAACAGCAGATGCAAAATGAGGTAGAGTTGGAAGTGAGAGATGAAAGGATGAAGCAGATTGAGATTGAAGAGCTTAATTTATAACAAATGGATGGCTTACTGACTGTGTAATTAAGCACCTCGCGCAGTCACCTTCTACGCAACACTCTGTGCATGGGCCCTGCTCACCCGTTCTTTTTAAACTTTAATATATATGCCCTTTTAATTATGAAGATATAACATAATACTTAATACTTTGAGTTTTAAATAAAACTCTGAGTTATAAAAACAAAATAAAATATTTATCTATCTTAATTGGCAATCCGAAACTAGAAAAAATAAATTAAAACATAATATAAATGTCTTAATATTTTATTGTTATTTCATTTGAACATCTAACTATATAAATAATATCATGTTGATAATCATATTTTCTTAATACTATTTTAAAAATTTTAATTTTATAACACTACTACATAAGTATGAATTAACGTCGTCATTCTACGTCGATTTAAATTTAAACGACGTTGAACATGTGAAGTGAACATTCTATGTGGGTTATTGGTGCGAACCGACGTAGAATGTTTTAAATTTTACATTCTACAACCGACGTAGAATGGTAAAAATACTACGTCGGTTGTTGACCGACGTAGAATGTAAAAATTAAAACATTCTACGTCGGTTCACACCAGTAACCGACGTAGAAAGGTTATTATTAAAACCTATCCCGTGCTCTTCCCTCGTCACTTTTCCTCTTCGCGCCGCTGCTGCTCGTCATTGTCTTCTCTGCCGCGACGCTTCCTTTCCTCTGCGACAGCGACGATCAGCTCCCCTTCGTCAGCAGCGTTAACCCCTGATTCTCCTCCGTGATTCTCCTCTCCTCCGTTTGGCTCCCGTCGTCGCGAAGCTTGTTGGTCGTCGCCGGTGAGGTTTTCGTTCCTTGCAGGTCTCCTCTTGGCCGCTGCCGCTGCCGCAGTCCCCTCCCCTCCCCTTGCCGTCAGCTTCCTCGCCGCCGCCGTCGTTGCCGCGCTAGGTTAGGTTAGTCCCTTTTTTTAATTTTATTATTTTTTTGATTTTTTGTTTTGTAGAATATAATGTTTGTATGATTAGTTTATTGAAATACCTGTACAAGATTGTTCTAATAATCTGGCTGTGCCCATGGAGCTTTATTTGATGTTGATTTGTTGTTGTTCAAAAATTTGGATTTAGTCAAATAACAGAGGAAACTCTGCTGAAATTTCGTTAGAATGATAGAGTAAACTGTACTAATTAAATAATGTTAGTGTTTGTATGATTAGGTTATTGTTCTGATGGTATCTAGTCATACATATAATAAAAAAAAACCGTATGGTATGTTGTATGCTATATGCAAAATGATGCAATTAGAACAAAAAAAGCTGCAACTATGAAATTTCTAAGATGTAATGGCCTGATAATTCTCTGTTTGGTACGACACAACTCCACAAATTTTTTCAAATTTTTTTGACAAGTGCAAGTTAGTCACATAAATGGCCAAAATTTAGGAAAATAGGTAAAAAATAGTAAAATAATAAAAAAGTTATAGTAAATGGAGGATTTTTGAAATTTTTTTTGCCCAAATCCCCTTTGGGATTTGCCAACAGGTTCGTTGGGTCTTTTCCAAAAACTTTCATTGTTTACGTATCTCCATCCGAGGTCCGTAGCAAAAGTTATGATCGTTTGAAGTTTTTCTACACCTAAATTTTGTATTTTCAAAACTATGATTATTTTGGGGATGTGAGGCCTCTTTATTCAAGTACACATCAAAAGAACATAACACAACAAAAATTAGTAGAAAATTCAATGTCTAACTATTTTTTATGATTTTTTCAAGATCGATTAGATCCATCCAATAATAATGTTATTTTTACATGAATCTTTCTTTTTTTAAATTGTTCTTCTAAGACAAAACATATAGAAATTAGACATCATTTCATTAGAGATCATATAGCTAAGGATTGCATTATAGAATACATAGATACAAAACATCAATTAGCTCATATCTTCACCAAACCTTTGCCTAGAGAGTCTATCTATCTTTGAAATTTAGCTATTTAAAATGTATTATATATGAAATTGTGGCTGGTTTGCTGGTTTATTTGATATGCAGGTACTAAAATTTAGGAAAAATGAGAAAATTAAAAACTGTTTTGCAGTTAGTTTGGTGACACGACTTACAATGTCGGTTATTACTAGAACCGACGTTGTAAGTTTGGATGACACTTACAACGTCGGTTCTAACCCTAACTGACGTTGTAAGTCTGTGATTTTCAACGTCGGTTCAAATTGAACCGACGTTGAAAATATTACTTTTAACGTCCCTTGTTCAACGTCAGTTTTGGGACCGTCGTGAAATAATCCCTAGAACCGACGTGGAAAGTGGTTTCTGTAACAGTGTAATGTTATTATTACTATTTCAAAATTTATAAGTATTATAGTTTATAATTAAATTGCATTATAGATATTTATTTTATACTAACTTGAGAATAGAAATTTATTAACCTTAGTTAATGGTCAAACTCGCTAATATTTTTCTTGAATTATCTACGTACAATTTTAAGAAGTTTCAAAATGTTTCTGATTTTAAGTGCACGGATAAAGACCAATATACTATATAAATCATAGAAAAGAATATTAAATATTCATCGTTTATAATAATTTACTTTTAAAGCTGCAGATTTTGAAATTTCCCTTCTTCTATATTTTCTAACTATTTGATTAAAATGATCCTAAAATATAATTTAATTTAATACAAGTTGTCGGAATTTACTTGCTTTTTAGAGTAGAAAATAAATAAAATTTTCACAAAGAAAAGGACGGTTAAAATATAGTAATTTTTATAATAAATCGACAAAGATTTTAATGAGAAGTGAAATTGGCGGTTATCATTTTTTTATTTTAGGTCATTAAAAAAGGTTTAAAATCTTTTATATAGTTGCGTCCTTTATATATTTTTATGGTTTAAAAATACAAAATATATGTATATCTTTTATTTGTAACAGAAATAAATAATTTATATAATTTTTAATATTTATATATTCATTGAATTTTAACCCAACTTTGGTATGGTGCTCCGAAGGGGACCCTTACAGGAGTTGGATGTTTAAAGGGAAGTTATATTAACGTGCAAAGAAAGCAGCAAATGGCTTTATATATCATTGAATTCATCAGCTCTCACCCACATGCTTAATGCATCTTTATGTGCAATATCTCTCTCAACCTACCAAATAGCTCTAATAAATCACTTCATATATTTTTTTATCACTATGTTACTATTACATTGTTCAAGAGCCCTCGTAGTTTCCAATTTATCCTTTAATTAGTGAATTATTACTAGTTAAAACGTATATTTTACATTTAACGACACTTTCCAAATTTTAAAAGTTCATGAATCTGTATTAGGATTTTTTGTATTTTATTTTATTTTATAAAAATACAATTATACTATACTATTGTAAAATATTAAAATTATAATTTCATTTTTAAATATTAAAGATCAAATAATCTAATTTTCATAATTAGAACATGTTTGTATGATCTAGAAAAAAAGAAAAAAAGAAAAAAAGAAAAAAAGGAAAATTTTGTTTAAAACGAGAGAAAAAAGGTGGAGAGGTAGTACAAAATTATGTTCCATTGATTTGCACATTTAAGAGAATTAAGATAAACCACGATGAATCCCTTTGCATATGACCACACATGCATGTGTTATTGAAACTTGATGCCAACGCATTAGTCATTGTGATTAGTTAATCTTTAATTGAAGTGTGGGTCTCATTTAAAGCATGGGAAGCGCCACGTGGATTTAATTGAAAAAAAACAGAAAGCGCGGGAACCATGGAGTTTCTAGCTAATATTTTCTGCCGTTAATACTCTTACTGGAATATATATTTATTAAACTTCATAGAATCTCATTTTCTCATACACAATTTCTTATCATGTTCTATTGAATATTTTTTTTTCGACATTTAATATACATAGTTTTTAGGGATTCATACCAAATCTTAGTTGAATAGATGTATATTAATTAATCTAGATTTATAGCGATGCGGTTTTTTTTTTTTGTGAATTAGATTTTTAGAAGTAAATTAAGATTTTACTAACTTTTTAAAGTTTTAAAGAAATTCTATGAAGAACACCTCAACTTAAGTAAGAAAAGCTACTGTAACTAGTTACTGCTACAGGAACCTAAATCCACGTCGGTTCTGGGAATGATTTCACGACGGTCCCAAAACCGACGTTGAAAGAGGAGACGTTAAAAGTAATATTTTCAACGTCGGTTCAAATTGAACCGACGTTGAAAATAGACCTTCAACGTCGGTTAAATAAATAACCAACGTTGAAAGGGTGGTACCGCTCAGATTGCGGCCAATCTTCCTAATCGCGCGGGCCGGGCTTAGAGCGCGTGAAACTCATCACTATCTCGTAAGGGCGTTGAGACCATAGCATGTTAAACGAAAGCGCCGCTTTCTCTGTAGTGTTGTCACACAGCTGCCCGCCTAGAAGAGCCACTCACTCTGTAGTGTTGTCACACAAGATAAGCACGCCGCCCGCCTGCTGGCCGGGCGAATCGAAGTTCTCTTCCGGTCAACTGTCCACCCAGTCAAGTGCAAAAAACACAGTAGAATCACGCAACGCACGCTGCTGGTGTGCTTCCTGCCCGCGAGGAAAGAAGAGCGACAAGGTTTAGTTCAGATTTGACTGTTTGCAGCATGGGAGCGGATTACCCAAAAAATACCTGGGAACAATGAAAAAAAAGATATCTCGGTAACGAAAACTATAGGGGGCTGTATTGGCGAGATCCAACGGTGAACAGCTGTCCAAAAGAAAAACCGCCTGGAAGTCCGAGGACCTTTAGTGCCGTACCCTACCCCCGAACCAGCAGCCTTTGCGCCAAGCAAGACCGCCCTTGTCCTTTCTCCATTCCGCCTCCTTCTTTGCTTTGTTCCAATAGAGTCTAAGGCAAAGCAAAAGTGGGTTCGTATGCCTACTTTACCTACTTGACGAAAGGGAACGAACTTTGTTTCGTTTCCGGGTTTATGGATTGGATTCAGTCAGCGTCACTCCTTCCTTTTTGTTGATTATGTCGTGACGCTTTGGTTACCGGCAAACGCTTCCAAAGGCGACCCTCTCGAGTTTCCGGCTGTTTCCTAGATTGAAGTAGCCTTTCTTTCGTCGCCCTACCAAACGAAAGAAGTCACTATCAAAAAGCTCGCCCTACTTAAGTACCTAAGGTGCGCTCCGGCCGGTGACTAAGAAATGGGTTTGCGCTTTGAAGTGATGAGGTCGCAAAGAGGGAAGTAGGGCTCCTATTGACTAAAGGTTTGTTCTTCGGTTTCCTTTAGAATGAAAGTCGCTATGAAGCCCCTACTACTTCTATTATATTATACTGACTTTGTTTGATTAAAAAGGCGAACCCCAACTAGTCGTATGGGGTGGGGTGCTTGTGGTAAGCTGCCTTGGATATGAGTATGAGGAATTCCTAAAAAACAGGCAAAGTCCGGTATTTGACGAAGATACATTCCACGTCGGTTCTGTATGAACCGACGTTGAAAGTGTGTCTCGCACACTTTCGACGTCGGTTATTTCCATAACCGACGTTAAATCCCCTTTTAAATCCCTTCTACGTCGTTTGTAGTTTAACCGACGTAAAACTGCTACGTTAATTCCTATTCATGTAGTAGTTATTTTATTTTGAGTTAAAAGGATGTGTGGGAGATGAAAAAAATTTGGAAATTCTATTAGATTGAATAACACATTAGATACCGATTGAGGATATGGTATGGTGTTGATTATTTTTGTGAAGAAAATATTATGAGAAATAACTTGTACAAAATTTTGACGATAATGCAAATAAAATATATATGTATGGAAGAAGAAAATTTTGAAGCAATAAATATTATATAAACTTTTGGAACTGATATGATCTTTGATATGGTTTTAATTTGATTAAGTATTGCATGATAAAAAAATATTTTTGTGTTTTTTATGTTTTTTTTTTACATTGTATTTGAATGTTGCAATTCTAAGTGACAAGTAAAGGAGAATAAAATAGTGTAAACTTTGACATTTGATAAATTGTTTGAAATTTTTAGAATGTTAAATTGATTGTTATGTTATATATGATATTGTGAAATTTGTTGTTTTTTTAGTTCTATATACACAATTGAATGGGAGATTGGTTACTCAAACATGGTTCATGCAATCACTTTTATTTTGATTGGTTGAATACTAATTATTTTATTACTCATAATAATTAAAGTAACTTGAAATTGATTTTGTATTGAAGAAAAGTTGTTTAAAAATTTGTAGGTAATCATCATAGTGATATTATTGTGATAAGTAGATGTATTACGTAGATATTAACAAGGGAGGTACCATTAACTTGTTGAACTATTTTGTGATTATTAATTTAGAAAATTCAATGAAATTCTAAGTTTTACTAAAACATTGAGTTATATACATTAGGTGGTAAGAGTTAATAGATATTTCTAATATCAATTTGAGAGTGAAAAGTCATTGATAGTTAACAAAATGTATAAGAAATTATATTATCATAAAAGATTCTAAGGAATTTATATCAAATAAGGATTATAACAAGTCTTAATAATACTAATATTTCAAGAATAATAGGTATATATCTATTGTTGAAAGAATGATTGACCTTAGGTCTACTCTATAATTTTATATATTTGGATATTTTTCTTTACATGTTTGACTAAACATTAATTTATTTTTATTTTATTTTGTATTTTAATAATTTTGTTAAAATATCTCCATTGAATTATAAAATTAAAATATTCTCATTTAACTATGCTAACACGAAAGATCTAAAATCTTATTTAAGATTCTGTGTTATAAGAATAAAAAATTATTATTTTTATTGAAAATATATATTTCTGCAAACAATATTATTAAGGTGCATTAATTATTTATTAATGTGAAGTAATCAATGTTATTTTAATTTTCTATTATTTTCTCTCTTCTAACTAAACTTATTGTTATCTTGTCTTTTTATATTTATTCTTATTTTTTATTTTTCTATTTATTTATCTTTTTTTACATAATAAAAAGTGATAAATTGATTTTAATAGTATAATAATAATAATAATTTGTTTTAACTTGAATATACTTTTTACTGATATAAAATTTTAAATCATACACTTTTATAAAATTTTAAATCATACACTTTTATAAAATTTTAAATTATTAGTATTATATTATTTTATTTTAAAATTATTTATTAGTAATGTATTGTTTTATTTTAAATTTGTTAATCTAATAAGTTTTAATTAAAGAAACTCTAAAAAGATACATAAGATCTCTTTTATGTACTTACAAATACCTAAATATATTTGACTTTTTTTTGTCCTCTCTTCTGAAGTGAATTTTTACTTAAATAGCAATTATAAAATAAAATCTTAAAAATAACGTGAGATAATAAAAAAAGTGATATAATAGAACCCAGAAAAAAGGTAAACTAAAATTCATATTATATGTGAATATATAGTTTTATTATAACTTTTAAGAAAAATCTATCTATCTATATATATATACACACACTAAATATGTAATATAAACGTTTACTAAATATTATAATATTGTAATGACAATATATTGTTAATGGATTTTTATTGTAATTGAATCTTGTTTTCAGTGTTATTTATCTTTTGAAAAATAACATCAATAGGAAATTATGTTTTTTAACTGCTTTTTTAACTAAGATTTTACAAAATCATTGACACAAAGAGGTGGGAATTTATCTTTCCTGAAGTAAATTATTTTATTAAAAGTTATCTTTTAACTCGTATTAAATCACTTATTATGATAACAAATTAAATATTTTAGTAAAAATAACGCGTCATTCTTTGATTTGTAGAAAATTTATATAGATATTTTCGGTTATAATTTTAATCAAACAAATAAAATTTATTTATTTTAATGAGTAATTAATTTTAAGATTTGTGATACTCATTAAACATTATTCTTCCATGTGTACCAAATTTCAATTATATCTCTTTTTTCAGTGATACTTTTTTTTTTCTATTATAGGGTTCAAATTTGACACCTCACTTAAAGAAGTAAAATCCAATCTCACTTTAACCAATAAGTTATTACTACTTTTTTATTCTGCATTAGATTGTTACTTACAAATGTGTTTAGATTTATAATGAAATTGATAGATAAATTTATTTATTTCCTTTTATTGCAAAATGGACAAAAGTAGGATCCTGATTTTGCTTTTATAAGAATCTTTCCAAGACACAATCTTACTCAAGCTTGTAGATAGATTGCATTATTCTAATCTAACCCAAGCTTATCACTAGATACATTTCATATTTGAATTAAAAATCATGAAAGAATCTTATAACAAAAATATACACACATGTATAAAAGATAGTAAACAAAATCTCTTCTCATTTATAATAACTGATCGTTAAATCATATTTTTAAATAGTTAAATATATATATATATATATATATATATATATATATATATATATATTTAGAGATACACTCATGATTTTTTAAACATACAAAATCAATAACAAACTTTTAATTAATCTTATACGTGCATGCTTCGTTAGGAGAAATTTTGTTTGGCGATTTCATTTGAATAACTTTAGGTCATCACAACTATGTTTGCATCTTCGAATGTGCAGTGTTGAAGTAGTTAATTTGATAATTCAGACCTCCAATCCTTCTAGATACCTTGCCAACCTAGCTATATATACTTGCACTACCACAAACTATATGGTATGTCGTTTGGTAACTCAAAGAATATATGCCAAACCCAACCTTATATGAGAAACATCGAAGCTATATGGTGGGATCATAACATACATAACTCAAATAAGGTTTGCGCTTGTGCTTGTGATTGTGAGAGAGTCTTGGTGTTTGTGCATGCGCTTGTTGGCGTGGTGAGCCAAAAAAGGAGAAAATGTTCTTCCCTTTCCCGAAGAGAAGGGGTCCAGAATGGAAATTGGGTGGGACCATGGCCAATGTTTCTGCACTTTCAGGACATTTGCTCACAATTTTTTGCATTGTCATCGGCTTGTTGTCCTTCTCCCGTTACAAAGACTACATGGCTCAGCTCCATAGCACAGCCTTCAACTTTCAGTTGTTCCTCTTCTTGTTACCCCTCCTCCTAATATTCTTCATCATTTCATATTCTACTACTGGTGCAACCCTCAAATTTAACGTCAGACAATGACTCCAACTGGGGTTATTGCTTCATACAAACCAGTAACGCTTCTCTCATAATATTCATTCTATATGTGATTAGTAAATAATAAATACACAAGTTTCACATTTATATGTTGGAACTCGCTTTCTATATTTTAAATCTTATACTCTACAGTTCCTTGTAATATGTAACACCCTGCTGCGGTTACTTTTCTTTTTCTCAAGAAGTACGCCTTAAGATGTGTGTAGAGTGTTGAATGATTGTTGCTTTGTAGTATAAGGTCGGTGTATCTCAAAGCTATTTAAGAATAAAATATCAAAAAGATGGTTTGTCATTTTCGTTTTATTGTTTTCATTCTCAAATGTCATCATATCTTGACTGGCGATAGAGAAGTGACTTTTAAAATGCTTTAATAACGCAGATATCAAGCTATCTTACACAATACTTGTCCGAGGAATGTAGAGACAAAATTTTCCTACCTGTAACCCGGTTACACTCAGATAGAGAAGGATATAATATGTAATTCTCAATAAACTAATGATGCCGAATTACTTTACTTTAAAAACTAAACAGACAAATGAACAACGTTTCTTCATCTTTTCAGCAGAAATACTGGAACAAGTTTTGACCACCAATAGTAAGTATCTCAAGTAACGCAAGTGTATGAAACCGTTCTTTCAATTATACAAAATAGTTTTTTATTTTATAAATCTTTTTTAAAATAAAAATATACAAAAAAGATCGTTATTTTCCTGTACTAGTTTTCCACCACCACCATCATCGTCACAACCACCGTAAACCCACTTCATATTCATACAGCCCCGTAATCTATTCATCTACTTATATATACAATAATCGCAAGGCTTGCATCAAAGTCACTACGTCCTTTATGTTTAAATAAGTGATTAAAACAAAACAAAAGGCCGCGAAATAAAGTATAGAGAAACAAAGAAACCCTGAGCAGAATATGAAATAAAATCAAACAAACCAGGCATAAAGAAAAGTGGAGTGATAGTGCAGAAGTACGAGAACGAGGAGGATGCAAGCAGCAACACCCCAAGGGGAGCTACCCTCTGATGGAAAGTGGTGCGTTGTCCTTCTTCTATCCCACGGCGAGGAGTTGAAAAAGAACCATTCTGAAGTATCCACAGACGATAACCAACGAACTATGAGTATCAGAACCAGTGGTGTGGCTAACAGCATCCACCCCAGTTGTTCTTCAGCTGCTTCAACCACTTCTTCATAGGAGAAATACCATGAAGTGGCGAGGAATAAGAGGATGAGTGATAAGATTATGAGAACGGGGTATGGGACGGGGTTGAGAGTGAAACCGTCGAAAAGAGAGGAGGCTCTGCTTCTTCCATATGCCATTATAATTGAGAAGTGAGAATGGTGTTGTGGAATTGATGAGTTTGAGTCCTGTTTTATTTATTGATTTATATAGCTAAAGGTAAAGATGAGTGGTTTGGGAAATAAAGTTTGTACTATGATTTGGCAGTGCGTGATTTGTGTGAGTGTAACCCATTTAAAATGAGAGTCAAAGACGAGAGTTAGTGACACCAGGTAGGACACCCTAAACAAGGGTACTCTGTACTGTACAACAAAATATTAAGTAGATTTTTTTAATTAAATGCTTTTTGAAGTGGTAGTTTGCATTCTAATACATATCTGCTTGTTGCTCAATTCATTACCATTTAAGAGGTTTGCCCCACCACTCACATCAAGACACGTTGTAATTATTATCTGGAAACTATTTCTGAATAACTGTAAGAAAAAACCATTATTTCATTTTTTTATTAATTATATCTTTATTTTATAAAATATAAAAAATAATTAAATTATTGTTTTTATGAATTTTAAGTAATATTTTTGTTATAAATAAATTCTTTTATTTTTTTTATTTTTTATTAATTAATAAATTATATTTAATTCTTTAAATATATTATTAGAAAATTTTGTAAAAATTTATTAAAAGTTATAAAAATTAATACATTTATTAGTGTTGGTAATAAATTCTTAAAGGACATTTATTAAAAACTAGAGGAGTACTTATTAGAAAATATGAAAAACATGTTATCAACGTAATAAATTCTGATTGGACTACTTATCTTACTTGTATAAATGTCTTTAATTTTATCATATAAATACCTAAAAACAAATTATAATCATTCTATTAATAGTTAGTCTAATCTCTAATTAAATAAAAAGAAAATATTAATTTTAGTAATATCTTTTTCTGATTTAAAATGAAAAATTAAAACATAATATTAGTAGATGATAACGAAAGATGAAGAATGAGATTAATAAAAAAGAATTAATTCTTAGTTTTTAATATTTAATTTCTCTTTCTACTATTTAATATAAATACACATAATAATGTGATTAATAGGGA
Organism: Lablab purpureus; assembly: GCA_030347555.1. Taxonomy (NCBI): domain Eukaryota; kingdom Viridiplantae; phylum Streptophyta; class Magnoliopsida; order Fabales; family Fabaceae; genus Lablab; species Lablab purpureus. Next base: position 39,027,183 of record CM059262.1, on the reverse strand, counting down.
TATATAAAAAAAAAAGTTATTAAAATTTTAAAATGTTTCATACTTAAATAATTTTTTTTTATAAATGCACCTTATAATTAAAAACAGAGTGAATATACTATAATATAATAGATTTGGAAGAAAAGTTATTAGAAATAATCTCTCATCCATAAGTTTTAGAAAATCTCTTTGTTATAATTTGTAACTTTTTAAAACTTATTATGAAATATCCATAATGTAAACATGTTATAATGTTGCTATAACTTATTAATAAAAATAATGATACATATATACCTTTTAAGTGATAGATGTCGTTGAACAACATCTTAAATAACAAAAAAAAAATATTTTTTGGAAAGTATAAAAAAATAAAAAAATAATATATATATATATATGGTTAAGTGATTGATGAAAGATTTCTATAAATTTTTTCTATTAATTAGAATAACCATCCAGAAATTTAATCAAAATACTAATATCAATTAAACAATATTCAATTTAATTATTGAAATTATAGAAAATAAACAAAAATAAAAGAAAACTTTATAGAAAAGTACTTAGACTTTTAGAAAACTCAATTAACTCTTGATAGGTGCTAGTGCATTTGTGTGTAACTGGTTTTATCATGTTATAATTTTGATTCCAACTATTTGCTAGAGAAAGACTATTGCATTTTTGTCTAGTATAAACATTTTATCCACAAATGTAAAGCTAATCACTCTAACACATTCCAATCAATATGATATGTTATATATATATATATATATATTATTCACATCACATTCTTAATATTCCATGTAGACGTGATCCACTGAAAATGCCATTAATAAAAATCAACCATTAGTTACTTTTGTCTTTTAAACTTTTAATATAAACAAGTATCTGAAATAAAAAAATTAAATTTAAAAAGTTAAAAAACTTTATTAATGATTTTTATTTTTTTTGTGATTTAAAAAAATTGTAGACATTTTTTTTTTATTTTGAGATTTTTTTAATAATATAATTAATAAATTAAAATTGAAAATTTCTATTTTTTATAGTTTCTTATGTTTTTTAAATTTGTATACAGAGATATTTTTCTTTTAATATTTTTTAAACAATTTGATTATTAAAATTATAATATGGTTGTTATTTATTAACAATATATACGTAACCTTTTTTTAAAGTATAATAAGATTTTAATATTCTAATTTTAATCAAATTATTTTAAAAAATAAAAATATATTATTTGAAACAAAAGAATTAAATTTATAAAGTAAAGATTTTAAAAGAATCATATGTATCGAGTATGACTTCGTTACAAATAAAATAAAAAAAAAGATAAGAACTAAGTACTTAGAAAATCATATTTTGAAAACATAATTTTATCTTGAAGTGTAATTTTCAAATTCTTTTTTATAAATTGATTCATTTTAATAAATTTGAGTTAAAATTATACTAATTTATTGTGTAAAAAATATACGGTGTTGGATAGATATAGATAATTTATTATGATGTATACTGAATTGTATTTTTATACTTTTCTTTAACATACTTTATCTATGTAATCTTTTGAAATAAATTGTATTTTAATTACTAATAAAGTAAATATTGTATATAAATACAACTAAAGTAAATAAAAATTTATTAATTCTTGTTGTATCCCAAAAATAGTATTTGCATCTAACATATCCTAATTCCGCTATTACAAGCTACTGTTTCAGACCTATTGAAATAATTGAGCTGCAGTGATGACAAAATTAGGTAATAAGTCAGGTTCAGTTCTCCTATTCCTTTCTTCTCCTCTGCTCTTCCTTTTCTTCCCCTTTTAAACAATTGGAATCATCTCAACAAATTAATTATAATCAAACTTCTTCTAACACTGCAACAGCCATAACGTTTATCCCAATGCCACAATTTTATCTTCATATCAAAAGCAACCATATTCTCCCCAGTAATTGATTTCAACTATAACTTAACCATTAAACTACTACACTTTAACTAATCCCTCTTCGTTAACCTTCTGGAATTGGCTCTTCCAAGACAATAAAAGCAAGCACGAAAGTTCGACCTTATTCAGAAAAAGTAATCTATAAATGCTTAAATTATAACATAATAATGATCCGACCCACAACAACATAAGGAAAAAATATTGTTCTCACCTGGGTTAATTATACATAAACTATAGTAACACAGAACCGTGACCCTCCCTTTTAGTTTTGGTAACAAACCATGAAATTGGCGTATATAATTATCATAGTATTCCAAACACAATATTTTGCACAATACCAATCATGGATCCAGCAGGTGTTGAGCTGACTCTACCAGTAACAGTAACAGACATGCTTACACCGATAGCACGTTGGCTTTGCATAAACCCTCCTTGGACTTCCAATCAGTGACAGCAAAAGCAAGATGAATAGTACTAGTATTGGCGTCACCAAAGCTGACCAATTCGTCTTCTTTTCTTCAACTACTACCACCTGTTCACGCGTGAAGAGCCAGGGTATGCACAGGAGCATCAAGGCCACCACCAACATCACAATAACATCCGATGTATGAGTGCTATAAGCCCTGCGTTTATAGCAATAGTAACCCATCCTCAGAAATCTGGAAGGGAATTTACAGATTCTTAAGTGAATCAAGCATATAATACCGAGGAAAAGCCTTGCCCCTATGGATTTTTATAGCACAACCACTCATCACATCCAAGACTTAATATCCTCCTCACAACTTTAGATAGTTGGATAGTTGTTGCTTTCGCAACTTTTTCTAGTGAGCCATCACATTCAGCAATAATGGTTGAAACAGGCGCCATGATGTAGGGTCAAGTTCATGGTTTACGTGCCATGTGTTTAAGATTGTGATTGAAGTAGCTGTTGGAAATTGGACTTGTTATAGGGACAAATCATTTCGTTATGAAAAGGAATTCAATTTTCTATTTCGCTTTACACCGCAATATAAACTTTTTTTTTTGCAAGTCACTGCAATATGATCCTTATCATCCTCTTTATCTTGCAGGTTGTAGATATTGGGAATGAAATAGTCTGCAAGAGTTTTTACCTATAAACCCAAACCCTTTTCTAACCACAGTTCTAATGGGAGCATTTAAAAACTAAGGGTAACTATTTTTTCTTTTTCCGTTAATGGGTGATACCTAATCAAAATCAAAGTATCCAACATTTATTAATTTTGCTTAATTACATGACAAAGCTACATTCAATCATAATTAGTTTTTTTACTATAATAGCAAATATGCAGGCATGGATAATATATATTTTATACTATACTATACTATACTATATAAAATAATAGAAAAAAAAGTGAAACCTAAGACCATGTACGACCCTGATAAGCATGGCAAAAATATAAAATGATGTCATTCAAGAAAAATACTGTTAAATTAAGGTCAAAATTTTCTTATGGTGGACTTGTTTTGATTAGAAAAGTGATTCTCAGTTCCAAGAGACTACTTTACCTAGCACTCAAAAGAGAAGTATACGATTGTACTTAACTGAATTTTTGAAAACTTATTTTTTTATGAGTTTTAAAAGAATTCGTAAAAGTATAATGATATATAATATTTTTCTTAAAGACATTTACAGTAAAAAGTTCACAATTTTTATTTGAACGGTTTAATGTCATGATTTAAAAAAGAAGGTTTATAAATACTTTCACAGAACTATGCATCATGTTCGATTCTCCAGCATGTGAATTGTACTACAAGGTACTAAATATCACAAGAAAGTTAAAATTTTATTGGAAATAATTGAACCAGTCTCTTTGGAGAAGTATTCAACAACTTAGGACTCGTGTCTTACCTAAAAGATACAAAGATCTTTTGTTTTTTCGAGGTCAATGAAAACTGTATGATCCTTCATTCTCTTTTAGTAATACTTAAAAGTTGGATACAAGAGGAACTTTTCCCTCTCAAACCAAAGAATCTTTACTAATGAGTTTTGAGTATTTATTTACTGTTTTTTATTAATTTTAATAACTGAATTTGAATGCGCCTTTAAGACCTGATATTTTTTCAGTACAATGAACTTCTACTCAATTAAAATTGTTTACATTTGATAACTTTTCAATCACTGTTGAACCTTTTGATTTTTCAACTGTTGTTGACAATCTTTTCCCCTTTTCATTCTTCAAAAATATTTTGTCTCTTCATTTTGAAAGTGAATAGGTCAGTGAATTTTATATCCTGGGTAAGTAATTATTTTGTTCTTCGCTGATTATTAATTTCTCATTGTTCTACTATTTAGTTTAGTTGTGAATGTCATTGAGAAGTATTATTTAAAGAAAAAATGCAAGCAAATAATAAATCTATGGATATCATAAGTTTAATAATGTACAAATACAGTCTTGACTATCTAAATTATAGTTGTTCACACTTTTAAAATTCTAAATTCAAAGGAAATAGATTAGATCGTAAAATATTATATTACTTAAATAATTAAATTAGTGATTTATAATTAAATATTATATAAATGTATATATATATATATATATATATATATTATTTATACGTAATTCTAGCTTTCAATATTTTCCTGTGCACGCTACCAGTATAAACATTAGTTTTTAATTACACATTAAAAAAAGTTAGAGTGAAACGAGCTTCATTTTTCTATTCTTATATTTACAGTATTTTACAAAACTATTTTTAGATGATTTTTTAAATATATTTTTTTATTGAAAATATTAAATTAGAAGAGATTTATTGGACTATAATATTTCTAAGAAATAAGATCCAAAAAATTATATTTTTAATAAATTATTTATTTTACTGAATGCATTAAAAATAACTAAGTAATATTATTAGGATCGAAAAGGAAGTCCATCTACTTGTGTGAATAAAATATACTAAAAACGATATAAATATAATAAATAATATAATGAGATGAGAAAACTAAAAAAATAATAAATTTATTAATAAAATAGGTGGAGCAAAGAGTATGATTAATCTAAAAAAATGAAAAAGAGAAGAAGGTTATGTGAATATTGAAGGTTGAATGTGACTTTGTGGCTGAGTGAGAATGATGGTAAGAGAAAATGAAGAATACTAAGATCCGACGTAGCAGCACAATATCAGCCCCTCCGTGGAAACCCAAATGTCTCATGATGCATGTTTCGTATCGTAGATAGATGCACAAACAGACCCATTCTCTCGTCGATTCCTTCCCAAATCACAATCACAGTCATAAACACAGGGAAAGAAAGAAAGAAAGGACCTTTTTGTTTCACGTGCTTCAACTTCTTCTCTTCTTTCTCTACAACTTTACACTGTAAACCCAGAGAAAAAAACAAATAATATCTCCAAACTTGTGGGGGGTTAGTTTATCTCTTCTTTAATTCTTTGCAATTTTAATTAATTATCTCATTTGACCCATTCAGCCATTATCATCCCTCATTGCCATGCATCCTACACACTTTTGAGCTTGCATGAATCTATTGTTTTGGGATGAACATGATGCGTAAATGTAAATCTTGAAAGCTTTCTGATCCTTAATTGTTTTGATAGCAACGTGCTAGTAGTTTTCTGATCAGTTGTACAACCGTGGAGATTTTACATTGCTGTTTTTTTTATGAATATCCATATTTCGTTACCCAATTATATGTATTTCTTGATTTTCATCACCAGTTACCTCTTTTCTTTTAAATGATTTTTCCTTATTTTTTTGTGGTTGGCCTGTCTTGTTTGCCCATCGTGGTTTTCTTTTCAGATTGTCAAATCGTATGAGACTTTCCGTTTTGCATCTCGGTGAATTTTGACCTGCTAGTTAATTAAGAAGTGACCCTTTCTAGAATTAATCCAAAATCAATAGTGAGAAATACTGTGTCTTTGATAGAGCGATCTGGAATTGGAAAGTTGGGAATATATAATTAAAAGTTAAAACCACTTGATTTTTTTTCCATTTCTGTTTGGTAAGGACAAACTGCTTGAATTCAATAGCGTGATGGTATTTTCAAAGTTGATCACTTGTTGATTATTGGTGTTTATAATCTTCATGTAGTATCATTTTTGGGAACCTGTATGTCTGAACTCAAATCATTTTGAATTTCGGATTAAAAGAATGGTGCACAAGTTTGGAGTTATATGTCTTTGGCTTATGACTTGTTAGAAACAAGGAATGTAGCAGTTCGAGGGTGTGGTTTACTTTTTTGTTAATTTTATGTCAATATACTTTATTGAGCAGAGTTTTGAGCAAGACTATTGCAAGTGCTAAGATTTTGGAAGATGTCTTCCTTTCCGATAGAATGGTCTCACAACGGAAGTTTAAAGAGTCCAGAGGCACTAGGTAGTGTGGCAGAAAAGGATGAATTTAATTTCTCAAAAGCATTAGATAGGCCAAGGGCAATGAATATAGATAGACAGAGATCATGTGATGAAAGATCACTGTCTGAACTATCCATAGGCTTGTCTCCACGTCATTTGGTCACAAAAGCTGATATCACATCTCGCCTGGCAGATCATCTTGATCATTCACATTCCCCTCTAATAAAGTCTGGCATCAATACTCCAAGATCAGCGACATGGGATCCACATCCATTGACATCAGAAGCTTGGGAAGCTTTGAGGCGTTCCTTGGTATATTTCCGTGGCCAGCCAGTTGGTACAATTGCTGCTTTGGATACTTCTGATGAGAAACTTAATTATGATCAGGTAGCATGACCTTGTCATATCCTCGATACTTCTGTTTCTTCTATGTTGTCTTCTTTTTCTCTGTTTCTGGTGCATGGGGAGAATAGGCACAATTAATCACATACTTTATTTTTGTTTACACTTGTAGGCCATGTTTTCTTTTTATACTACGGTACAGTTTAATCTTTTAGTCTTTTTTCATCATTTTAGTTTGGTACTTCCTTTCCATGCTGATCAGTCAGTGACTTTGATCATTATATATTTTCTTTCCTTGTCTCCCCATTTTAATGTTTCCGTTTGGTCTAATATAAGGTATTACTGTATTTGTGCATAGGTGTTTGTAAGAGACTTTGTCCCAAGTGCTTTGGCTTTTCTGATGCATGGGGAACCGGACATCGTTAAAAATTTTATTTTAAAGACCCTTCGCCTTCAATCGTGGGAGAAAAAGGTCGACAGATTCCATCTAGCAGAAGGAGTGATGCCTGCCAGTTTTAAAGTATTCCATGATCCCGTCAGAAACCACGAAACCCTTATAGCAGATTTTGGTGAAAGTGCAATAGGCAGGGTTGCTCCTGTTGATTCTGGATTTTGGTGGATCATACTACTTCGTGCGTACACAAAGTCTACGGGAGACACTTCACTGGCTGAACAACCTGAATGTCAGAAGGGTATGCGCTTGATCCTGAGTCTATGTCTGTCAGAGGGGTTTGACACGTTTCCAACTTTACTATGTGCTGATGGATGCTGCATGATTGATCGCAGAATGGTGAGTTTTCTGAAATTTTTGATACCCTCTTTTTTGCCTCTACTGTCTTCGAAACTAGACATTCATTAGGACAAAATGATTCATGATCTGTTTGGTGATTTACTGCGACTTCTATTGCTAGTGGTTAATTTTTCCATTTTTCTAAAATTTGTATATGATTTCAGGGTGTTTATGGGTATCCAATAGAAATTCAAGCATTGTTCTTCATGGCTCTAAGATGTGCCTTGCAATTGCTTAAGCAAGATGATGAAGGGAAAGAGTTCATGGAGCGAATTGTAAAAAGGCTGCATGCCTTAAGCTATCATATGAGGAGCCACTTTTGGTTGGATTTGAAGCAACTCAATGATGTATACCGCTACAAAACAGAAGAGTACTCGCATACTGCAGTGAACAAGTTCAACGTTATTCCTGAATCTTTGCCAGATTGGGTGTTTGATTTCATGCCCCACCATGGTGGATACTTTGTTGGGAATGTGAGCCCCGCTAGGATGGATTTCCGGTGGTTTTGCCTAGGCAATTGCGTTGCAATTTTGTCGTGCATGGCAACTCCTGAGCAGTCAACTGCAATCATGGATCTCATAGAATCACGCTGGGAGGAATTGATTGGCGAGATGCCTGTCAAAGTCTGTTATCCAGCTCTGGAAAACCATGAGTGGATGATCATAACAGGGTGCGACCCAAAAAATACTAGATGGAGTTACCACAACGGGGGATCCTGGCCAGGTATTACCATTCTGGATTTCAACCTTAGTAATTATAAAACCATTTTGAGAATCGTGTTGGGTTTAACATCAGATTAAGTCGAATACAAAACCAAACACGCACTCAGTTGACAAATATAACCAAGTTTTTTTGAATTAAAAAAAGGTAAAGTGAAGTCTGATTTTTTACCATTGTGAAATTGGAGTAGCTAATTTATTTGCGATGGTTATAGTTCTATTGTGGCTTCTGGCTGCTGCGTCGATAAAGACCGGGAGACCCCAGATTGCAAGACGTGCCCTTCAAACAGCTGAGAGCAAATTGCTGAAGGACAACTGGCCGGAATATTACGATGGAACGATGGGGCGATACGTAGGGAAGCAGGCCCGTAAGTTCCAGACCTGGTCCATTGCTGGCTACTTGGCCGCCAGGATGATGCTGGATGATCCATCCCATCTTGGCCTTGTGGCTCTCGAAGAAGACAGACAACTCAAGCCTTTACTCAAGAGATCAAACTCATGGACTTTGTGAGTCTCGTGTGCTTTTCTTTTCCTTCATCAATTTCGAACCTACGCAGTGATAACAAAAGGGAACAAGTCACGGCAAAGACAGGAGCAGGTGGAGGGCAATTACACGACATTGATGCTTTCTATGTTGCATTTCTTGTGTTTTCGTGTTCCTTCTGTGGAAAGCCTCAACAAAGATCACAGTTATATATATGCCTCTTCCTTCCTCAGTACACCCTCCTACTCAATACCACATCCTATTCATGTAGGAAATTTATTTTCTCAAATAAGATTAGAATTTTATCTTTTACTAGAATTTACGTATTACTATTACGATTTTTTTTATTAAAATTTTATAAAGATGTAAGTGATTCAGCTGAGATTAAATTTTTCGAGCTTTCAATTCAAACTAATTAAATTTACCTTTTTCACTTCTTTAACTTCCAAAAATCAAAATCAATATTTTAATGTTTCTTACACAATAGCAGTAATACTTGTAACACAAATAAACTATAATTTTCAAAATACTAAAAAGCTAAAACCAGTAACCATAAATTTGTTTTACTAAGATTCTAAGGAAAAAAGAAAGAGTAATGCCACCGCTCGTTGGAACATATTATTTGTAGCTATATTTGATGTATGAATTATATACAAATAATATTCCTAAAACAACATCTATATAATACAATTATTTTTTATGACAAAATTAGTAGATGATTAATACTTTTATTTCGTATTTATTATGAAGTTGAATTGAGTTATATTTAATTAATTTGACATAATTGTTACCCAATTCAATATAATTCACTTCATTAAAAAAAAAACTCAACCCAAGATTTCTAAATCCAACCCACAAAATATATTTGTAAGGCACATGAATAATAGTTTCCGGAATTCTAACAACTCAAAACAATAGTCATAAATTTGTTTTACTACTTAGTGAATGAGATCTTAAAGAAGAAAGACAAATACAACTTTTCTATGAAACATTAATTCTTGTAATAGGGCATGAGATATGAAATATTTTTTTATAATATTCGAATAATAAAACATTAAACTACTTTTTATAGTAAACTTTTCATGCAATTGATACTTTTATTATATAATTGAGTAATTTTTCTTTTGAATTTGAAACTCATGTATTTGTTTGTTAGGAAACCCAAATATAATTACACACGTTAAGAAAAGAAAAGAAAAATTCAATTCAACAACTCAACTTGCCAAAAAATAATTAAATTAGATTAATAGATAGACACAAATTATAAATTAAGAGGATTCAAAATTGAACTAATAAATATTCAAAAACTTATTAAAACCAATTTTTAATATTTTTTTTCTGAAGAGTAGATTGGTTTCAAATTTTAGTTTGAAAATGTTAATAAATAATTAATCTACCTATTGCACTCTATTTAAATATAATATTATATACACGAGTACTTTTTAAGATTGTTTTACCATTTGATTTCGTTATATTTGCTTCACAAAATAGAAAAAGAAGTTTGTATTATAGTTTTTAATTATAAAATTACATAATTTATTTATGAATATGAAATAAAGTTATAATTACGAATAAGACAGTATAAAAAAATTTACTGTATATCTTCTTATTTAAGAATTTTATATTATAGAATATTTATTAATTTATAATAAAAGTTAATTTAAACTGAACTATAATTTAAATTTTAAATTAAATAAAATCTTACGAAGTAAATTGTATTTTATTTCATATTTGATTATGAATTTTTAATAAAATTGGAAAAAAATCAAACAGAGTGAACTTTATAATTCGAAAGCATGAAAATCTATATAAACTGTGATAGTACATTTTTGTAGGAAAATATTGTAGCATATGTTAAAGAAAAGATAGTACTATAAAATTGATGATGATGGTCTTATTTTAACTTTTGAATCTTAAGGAAACGTGTGGTAGTATTTATTAAGAAAGCACCACAAAGGCTGAATTCAAAATGTAATATTCTAAAATAATTAAGTAAATAATAGTAATAGTGTTATATTTGTCATCGTCAAACGTGCGTAAAACGGGCGTCGTCACTGGCAGTTTGGGTGGGGAATTGCAGCGACTCGAAGTGGACGTTGACGTTGGAGTTGATTGAGTTGTGCCCTAATTCAGAATTTGGGAAGGAAACGCATGCTACCATTTCAATTAGGAAGAAACGCAATCCAAATCAAATGATAAACAATTGAACAAATTAATTGAATTGGAGGAAAGAGAAAGCGAAAGAGAACGAAGGGATCATGAGGGGTGGGAAAAAATCGATCCACGCAATCATCACATGGATACGGCGGCAACCACCAAAGGCGAAGGCTTTTATCGCCGTCGTGTCCGGCATGGCGGCTCTCGTCCTTCTCCGCATCATCGTTCACGATCACGACAATCTTTTCGTCGCCGCCGAGGCTGTTCATTCTCTCGGAATCGCTGTTCTCATCTACAAGCTCATCAAAGAAAAAACTTGTGCCGGTCACATACCCCTTCTTTCCACTTTCTTTAATTTCCTTTCTATTTCTTTTAAAGATTAGTCCCCTAATCTTTCAAGCTAAAATTATTAATTCCCAATTTCTTTACATTTCTATTTAACATGTCTGCAATTTCCTTATCAAAATTTCGAATTGCTATGCACTATGCATTTATATTTAACTTAACTTGACCTACCTATGCCATCAAGTTGTTGTTTGGTTCAGTACGTTCCCATTGGATCATTAATGGCGTTGTTTGGCTTATTTTATTTCCCTGTGTTGTTGCATGAAAAGAAGAAACATCATTTTGTTTTATTTTGGTGTATTCTTTGTGATGTGCAGGATTATCACTCAAATCCCAGGAATTGACAGCTCTGTTTTTAGCTGTTAGGCTGTACTGCAGTTTTGTCATGGAATATGATATACACACCCTGCTTGATTTGGCTACTTTTGCAACAACACTGTGGGTTATATACATGATTCGTTTTAAATTGAGATCTAGTTACATGCAGGAGAAAGACAATTTTGCTATATACTATGTGGTAATCTCCCCACTACCCCTTTCACTTCAAATTATAAGATTCTTCTATATTGTTTTTGTTTTACCCAATTAAAAGGTTATATACTTGGGCATTTACCTGTTCTATTTTTGAAATTGAATGCAGGCGGTACCCTGTGCTGTGTTAGCCTTGTTTATTCATCCGTCAACTTCACATCATTTATTGAACAGGATTTTCTGGGCATTCTGTGTATATCTTGAAGCTGTGTCAGTACTGCCTCAACTTCGAGTAATGCAGAACACCAAAGTATGTAATAATATGCATCATACATGTTATTGCGTTATATAATTATACTATTTTCTTCTTAATTTCATTTCATTTTATGCTTTCAGATTGTTGAGCCATTCACGGCACATTACGTATTTGCCCTGGGTGTGGCAAGATTCTTGAGCTGTGCTCATTGGGTTCTTCAGGTATGATGATTAGTTCATCCAAACTTGTGAATGCATTAGTCAGTTCTATGTTCCGTTGTCAAACTCAGTTGTCAATGTTTGCTGTCTTGTCCTGGTTTCTGTTATCACTAAGATGGACAATTTCTGTATTGGCTACCTGGTTGATGGAGGAGTGAAATGTGAATATAATTATAATTGTAATTTCAAGTTTGGTTTCATTTCCAATGGCAAAATAACCAGCTTTCCTCTAAAAAGTATCGAGTTTTACAGGACCATGTATTTTGCCTGTATCTGATTTCTTTTGATTGTTTGTGTGTTCTACTTTTTAAATTAAATCCAATTTCTTGGCCAGCATGTTATTAATTTGCTGTTCTTAGCACAGTACATTAGTGGCAAATGATTGGATTTGCAAATTGCTGGTCTCCTAATAAGTTACCATTTATTGTAACAGGTGTTAGATAGTCGTGGACATTTGTTGGTTGCCTTGGGGTATGGATTATGGCCGTCAATGGTGCTTATTTCAGAAATTGTCCAGACGTTTATCTTAGCAGATTTCTGTTACTATTATGTCCAAAGGTTGGCTGAGTGCACCATATAAATCTCTTTCTTATTTTGACCCTTTTCAGCATCATTCTCTTCCTTATCATATTTAATTTATTGCAGTGTTTTCGGGGGACAGCTTGTTCTCCGCCTACCTTCTGGAGTGGTGTGATTGACGATTCACTTCACTGCATACTTGCAATTAAATGAACTAAATCAAGCAATATTTGTAGTTTGGAAGAGTTTGGCTCCTCGGAAGAATCTGGTTCTTTGTAAAGTTAGAGACTAATGGAAAACTAGATATTTATGCTGAGGGGACATTATTTGTAGTTGGAAATGCTATACGCACGTAATGTGTCTATTTGCTTAGGTCTTGAAATTCAGTTGTTGACAGAACATTTCTACGTTATGCTATGCAGAAATGTTGCTTTGAGCATTAAAGGTGCTATTTTTTCCATAACATTTAGACAATAGAGTTTTATGTATCGTATCAACTTGGTCCTGGAACTCAACAATCAGCTATTTGGTTATCCAGTGTATTTTTACATGAATGTTTTTTTAAAGATGCAAAAGAATTAAACTGAAATTAATCACAATATAGAGGGAAGTGCGAAGGGAAGAACATAATAAGAGAAGAAAAAAAGAGCAACACCTATCAAGGGTGGGCATGACAGGAGAGATAAAGGAGCAAAAAGAAGGGCCAACAGAATAATTAAAGAAATGTTAGTTTGATTAAAATTTATTGTGAAATATCAACATGTCTCACTGTAAAAATTACATGATTTCATGAGTATGATATTACCTGAAAAGCATGAATTAAAACTCAAATTTAATATATAAAAACATTTTAAGCAAGAACTTAATTTGGATTCTTAATATTCATTTAGGTATTTTTTTTTATTGCGTGTAAAATTTAACTGCAATAACTAATTTTAATGTAGAACTCAATTGGAGTTCATAACTTAATTTCAGTAGGTCTTAGTTTATGTCCCAAATTGAAAAATTATGGTTAAGCAATCTTGATATAAACAACTTCCATAAAAGAAACTCATTCACTACAATGATATTCTCTCATAGTGTATTTCATTAAGTTGACAATTGCAACTTTAGTTTTTTCAGCTGTCTTATGCAATGCGTAGGTCTGGCATAGCTGCAAAGCCAGCCCATGTAGAGTTGGATTTCTTAAGAACTATTTCTTATTACTTTTCGTATCTAATAATTTCTGACTAGATAATTCAAAATGCAAAATTTTTATCTTGAATTATTTTTTTCAGTAAAAAAGCACAGACTTGTATTGTTACTAAATTACATAGATTCAAGAGACAAATAACAAAACCATGTACACAATTCTGATGAAGGACAACAATAAATATATATATATATATATATGAAAATTAATACCACAAACATGAAGTCATTATTATTATTATTATTATAATAATAATAATAAAATTATGTGCAAGTTTAACCATAATTTTATTAGGTCTATGTTTAGTTGCTAGTCATTATAGTTTAAATTAGTATGAGTTAATGTTTGTATTTTTTTATTACGTTTATTAATTAAAACATCAATTATTAATATTTTCAATTTGATATTTTAATTTCTTTAATATTTAAAATTTAATTAATTAAATAATTAATTTAAAATAAGAATTAAATTGTGGAATCCTTTTGTAAGACGTACAAAAAGTTACTTGAATCGTCTTTTATTAGCGTTTACAGAATTTATTTTTTCGTTAAAATTAGTTTGTAAACTAATGTTTAAATATTTTTTATTTTAGAAGTTTGTTGTAAAATACGAAAGCTACTAAAAGTTATTTTATCTCATTTAATTTTAAACTTATAATCAATTACTTAACACTAGACCAAATATTTATCTAAAACTGAGTTGATATTTCAACATTTTGAATGATCAAATGTCAGTCCGAATAACACCGTGTGCCTTTTTTAAGTATGTCCTACGTATAAGCCTGTAATTTCTTTTAACAGTACATTATGTACTGCAAAGACAAGTCCGAACATTAACTAAAGAACATTATTACTGCATTTCTAGTGCAACTAAGTACGAAGGTGACGTTTTTTACTGTGCGCATTACTACGGAAGGCTTGTGCTTGAGCTTGAGCTAGGTATTAACACACTGTCCTGGTTTGCTGCCTGAATTTCATTAGCTTGTGTTTGTATAAGAAACAGGGGTATTTGGATTACCTCAGGCCTGAACAACGAATATTGACAGCCATAATGGCAAATATAGATCCCAAACATATTGCGGCAACCATGAATTACAACACTTCATTATTAAAATCAAGTAACTCAAGCATTCCATCATCATGGAAAATTTGAGAAAATAATCAAACATATTCCGTTAAGTGGTTCACTTAAAAGTATATTCCTCGTACATGTTTACAATGATTGCCACAATCTTTGCCAGATAACTTACACAACCTGCAAGGCCAGAACAGGTACAAAAGAGAGATGAGAGATGGGGCTGCAATATCTCCAGTTTATAAGTTTGTATTTTTGCTTAAATCTCACAAATTCCCAATCAATGATGGTAGTATACAATTGGAGCCCACCGTACAACATTGCTTATAACAAAAATAATCTGAAATTGGGTTGTCAAAGTTCAGATATGCACTTTCCATTAATAAAATTAATAACTTGTTCAACTTTGAGGTCAAGTGCAGCAGTTACAGCTGCTAAATTTTGCAGGAATTCTTCGGCAGTTGGTTTGTCACCATCAATGATATCAGTCACAGCCTTTACAAAAAGAGCAGGAACTTTGAGAAGGTCAGCAACATAAGCAACAGCTGCTCCCTGGAGAAAAAGCTGAACCGTCAAAGCCAATATTCAACAAAGGAAAAAATAGAACTACTATTGGTTATCATTCAGTTCTCTGCAATTTAAACGGGGATTTATTTTATATAACAAGGTATGATTTGTGAAATTGTAGATTGATGTCATTCCCCATATATGAACAGAAATCCCAAGTTCTAAAGTATAACCCAAAATATCAATCTACCTCCATATCTTTAACCGTGGCATCATTTGCAATGATGGATGATTCATCCTGCTGTGACATATCTAAAGAGTCACCAGTAGACAATTTAGCCACCTGAAATATAGACAGATATTAATTGGGTTCAAGTTTTGCACAATTAATCTAAACAAATGAACTGGCCACAATAACACAATGAAACAAATCAAAGTACATTTTTTCATCTGTTTGAACTGTAAAATGGAACATCACCTTGCTTCTGTGTAGGGTGTTAAGTGAACTACTATAATTATGATCGAAGTTAAAGCTATTTATTCATTTGCAACATTTTTAATGCAAACCAGCAATACATTTATAATCTCCTTGCACACAAATATACAAGATAAAACTATTCCATTCAGTTTACTCTATAGGGTATGGGTCCAAACTCCATGCCAAGATTGTATTGCCAGGCCTCTAAAGAACACATAAAGGTAATAAGTAATAACAGAGAGATCAATACATTAATGACCACACAAAAGTAACTGTTAACAACCTGGAAACTTAACATTTCTTAGATTGTCAGAAAAAAGGGTTTATGTTTTTTCCAGTCATTTATGATTTATCATTCATAGCTTGACATTGTCTGATAGCAAAAATAAATTACACACGCAAATCTCCATTTTACCAGCAGAAATGTTTTTCCTACAAGGCATGCCAATTCATAAGGCTAAACATACATTGTAGGCATTTAAGATGTCAGCAGGAGTGACTAATCCCAAATGAACTCCTAGTTAAAGCATCAAGCCAATACAGTCCTAAAAAAGCAAGATAATTTGTGTGCTCAAAGGTACAAACTTCACAAAGTGCACGTGCAGTTCCTCAATCCAGGTAACTGGTTAACAAATGGCACCTAACGCAGAATTTTGGATGACAACAATTTGTGATATCAGGTATTTTGTTGGCAATGTGAATTTTAAATATAAAGTGTTTCGTTTTCAGGAGCAAATACATTTTACCAAATAAAACTCACCTTTAGATTAAGCTCCTTTACAAGGTTGGGGGCGTCAAAGGCTTTACGTAAACCAACACCGTACAAATCAAACACCTGCAAAAGTTTTTGAGCTAGTAAGTCTTTAACCCCACCTCCCCAAAAAAAGGCTAAAGGTTGATCTGAACATTAAAAGATTCAATTTGAAAATGAAAACAAATGTCTATTTAGGGTTCATCTTAAAAGCAAGTATATCAACAGATGTTTTAAAATATTAAAATATGTTACCGTAACTATCTGCAAATAGTTTTTATGCTATTCTTAACTGGGCCAATTGTAAATTATAAAAGAAAACATAACATTTAATCGACCAGGTTAAATAAGTCAAAATTAATAATGTTGGTAGGTCAACCACCTTGCCCTTTCTCTAATTTTTGTTTAATGGTTAAATGAGAACTAGAGAATGTAATGCTGAAATTGTTATAATATGTTAGATAGAACACTATTGGAATTAAAGAAGAGCAATGTAAATGAACAAAATTCTATATAGATAGAAAAATAAGCCCAAACTACAAAAATGATACTTTTCTTATCCTCTTCCCCCATTCTTCCTCCAGTACATACACAATAAGAGAAAACCACCACCACAACAACAAACAATAAATATTATATTCATTGCAGTGTTATATATGAACTTGACATAGTCAACCATACTTCAAGAAGAGAAGGGGGGCAAAGACAAAGCAATCAAGAGCTACCAAGAGGAATGACAAAACACTTACAGGTATGGGTATTCTTCTGTCGTGAAAAGCACAATCTGATACAATGAACACATCACCAATACTAGCTCCTTTGGCCTGAAAGCATCCAGCAATGTGTACATCAATTGTGGAAAGTCAAACAATTGCACGGAAAAGTAAACATAATTTTGCCATTGATAAAATGATGACACATTTGAGTTCAATCCATTTCTTGATTACAAAACAATTTATATATAAAATTATAAAACACAATCAATGGCCATCATTGATTGCAACTAATGTTTTAGTTTAACTTTGTTTGATCAGTTGTTATAAGTTATAAAATCATTTTTTAGAAGACAAACAAAAACATTATGTATCGCAGATTACAGGGTCAAGATTTTTTCTTTGAAATGTTTATGTAAACAGTTTTAACAATTTCCTGTTCCAGAAAAACAGATATATTATATCAACTATACCACCAGGATGTAGAAATAAGGGAAAACATTGCAACAGGTAATTACAATCCATATATTGAAAATGAACATGACTACAATTTCACAGGAAGGAAAATCAAAGCTAGCTAAAATAGGAAGAGATCAACAAATAACACAACATACAGACATTTTTTGGGATAAAAACTAGAAATCAGAAACCCTAAGGCTACTGCTTTGGAGAAGACGATATTTACCTTGAAGCCACCAGCAGTTCCTGCATTGATGATCAAGTCTGGTTGTAATGTTTGAATAGCAGCATAAGTTACAAGAGCAGATGATATTGTGCCTACACTATCAACCCCTGAAAGAAATACATCAGAACTCGTCAAATGAAAACTAGCAGTCAAAACAAAAATTGCCTATTTTTTTGTGTTCCTTGAAGACATACAATGGGGGCATGTAGTTACGCTGACAAACATTGGAACTATTGTCCATGTAACACAATCAGGAAACCAAATCCATGGTTAATAAAAGTAGGTACAAATCATGTTTTTGTATTTGTTCCTAAGGCTTGGATTGGGATAAGCATCATGGCAACCCATTCATTATTCCCATCTCGTCACATTTCTTCCAAAAAACCAAATTGAAAAGAACCAACATCTGTACCTAAAGTAGGATCTTTTCCAGGCCAAATCAAGCTTATATTGAGATCTTTGTATGTCCCATGATAACGGACCCAAGGAACACCTTGTGGAAACCTGCAACATTGTTCACAGACAGACACTTGAATCAATGTAAATACATAAAAAAGTAAAGGTCCACTGTACTTCAACCCCTCGGTAAAAAATAAATAGATAAATTGATTGAAGAAAAAACTAGCCCAAACAATTTCTGAGATGCTGCACAAAAACTAAAAAATAATTTCTAAACAGCATAACATGTCTACATAATACAATATTTCATTTCAAGCAAGGTTAGCCAAAAAACAAAAGAAAAAAAAGGGTGATTAACTAATTAGAGTAAGTAATCTTAAAACCTAAGAAAATAAAGAGAGAAAGAGAGATACAGACGGAGAGTTAGGGTCCTCGGTGAGCTGGAACCTGTTGACGACGGGAAGTGCCTCCGTCTGCATAGCTGTTATTCATTCCATACGACATTAACATCAACATTAACACGATCAAATAGATAATAGAAGATGACATAACATCGGAAGGTACCAACGACGATGACGATGTTGGAAATGGGTTTGTTCTGGGCAGCAGCCATGGCTTGTTGGTCAGAAACAGGAGGAGCATCTGATTGGTCCCCAAGCGCAGCCATGACTATTTGTTGCAGATTCTTATGACTTTTCCTCTTCAATCTCTGTTTTCGCCCACAGTCAATAATATATACCTATTACCTATTTTATTTTGCCTCAGTAAATTTTTCAAATAGTCTTTCCATTCCTTTTATTTGTTTTTCAAAAAATTTTAACTATACTAGCGAGACAAAAAAAAAGACGAAATTTTGGTAAAATTAAAATTATATTGAAAATTTTTAAAAGGACTAAAAATTTACTTAATTATAATATAATGTAATACATATATACTATTGATATTGTTTAATTTGAGAATATGGATGAGAAATAATTATTGATATTATTTAATTTAAGAATGTGGATGAAACATGATTATGTTGTATGACACGGGAATGAATTATCTGAATTATAAGTGAATTGAATAACCTAAAAAGATATGTGAGATTTTTAAAACACTAATTTATTTTATTTTATATGTTTGTCTATTTAAACTATGATAATCTTGTATTATTCAGGATAAAAAATATTGTTGGAGAAAAAAACTCAGTATTAAAAAAGAAGGAAAAGAGTTTTTGTTTTGTATTGCTATATATATTATAAATTTTTATTAAAAAAGAATTAATTGTTTTATAATTAACACTGTGGGTATATGTGTTAGTAAGTTTAGAATTTTTAAGGTGTTGGAAAGGATGATATTTATTTATTATAATCTTCCATTATAATATAATCTATATATAAAACGTTTTTTATAATTTTTAATTGTATACAAATACTTATCATGTATATTGTATCACATAAAATACCATTATAATATATTTATAAATTAAGGACCGGTAATATACTTTATTATGATATTTAAACAGAAATACACATTATTGTAATGGATTGATAAATAAAGGGTAAAAGCAAATAAACACTCTTTTTTTAATGCGAAGATAAATACCTTATTCCCTCATTATGGATAAATATAATCACATTCTGCCATTTAAACTCTTAAATAATAAATTTGTTTCTTTTAATAGATTTCAATTTCCTTTTGGTACAAATTTGGAATGAGTCTACTTTTCTAACAAATAAACTTATCCTTAGTTTTTAAATAAATGTTTGGACAAAAATAAATTAAGAAAAAATTATAAATAATAGCAATAATTGAAAGTATAGTTTTTGTTGGGTTTGATCGAAGGTCCATTAAAATATAATTTTAGGTTTGTCGTGAAGCAATGATTATTTTCTATATACTGCCAAAAAATTATTATTCTTTATATAAATTTTTATAAAATATTAAATGTATTTTGATCTTTAGAACATAATTTGTATTCAATTTTGTCAGAAAATATTTATGTATGTATATTTTATTCTTAACAAAATTATATAATTTTTATTTTTATTGTAAATTACTAATACATAATTTTTAAGCCTTTTCAAATTACAAAGTGACTAAGACTTATAAAAATTAAAATCAAATCATATTTTGAAACTAAAATTATATGTTAACTTTTTTATAGAATTCAGCTGTTACCTATTTTTATTTCAGTGTAAATTATAGTTGTGTTTGAAATTTAGTAGTTTTGCCACAAATTTAGCTTTTTGTACATTTTTAGAATAATTTTAACTTGATTTGAATATACTCATCAGACTGAATCTCATTGTTTACATTTTGTTTGTAAATTTGTACATTTTTTAACATGCTTATCAGACTCAATTTCATTGTTTAAATTTTGCTTGTACATGATCTTGAGCCTCTTCAAAGAATTGGTTGGGTAGTCATATGGGCTCATAAGATATCTTTTTGGTGAATGCAAGGCTAGTGTGACACTCATCAACATAATTGGAGTAGCTGGAGTTGCCATAACATCAATGTTTTTAAGAGAATTGTCTTTGTTTTGTGTAGTTAGAGATTTTCTTTGCTTGAGTTGACATGGCATCAATACTCTCAAGAGACTAATTTCTGTTTTCTATGTACTCAATGATTCTTCTTGCTGGAGTGACATGGCATAAATGCTATTGAGAGATCCATTCCTTTTCTGTGTAGTTGACGATTTTTCTGAGTCGAAGCAGAAGCAGAAGTACTATATGATTCCACATAAGCACAAATTTTCCCTTCTAGCTTCTTCTGAAGCTGACTTGTCTGGAAATGGTGATGATAAATCTACTTTGAGAATTTTGCGGCACATTATGTACTCCATTTTGTTTAAATTTCAAAGAAAATCGTGCTCTAAAGAATGGAACATGTGAGAAGCTGCTGCCAGATGTTCAGTAGAAAATTGAATTGATGGCTTGACAGGTACAAATAATTTTTCATTTATGTTAGCAGACTTTACATTATTGACAATGTCATTACAGTACATGGAGGGTGATAATTTTATTGGGAGAAGAGTTTCCACAGTCTCTAAAGTATTGACTTTTTTTGAGTGTTTGAATGGTTCAGGCAACGTTTGGAATTTCATCATCCTAGACATTAAAACATCTTCCATACCAAACAAAATGAGTGATTGAAAAGTAATGTTGCATATCATATTATTGCACACCTATAGTAATTTTGCATATAACAACCGCGATGATGAATGAAACTACACAGCCAAAGTAATCCTCAATAGGAATAAAAAGTGAGAATAAGTAGAGAGATTTCATTGACCTTCCACAGTGTTATAGTAAATGACTTCTTCTAATTTTAAATTAAGCATTCCATTGTTTGTTTTTAATAAATTCATGCTCTACAGTCATTAAAAGTAATCTTTTAAAATATTTTTAAAATTTTATATTTTAAAACTTTAACTTTTTATTTAAGTTTTAATTAATATGATATTTTATAAAAAAATATGAATAACTAAAATTAGAAGAAATATGAGTGTGAAGTATAATATTAAGGAAGGTAAGTATAGTTTTTCCTTAATGATTTGGAATAAATTTTTTCAAATATTGTTTGAAGGATGCATTAGAAAGTGTGACAAAACATAGATTTCTTAAGAATAAATTATTAATTTGACAATAAATTCTCATGTATTGTACATGGTAAGGGGGTTCTTCAATTTTCCAACCCATAGAATTACAATTTTCAATCTGATATAAATGCATTTTAAGAAAACACAAAACATTCTTAAAAAAACGAGTTATGGTCAAACCCAAAGAATAGTAAGGGAAGAAACAAAAGGATAAATAAGAGGGTAAAACCACAAGAAGTAGGTCTTAAAGTGGAGCTACGGTTTGGCAACATAGGAAACGTGTCAGGTAAAGGCATTTCGCAGTTGTCGCCGTTGAAGTATATTCTTCTAGGAAATGTCCATCCATTACTTACTGTGAAAGAATTTGGATCTTTATCCAATAGTATTTCTGTTGTCACAACACCCACTTGAGCCTTCTCAAAATGCAATAGTTCATTGTTGTAATAATCTATTCCCCAAAAAAGGGAAACTCCATCTGCCACAGATTATTTCTACATTAGTACTATTCTATATACAGGTTTATAATCACATTAATATGGTCTATACTTTGTCATGGTGGGTTATTTTATATCCCATATAGATTCTTACAAATTCTGTAAAAATTCAATCTCTACTTTTGAGTTTTGATTAATATTATTATGGTTAAATGGAGTGTATGATCAATAAGACAGTACCTTGGATTCCAAGGGTGGAAAGTTTAGTGCTGTTGAAACTGTAAGTTGATGTTTCTTGAGTGAAACCAGGATGTTGGACCAGCAAATTCCAGTTTGAGTAGTTTTTGTTGTAATTGTAGTTAGAAATTGTAAGCTTTACTCTCCATTGGTTCATATAGTTGTTCTTGAAATGCCAATGGACTCGAACTGGGCACATGTGGTCGGTGCATTCAACAATTTCATTCGTGTTGTCCTCATTGGACCGTGACAAGGAACCAGGCCTGGTTAGATAAGCACACAGATGAATAAAGGAGGGAATGAAAGTAACGGCATGCACACAAATGTGAGTAATTGAAATACACCTCATGCAAGATGTTGCACTTTTTTCTGCTTCTCTGCATCCACAACTGCATTTTCGGCAAGATGTGACGATTGGGTTGTAAAATGATGAGAGGGAAACACAGCATACCGGTAATGTGTTTGCTAAGAAACTGGAGTATGCACATGTTGACTTCCAAGTTCCTGCGCAAAATTTAAATGTGTGCTAAGTATAATAATCATTTACTGTCATCTAAATTCAAATCATAGAAGGTCACACTGGATTGTTGAGTTTTGTAATCATTACTCTGTAAGTCACACTTGAGTACTTTATAATTGGTTCACGGTATTAAAATCTTTACATTTACCGTGCATGTCTGCTAGGAAATTAAACTCTAAATCTAATTCTTTGAGTGCGACAACAAAAGAAAAACCATTTGTTGCATGGGAGTATTTCATGGCATAAGAAGAGTAACGTACTGAGAACAGGAACTTGTCTTAGTCCCCCAAAATCTGAGGACACTGAGGGATCAGTGTCAAGAAGGGGGCTACAAGTGTAACCAGGACCGGGGGCCATCAATGTAAGATTGTTAGGTGCTTGTCCAAGTGAGTTATCTCCCACGTTGCGCACTTCAAGTTCAAATGAAGAGAATGCATTGAAAGGATCAATAGACCAGGCAGAGAGGAGGCCACCACGGCAACAATGCTCTGACCTGTTTTTTGAGACATCTGGAGAGAGATCAACTATAATGGGATCATTCTTGCAGGAATGTGGCATCTGAGAGCCGCTGTAAGATGAGCAATTCCCTCTGTCAGTTGCTATGGCACCACTCATTGACCATATCACTTCATTGTTAGCCCATCTCCATCCTAGCTTCCACCCTGGTTTGTCCACATGCCGATACTGATGGTAGTTCTGAAGTGTCACCCTCGCCTGCACAAAACATTCCAAGCTCGATTCTAGTTGTGATTTCAACAACAAAAAAAAAACGATTTTAGTTGTATGCTTCATTACTTTATACTGTATGCAACAAAACGGTAATCAACTAGATAGTGTCAAAAGAATAAACTTCAAATGCTTTTATTCGGTGTAATTGCAGACCACCAAATCAATGGCCAAAGTGATTGAAAATTTTGTATTTTCATTGTATAACATTTCTCAAGGTCCTGGGGAATTTTTGCTGCGCTTTGTTGAGCATAACTGTGAAGTTCTAAGTATGGCGTTAAAAAATCAATTTGCAGTTTAAGTGTGTAATTGTACTGACCAGGTATCCATTATCTGTACGTTGGTAAATGTCAAAAGTTATGGAAATGTTCCCAGTTGGATCCAACGGGTCAAAGCAATCTGCAGAGAATATTGAGAGCTAAGTGAGCAAAGGAGAATAGAGGAACAATAAAGAGAAGAAGAAAAGGCCGTTAGAAAGGCAAGAGCATGGCATCATGCAGTGAAAACAGAAGAGAAATGCAGCAGATAAAGGAGAAGTGCATTGCCTGATAAAATGAAGAGAGCGAAAAAGAGTATCAACTTCAGCGTAGGAACAAGGAGCACCATTCTGTTAGCGTTGAAAATGGGTAGGTTTGGGTGCCTTTATTTAATAAGTTGTGTATGAATCTAGAGAAACCCGTTATCTGTTGCTTCCTATTATAGTACTGATGTCAAACAAGATGTCATTGGAAATATCAGCTAGTTATAATGACTAGACAAATCCTGAATTTGGACAGCATTACAACCCTTCATATATTCCAGTCATGCATATATGCTAAGAAGCTACACCATAATATTTCTAGCAAATTATAAATAAATCCATTTTTTCCTTCTTTTTTGTCTCTATCTTCCTTCCACCTGAAAGTGGTTACAAACTTACAATGAACATTTTCATTCCATGTGTGAGATGTAGGTAGATCACGAATTTTTGGTTGTCCTTTGTCTTGGTTCAAATCCTAATTCTTTAGAAAAACACGAAACTAAGTTTACTTTCCCTTCAAAAAGTTTGCAGCCTTTGTTGGTGGTGTAGTTTTTTGCATTTCAAAATAAATATAAAAATATAATATCGGGCTTCATGGAAATGAATGATTGAGGTTGAAGTTCCCTTGTTGTGAGGCAGGCTTGTTGTCTTTGTCCATTAGCTACCGAATGTTTGAAAGGACATATTTAATATCTGAAAAGATTGTGATTCGTCTATTTATCTTAAACAGTGTCATGAAATGAAACCATAGATTTTTACGCACCAACACTATCCATAATCCAATTATGCCCCAACACCTATGTATGCTACATCATTACCTAACACCTACACTACCACATTTTCTTCAGCAAGGACAGCTGGCCTTCAATAATTTCACAATTCATTTCAATAAATTCATAATTCATTTCAATAATTTTTTACCACTTCCTTTCATCATTTACATGCTTCAACCATCTATTTTTTCAATCTTGCTTATCAAATAATTACCTCAATTTTTTAAAATTACAACCTAGCTAGACTCTGTCATTTTTCACACCTCAATTTTTTTTATCAGGGTTTCACTGGTTTTTTAATAAAGTAGAAAGCTCGGATTTCGTTCGTGCTATCTAACATTTCTTTGCTTAGTTATGCCATTGCAAAAGTCAAACACTACTTTTATTGACTAAGGTATGAAGTGATAAACCACCCATGACCAGTTTTTCATAAAAAATGATTACATACATGTTTTGTCAGTGCATACTTGAGGCATCCTCTTGCCGGCACATCCCAAATTTCTATTACCCTTTTGCCTGTCACACTTGCTTCATATGCAAAAAAAAAAAATGGTCCAATAAGACATGGTGTATGCGAAACGGATTAGTTCTTCATTCAATAATTATCCAACTGCTGGTATATTGTATTTTCAAAGATAGTGATTTGAAAAATGTATGTCATATTAGTATATTAAGTATCTGTTTTATGTTGCCATCAATGGCCTACAAGACATCTATCACATTACAACTGAAGTGATAAACACGCCCGGCAAAGGATAATTGACAGTTTAATTTCTTTTTTCCATGGAATTCTATAATTTTCAGATCCATAAATAATTCCAAAGCATACAAAGTGACTCTTAAAAAGAAACTATGCCAGTAATAATTTGCATCAATAAAAAATGATTTTACTTAGTGTTTTGACCGGTGATAAACTTGAGATAACTATGCTGTTTCACTAGAGGATGGCTGCAAGAGTGTTGAAGATGAGCCTAAAGGCTCATGCACGACTGAATTTGAAGAAACAGATATGGGATTGCCCTCTAACTGCAACATGATGCCCCCTAATATTTCAGTTAAAATTTTCTTGAACTCTTCTTCTCCAACTGTGTTTGTGTCTTCGGTATTCACCATCTTAAAGGCTTCAACAATAACTTTATCCATCTGTTAAATCAAACACATGGGTTTTTAGTCTCTGGCTCAAGAAAATGCAATGAACATTTGTAAGATATCATTGTCTGTCATGATATGCTGGCATGACCCAAAGGGAAAAATAAAAACTAGTTGTAGCACTGATTCAAGCCAACTAAAACTTTTGAGCTTCCATTGAGTATAACAAAATAAATTGCAGCCGCAGCATCAATTTATAAACAATAGTGTTCAATAAGAACACTTCAATACAATATGTGTCAGTCTCTTTTATAGACACTAGTATTGTAATGACTCATGCCAACATTTCAATAGAAAATGTCACAATCTCTCCTATATTTTCAGCCTAGTTTAGTTCTTAACAAAAATCACTATCTAGCAGCATATAGAATTTAATAGAGTAAAAGCAATTGACAAATAGATGAATCCAAAGTAATTAGGAAAGAGGATGACTTTATCTGTATGCATTTGACAATATACCTCTTCAATTGCACCAACTGGAGGTAAACCAGCAGATGGAGACACCAGATCTAGTGCCACCCGCAGATAGTCCTTTGATATTTTTCCATTGCGATCTTTTGGCAGATTCTCTAAAGCCAAGTTCAACGTCTGCATCATGCAACGGATCGATGAATCTCAGGTATGGATAAGTAAATTCAAATCAAGAAAGATATTGCAATGAATCACAATAAAAATAAACCCTGTCTAGTTCAAACTTGTTGGATAAAAGTCTCTTAACGCCGCGTCCATCAAATGTGTTTTCACTGTGGGCAACAATGACAGGTTTCTCTTTAAGAAAATCAACCACACTGAATGCTACTTTCTTAAATTCTTCAAAAAATGTCTCCTGAGAAGCAGGCTTGTCCAAAGCAGGCCCAGCTTGAGACAGTGCTGGATCCACAATGTTGTTGAAAACCTTGATGCCAAATTGTAAGTCAGGAGGGTAAGGAAATGAAAGAACGTTGAGACATATCTCTAAATAATCAAGTTTCGATACACAAAGTTATAGTTTCAAAAAACAAGTGATATGTACAAAAAACACCATTCAAGGACAGAGTAGTTGCAGCATCTACCCAAGAATCTGATGTGGGAGGAATTCCTTGATCAACAGTGAGTCTCCCAAAAGCTTCAATTACATGTTCACGAAGTGATCCACTAGGGGACTCAATCTGAGAGAAAATGGATGCCATTTCTGCTTCATAACTTGGTCCATTAACAAACTCAAGGAGATCTTCGCCTTCCATGCGGAGTATAACAATAGGGTCTCGCTTTAGTCCAGCAGCCATGCCCAAAAGAATGTCTGAGAGAACCTCTTTGAACTCGATTTTGCTTACTTTTTCTTGCTTGCCATGGGTGAACTCATTCAAGACCTATACACAAATCAGTAGAATTTTCCACTCTTGTAGTCTTGTTGCATTATTAGTACAAATTAATGCATGGAAATTTCGGTAGTACATGTAGAAATTGTGAACGGAGCTTGAGGACTTATATTGAAAATAAATCAAACTTTTCTTCAGAGAAACATAATGAATGTAGATACATATCTTGGTTTACCTATGTCCAAAGTGGATCAATTTCTGTCAGCAATTACAGACCACAGGGTAAATTTTGTTGGTCCAGAATATGGTGCTAGCATGATAGTACTTCGTATTTCATAACAAACAGAAATGAAGTAAAACAACCAACAGGAAAAGCCCTCCGGCAAATCCAAATTGAATGATATCACGTCATAAATTTAGAATTATATTGCTTCTTTTTCTTTCTTAGGGCTAAGTTGTATTGTACTCTAATTTTTTTATTGCCTATATTTAGCAGAGTAATTAGGTAACGAATTTGCTTTTTCCCAAAGCATGCTATTAAAGGAACACCTCTTCTTTTGCACATATGGAGCATCGGACCCAGCACTAGCATTTTCGGTCCCAGGAGTTCATCATTAACTATAATAACAGATTAACTTTTTGACTCTCTAAAGTCTAGTATAAAATAAAAATTTCAAGTTCTTCAATAGTCGGGTCTAGGAGCAAGTATGGTTTAACATATATTAGCTGCTAAATTGACATCTTAACATTGTTTCTTCCACCAGATACGTCACCAGATTCTGCCTCCAGGGAGAAAATTATAAGCAAAATAGAGCAGAACAAGTAATTGCAACAGAAAAGGCAGATTTCCACTGGCCTACCAAGTTAACAAGAGGGACTTTCAGCACTAAATGAGCCATGAACCAACTCACACAATAGAATTGACACCACATTTAAGACAAATTTCAGAACTTATTCTAGAAAGCAAGCACCACACTAATAATAATTTTAAAAAATGTTATTGAAGACATTTTTATCCCTTGCTCAGACACAGACTCTTTCTTCATCAACATCTGAAGCACTAAAAGGTATAATTCTGAAAAGGAGTCACAGCTACAGAAAGAAAAACTAATAAAGAGAAAACCACAAGACATGGGAACTCAAACAAATCAGATGATGGTAATGAGCATTTTATTACGGGTGATAAGTTAACAATTTTTTCTTAGTCATCATGATAGTATTGTCACGGACAGAATTAAAATAATATGCATTCGGAATACTGCCAAAGCTTAAGACAACGCAAAAGTCAAAAAAAGCCAAGTAGCCCCATACAACATCAATCTTCGTAGCAAGTTAGAAGCAACCGATTTGAGTCTCATGACTTGTTTTCTGAGTGGGAATCATAAACAATTGACAAAGACTTGTTTAATTCATAGTAATCTCTTTCAAACAAAGCCATGTATGTATATTTTCTTTCATGTTTAACCCCCCACCCAACACAACACACAACAACATTTCCAAGATTCCAATCCAAGATATTTTCAAGACAAGACAAAAACCCAAAAAGAAAAAAAAAAGTAGGGATTATTGGGCAACAAAAAGAAAGAGAAGGAGACCTCAAAGTAGATGTGATCTGAATCAGGACTAGTGCCTTGAGCAGGCAAACCAAGGCCAGCACCGATATCAGCAACAGCAGGTTCAAGCTCCTTAATGGAGAGTTTCCCATCTCTGTCCTTATCCAACTCATCAAACTTATTGTCCACAAAGTTGCTGAAAACTTGCTCGTTTCCAACCAATTCCATAATCTTGGAACCATCCACAATCTCTCCCTTAGCACCATTTTTCCGCTTGCTACTCCCTGACTTACTCTCCATTCTATCCTTCACCTGTAAAGAGAGGTAACACTAACACAGTAACACCCTTTGGCCTGTGTTTGGTTTATTAATAAGTTTAAACGCAGTGGAAGAGTAGGAGGAAGGAAAGGAAGAAGGTCATTATTGTATCAGTCAGCAATGGTGTGAAATGTGAACCCCACACGTGGCTCCCCAGACAAAGTATATACATGTAAATCTTAATCATATATAACATATAAACATGTAAGAGAAAAAGGGCAAACACAACATGTGCTCAAAAAACGTTGGTCCTGTTTGTTTTAGTTATTGGAAAGTTATTTCATCCACCACCAAGCAGACCTGCTTTGTCCCTTTTCCTCCTATCTCCAATTGACATTCACTGTACTTTTAGTTCTTATTTGATGTGATTTTATATATTCTTTTCCCCTTATTTTTGTGTGTGTATTTAACTTTATTCCTTCAATAAATTTGTTTGAAAAAATTACATGCATAGGCAATGTAACAACTTTAGGCGGATATTTAATTGTAAATTATTACATACGATAAATTTAATAACTTCTATAGTAATTATTTTAAAAGTTATATTAAAGATAATGGTTGTTAAGAGAAACTAAACTTCTTTAAACCAAGATATTAATGAGGTGAATTTTATTACCGTGTTAACTAATCAGAATTGTTGACAATAATTAGGAATAAACATAACACTATATGTTGTCTATTTATAAATGATGCTTAAATTAGTGAGTAAATAAAAAAATAATGAACAAGAAAATAAATATAAATAATTAAAAAAAAAGAGTTGAAGTGAGTTTTTTCAAAGGAGGGTGAATATGGATTTGTTATGCTGGGTTGAGGATTAATTTGATCTTGCTCGGACTAGACATCATGTTAAGAGTGTGCATGATCATGGATGGGTTGTGGATGTTGCATATTATTATGTGATTTTTCTTTACCAACCAATCCTTTTATCTTGCCTTGTAGGATTTCAAGTTCAATTTGATATGTTTTTGAGTATCTCCATGTCTTTCTGTTGTCTTATTTTTGAAAGGACATTTGTTTTTGTAGTTGAAATGCTTTAGTACAAAGTTACAATGTTTCATTAAGTTGTTGCATTAATTCATATGTTTGTAATGTTTTTTATATCTATTTGAAATGAGCTTTGGGTTTTCTAATGATTGACTTGTTGATGAATTTGAAATATTTTTAGTTCTTCTCAAGATCATGCTAGGGCTTGTGCGGTCTTCTTAAGTATTTTATCAAAGTTCTAGATGGACATAAAATGCTCTTATTAGAATTTGAGTATTTTTTGGAGTAAACTTTTAATTAGATGAAATCTATAATCTTGTAATTAATAAGCCGACTTATAAATAACAATATAAATTGAACATAACATCAATTGAAAATTAACCTACAAATGATTCATAAGTAAATACGAAAATAATATATTCCAAACCAAATATAAATATGAAAAGAGCGAATTAAACCGAGTCTGTGGATATATTTTTATATAATCTTATTTTGTGGGAAATAATATATTAATACTGGATCTTATAATATTATTGTAATAAATTAATATATTAAAGATAATCAAGTTATTAGAATCTTTATTTCAATAATAAATAATTCACAAAAATCTAACATTAAATATATAACAACTATTAATACTTTTTTGTAAATAAATAAATAAAAAATTTGCTAAACACTTGGTAAATTAGGATTTAAAATGTTTTATAATAAAAATTAAAGTCATTAACCTGTGAAGTCAATAAGTGATGAAAATTTTAATTTAAGTAATTTGTTTGGAATTTTGAATTCAAATTCTACCTCATCGTTGTTTCTGTTTGTTAAAGTAAGTATTAATGGTAAAAGATTCAGAATCAGTTTTAAACGTTCTGGAGTAAAGTTTTTGTATCATATAAGGAATCCGAAAGTAGAAAGATGTTCCCAAGATGTTCATTTTGGGCCAAATATTGAACTGGCCCATATCTCATCTGTTTGAGATAAGAGTGAGTGTTGCAGTGTTAAAAGTCCATCTAATTTGGGTTGGATTGGGAGGGAAGAACATAAATAAAGAAAAAGTAACAGTAAATAATATGTATATTTATATTTATAACTCCTCTTCCTAGGATGTACCTATCAATGGATCAACCAATACATAAATATGACAAAGATATATAACTAACCAAATAAAGTAGTTAAATTAAGTAGTTGTAGCTCAACTTTCTCAAATCTAGTATGCTTCAGCAAAACTATCTGGTATCTATTATTCATTATCCGCTACAAAAATATTATTAATAAATTTTATTTAAATTTTAAAAAAAATTATTAAATTAAAATTATTAATAAAAATATTAATATTTTAAAAATTTTTAGAGTTTAATTTTATATGTATATATTTTTTATTTATTTTCATAAAAATTAAAGTTATTTTAAAAAAATTAATTTTTTGAAACTTAAATTTTATAGTTTAATTTTTTGTAAAAAAAGATTAAATTTATTTATAAATTTTTTTTATAAAATTTTGTTTAAATTATATTTTAAAATTAATTTTTAATTTAAATTTAAATTTTAAATAAACTTATTTTAAAATAAAATTAAAAATTAAAAAATAAAAAATAAAAAATATTCACATATATCTACAAATATAAAAAATTCATAAATATTTTTTTTATAGATAATCAATGAGTTTTTTAGACATATCAAATACCAGATACATATTCTCATACTCCACCCTTGTCTCTCTCCATTTAAGATTATATAAAATATTAAATAATTTATTTATATGTATCAAAATATTGTTTATTAGTAAATTAACTAAAATAAAATATAAATAAATATATCCTTTTATAATAAAGGAAAAATAAATAGCTAAGGTATTATATTATATTTATTAACAATATATATTAGATAATTGTTACTATCTACTACCTTTTATAGGTTTAACACATTATAATATTATATAATTTAAACAAAAAAACATAAAAGTCAATTTTTTATAATGTTATTTTAATAATATATTATTTTTTAAAATTTTTTTAAGGTTAATAATATAATATTTACAAATTTTAGGATTACTCTTCCTCTACTTAATTAATATCTTATACATACTTATTTGTCACATATTTAAAAAAAATCAACGAAATTATATATATTAATTTTTTATCTTACATGCAATTTTCAGATGAGTGAAATAATAATTAATGTAATAATATTTAAATAATTTATTTTAATTTAATTAGATTTAGATTGATTTTAAAGTGTTAAAGCACAAATCGATTGTTCGATAAAAAAATATTAAAAACTGATAAAAAATATTTAATTTTAATCGTTTATTATTTTGAATTAATTTTGTATTATTTTTTAGTCAAGTAAAATAAAAATCATACAAAAAAGAATACAATAAGAATATGCGACACAAATAGTCATAAGTTAATTCATGGAATTACAATCTAATCTCAATTTAAAATTTTAAAACAATAAATTTATAAATTTTATTTTTGTATATTGTTCAACTTGTTATTTTTATTTATTTCAAATTCATATATAAAATTTCAAATAGTGACATTAGTTTTATAAACACGCCCACAAATAAAAAAAGAAGGTAAAATTTCAATAGAGTAATAATTGTAGCATGAGATAGAAGGACTCCCCAATCTCTGAACAAGTTATCAAAGAAAACTATGATCCTACAACAATCTAAATATTTTCATCAGATGTGTTGGGATATAATTCTTTAAACCATATTTTCATTATTTAAGAAACCAAAATATTAGTCTTTTTTTTTATCTCTCTTTTACATTTTCACAAACAAATCTAAATGATAATTTATTTTGTTGCTTTGTCTTATTTCTAAGATTATTTTAGCTTTTTATCTTTCAAATTTCATTTTAATCATTTATCTTTTAAATTTAGATGAATTAGTTTTAGAACATCGATACTGTTCCTTAATTTACTTAAACTTTTAAAACCTTTTTTTTAACTAAATCAAGACGTAAGAATTGTTTTATTAGATTGACATGAAAATTTTAAAAAACGATGTTCAAATAAAAAATTATAACAAAAAACGAAAAATAGGTAGAAGTGATCTTAGTGAATAACTATAAAATTGAAAAATCAAATAAATTATAAAATTTGTATTGACTTGAAATTCACTATATTTGTGATACTCTTGCTAATAATTGTTAAATTGTAAACATTTATGCTGATAAAAATAATTATAATATATCCTCTTACAAATCTTTCTCGTGTATTATAAAAAGCATCAAATGAAACAGAAGTCAATATAACAAATTTTGAAAATATTAAAAGTAATATCATGGTATAAGTGGTTCAAAAAGCAAAAAGAATAAATTGAAGAGACGAGACATCTAGAAAATTGTGAGAAAGAAACCACATAAATTAAGTATTAATTTAATATAACTTGTTAAATTTCAAACTATAAAATTTATATATTTTTTCTGTCTAAAGATGAGATAAAATAGGATTAATTAAATTTAAATAATTAATAATATTTTGAGAAAATAAAAAAAGTATATTTTTAATATACTAGTTATTTGATAAAAAAATGATGATATTCAAACGTTGACCAAATATTAATTAAACTAACCATGCATGACACAAATATTTTTTTTCTGTACGATAAATTATAAAAAGACAAATTTATTTATAAATATAATTTCTAAATAAAGGTGTTGATGAGATAAACTGATGAGTTGCATTTTAAAAATCAAATAAATATTTAGATTTGTTCATAAAAAAAAATTGTGTTGACCAATAAATTATTCGTTTCATTTCTTATATAAATAAATCTTGAATTATATTACATATAAGTTATTTTAAGAGGATTTGATATTTTAAAAAAAGCAGAGAAAGACTTTTTATTTGATCTTGAAGAATTTATATGTAAATAAATGAATTTTAATTACTTATTGATATGAAAATTTGAATCATAATCTATTAATACACTCTCCAAATTTAATATTTGAATCCTCTAAAACTCTCAATTGAAATGTCCTCGCATAATATAAAATTTAAGATAATGGATTCCTAAATAAAACCAAGATGTTATAAAAATAAAAAGATATCTTTTATCTTAAAAACAACTTTTCTCTCTACAAAATTAAAGAAAGAAAATAAAAATGATTTTAAGGTCTTAAGATAAGATGACATAATAAAAGCTGCAACAAATAAATCAGAAGCATATTATCATCCTTGTTATTAAAATGAACTCATATCTCAAACACTAAGTATTTTGTCATTAAATAAATATTAAACTTTAAGAAGAAGCTGGCTGACATAATCCCAACGCACCTTTATCTTTCGCGTTATTACCTATTTGCAATTTTGAATTTTGAGTTTTATAAAAAAAAAATGAAAGATTAATATATATTTAAAATAGATTGATCAGTTTAAGAACTTAATACAATATATAAAACAATTATATTTACTGGGATATTGATTGATATATTAATTAAGATACTTATCGGAGTTTAAAAAACTTAGATTAAATTGCAATCTTGATGTCCTTTAAGATATGATTCATCGTTTTGTTCTTTTATGACTTTAGTCTTTATATATCACAAAAAAATATTTTTAGTTCAATTCTCAATTATATATATATATATTATTCTTTTTCAAAATTCAATTGAATCCTAAATTTGTCATATTCATTTTAAGTATTACCAAAGGAATTTAGTTAAGTAAAATGTATAAGATAAAGAAGACGTTTGTAAATTGAATAAAAGTTGAAGATTTTCTAAAATTCGATGATTAAAATGTAAAAAAAGAATGTTAGGATTTTTTTTACCGGAATAAAAAGTAATGAGATCAAAATCACCTATTACGAATTTAAAAAGGGACCAAAAAGTTGTAGTTTATAGTTTAAAAGTTATAAAAGAAATAATAAAACTTACACATTCTAATATTTTCTATCTAAAAAAATGTGCAGGATATTTTTTTAAGGATGAAATATAATGCTAATCTTTTTATTTTCAAATAAATTAAAACAATGTCTCATTTTAAAATGAAGACATTTGATCCTCTATTTAGAAAATCTGAACTTTTTGTTCAATATCTTTAATTTTGTTGGCATTATTCTTTCTTATATTTTAATTGATCAAATTAATTTTTAATAATTATGACTGAAATGGATATAATAAAATTTAAGATTCAACTGCACCAAATAAAAAAATTAAAACATAAATAAAGGTAAGTTAGAGCAAAATTTTCTTAAGTCCGAAACTGTAAAATATGAAAAAAATTAACAATCGAATTAGGTAAGTTAAAAGATATGTCGAATGAAATAAATTGGATTAATACAAATTAGTGTGGTCAAGTTAAATTTTTAATTTTAAAATTCATAAATATCTAATTGATCAATAATATATTTATTTTTATTATAAAACTTATATATATATATTTAATTTTTTTTATTTTGCAATCTTTTATTATTTGTTGATAGATTCAATTTATAATTACAAAATATTTATATAATATAATAATTAAATTTTATAAAAATTTTCAGGAATTGTTGATATCTATCTATAAGTCCATTTCTCCTGGATAACAAGATTTGATGATAGTGACCTTTTATTATTGATCATGAAATAATAATATTTAAACTTATAAGTAGTTCAGTTAATATATATATAAGTTTCAATTTTTTATATAATTATTAATTTTATTGAAGATTTAATATATTTATAATTAAAATTAAAATAAATAAAAAGTTTCTAAATTTTTTTATTAAATTTATATTTAATTTTAATTCAATCAAATTAACCTACAATCCAAATATATCTGATTAATCCAATAAATTAAATAATTAAATATAAATTTAAAAAAATTAAATTCGTTTTAACTAAATTAATCAAATTGAATCCGAAACTTACTAACCCGACCGACACTGGAACCTAAATAAAGGATTATAGAAAAGTGTGGATTTTCTAAAATGAAATAATCAAATAACTTTATTTTAAAATATAAGATCAAAATTACAAATTAAATTAGATAAAGGTATCAAAATTATATTTAGAATTTTTTAATGTAAACATGGGAAAATGGAATATAAAACCAATTGATGATTGAAGAATTCTAGGATCTGAGCATTCATCTATATATTATAATTAGAGAAATATTCTCTATCCAAAACTGTGGGTAAGGAACAATAACAAAAATGATAAATGAGTCATTGATTTCAAATTTAAGTTACAGATAGATGAGTCATTGTATTTGTCTTCCTTGAAAAACAAAATGAACTTGTATAAAATTAACAGTGGAAGAAGAAATGCAGATGTAAGTGTGAAATGATGTCAAGTGAACACTGTTGCCCTAAGTTGAGATTCTGATTGAAAACTGATATCGAAAACGAATCTCATAATCGAAGCTACTACTAAGTTCTAACATTGACATAATGATGAAATTGCAATACTAGCTGGTTGTTAACTCACTTGCAGTCAATCACATTATGATCATCCATCTCCATTCTCTGCATCATTGAGAGACCCACGCCCCTTCTTCTAACCACATGCATGCACTGTGCAGATATACATATATATTGTGTTTTTCGATGTTGATTCTCTTATCATCTTTAATGAAAGAGGACAATTTTTAAATTATATTTTCCGCTTCTTAATGATTGCCAGATTAATATTCTTTTTTATCAACACTGAATTCGAGTTTCTATTAGGTCAGAACATCAAGTTTCAATTCAAGATGATATTAAAGTTGGTTTCCAGTTTGTAAAGTACAATCTATTCAAATTTATCTTTATATATAGTCATCTGAATATATATAATGTTTTTCTTTGTTTCAAATTTATAAAATTAGTTATTGTACTTTTGATGAAAAATACACATCTCTTAACTGATTTACCAATAGTTAAATCAAATGAACATATTTTTTGGTAAATTTAAATGAATAATGTTCATTTATGTGAAATCTATATTTACCTACAAATCTAGTTTATAGTTAATTTGTATGATAAATAGTTAAAAGGTAAGTGAATACTATAATATATGACTGCATATGGATGGTTAATAATTTTACAAAGTTATTGAAACGTTTGAAGATATTTAATTTTATTAATATACGTAATTAATAAGATCACGTGGTTGTTTGTTGACCATTCCATACACATAGAAATATAATTAACCTTGTTTGAATAAATAAAAATAATTTAATACGATCATCTAAATAATAATAATAATAAAATAATGTCACGAGGTTGACACTAAAAAAATTAATGTTAGGATATCGAAATGTTTTTTTAGCTAATATTTTTTTTCTGAGCTATTGGAAATCTAATTATTGTAATCCTTACGTCAAAATTGGTTAATTATGTTACAGACGATTGAAATGTTTAATAGTGATAAATAGTTTTATCTTACGAGTGTTTAATAATCATATAAGGTAAAAATAATTCACCCTTAAGCATCATTTAGAGACAAAATTTATGATATGTATAATTAACCAAGTTCAAAAAAAAAAAAAAAAGACAGTAGTTGAAGAAAATGGGGGGGGAAGTTGATACTTGTTATTTTGGTTAATGGGACAATGTAAGTCAGAGTTCCGAATCCACAGATTGCCAATTCTGCTGTTATGAGAAAATATTAGACCAAGTGTTTATGTGTGTGTGTATATATATATATATATATATATATATATATATGTGTGTGTATATGATATAATATAAAGAGAGAGAGAGAGGTATGCATAGAGGCAGAAAGAGTTGGTAGTACGGATGTGTGATTATGTTGTGCATTTAATATAAATTAGATGGATGTTCCTAAGTTTTTGAGGTGTCACATGTAAAGGGTGTGATGTGAGGCTTTTGGTTTTCAGTGTACGGCACGCTGTTTTCAACAGAGTGGGTGATTGAAGATTGAATTGGAGTTGAGTTGAGTTGAGTAGTTTTCTGTTCTGGCATGTGAGAGTTTTGTGGAATTTCATGAAGTGGGGCCCTTTGCTTTGTGGCACCATACCCCAACTAGCACTTCCACTCATGTCTATTCTTTCATCATCCTCTCTGGAAATGTATGGCTTCCCACTCTCTCTTACTAACACTTTACACTATCACTATAAATACAACAACTCCAAGCCCCCTCCCTCCCAGACTCAATCATTGCATCATCTTCAACTGCATGCTCCAACAATATTCACTTCTACATTTCCACTCTCCATCAGACACTACCTACCTATACTCGAACTTACCAACTACCACACCTTCTTCTATTTTCTCACATTCTCACTGTCCCTCTAGCTTGTGTTTGAGACCCCTTCAGATCGCATATCATGGGTATTCGTCTGCCAATATTCATGGCTCTTCGTGCCAACAAGATATTCAAGTGGCAGCAGCATCTCCATGGCAGAAACCACTCCAATGTTCCAAAGGGTCACGTAGCAGTGTATGTTGGAGAGGCTCAAAAGAAGAGGTTTGTGGTTCCAATATCTTACTTGAACCATCCTTCGTTTCTTGATTTGCTAAACCGAGCTGAGGAAGAGTTTGGCTACAATCATCCAATGGGAGGTCTCACAATCCCTTGCAAAGAAGAGACATTCATCTCTCTCACCTCTCAATTACGTTCCTCCTGAAACCACACCTTCTTCCTCTATCTCTCTGTCTTTTCTCCCTCTCCTCACCATTTGAGGGCTTTTCCTACTAACTCCACTCTTTTGACAGATACATCATAATATGTACTTCCTTGTATACAGTTTAGTTATGTCTATTGACTGTCTGTGAGAGAAGCAAAATTTAGCCACTACCAAATTCATTTTCTGTCATTTTAAAGCTCGCAAATTAAACCTATGCTGCTTGTATATTATTTTGAGGCTGCTGTTTCATAATTGTAGATGATGATTAAACATATTTTGTTGTAAAATCTTATCCAATAGTATTAATAGAAACATTAGTTATGATTTTAAGATAGCAAATGAAATTTATATCTTCTTAAAATTAAATTGATTATTTATTTATTTATTTATGATAATTGAATTCAATCAGAGTTTAATATTAAAAAATGCTTAATGTTGTACCTATAGAATGCTGTTAGCAGCTGAATATTAAAATCTTATTTGCATCAGTACATATTTGCGGTCTTTTGTATTTTTAATCCTCGAGTAATGCAAAATTTGTCCCATGTAATAGCCATGCCAACACAATTAATTATATTGTGTCAAGTATAGTTCAATATTTTAGTATATTTTCTTCTAAAACGGTTATGTAGTAATTTTAGAAACAAGGATTAAACAATATTAAAATTGTTTCATGTTATTTTTTTAATTGATCACATTATAATGAACCAAAGCACAACTTAGTTGTGTTATGTCTTGCACACACACATCTCAAGTTAACATTTAAAACTATACTTTAATTTAGTTAAACCGTATTGATTTCAAATGTTTTGGGACTTAAATTTGAAAATAAAATATTTAAGTTAAAAGAGTTGAAATGTTTTTTAATAAAACCAGTTTATCTCACTTTTCAAATTTTCTTTTCTTGTTTACTTCAAAATTTTAGAAGTTATCAACTATCTTTTGATATATATTTTCTTTCCGCTATTACTAATCACCAATCTTTTTCGGTTCTCATTTAGTCTTTGTTAGAAAGCTAGATTCACATGATTCAAACATGGCAAATAAAATATTTGACTCAAGCTTTAAATTTTAAAAATAAATTTAATATTGGATTTTTAACTTGATTTTAACGTGCTCATCAAAATCAATTTTTTACCCTCTAAATTTTGTGTACAAATTAGATTTAAACATTTTTATGCTGGTATAATTATGTTTCAATTTAGACTTAACCCAGAAAACATTATTTACCTTATTTTAGAAGTCCAAACTGAACTAAACTAAATTGAAGCTATATATTTAGCACTAAATTGCTATATAGCTGTATTCTTGATGAAATTAATGTGAACAACTTCTTCAGGACACTCCCATGAGGGGCCACTTTCGCATCGGGTCTGTTCATCGTACACTACAAACATCTTTAGAGCAAAAGCATCAGGCGAGATATACTTCAACTACCCTAGATGACCGTGAATGAACTTCCTAAACAAAAATCAAAACAAACAACTTTGTTATAGAAGGTAGAAGAAACTTAGATCAAAGAAAGCGGATGGTGAGATGCGTATAATGTAAAGTATAAGGTTTAACCTTGCTGATGTGAGATGTGTAGTTGGTTCATGACTTCTCAAATTTACAGATAAGAACGCATATCATTGTTGTAACAGTGAAAGAGAGAAGCAATTGGCACGAAGAAAGAAAGGAAAGAAGAGAACGAGAGAGAAAAAAGAAGCGAAAAAGAGTATATATATTATTGTATCTCAGAGTAATACATAAGGGTATTTAAACAAGAAGCAAACCAAAACAGAAAAAATAGAAAAACAAAAAACGCTTAAAGGGACCGAGAGAGTTTTGAGGTTCGATATATATAACCTTCGATGTTTCGAGGTGTCTTTAGAATTAATAACTCTGATTGGTCGAGGACAACAAAAGTTTCAATTGGTCTAGGTTGCTTCAATAACTCAATCTGATCTCTTCGATTCGATGACAATTATTGGATATTTGATGACTTTGATTTCATAAAAATTCTTGGATGAGTCGAGATTTTCTTTAGAACTCTATCTAGAATTTGTCATTGATTTCAGAATAGTGAAATTAAATGAAGACATTCTTATATTTGTTTGAGTATAGTGAGATTGAGATCTAACCCCAGAGGTACAAACACAATGCTTAAAATAACATTTCAAATACAACAAAGAAACATAAAAAACGCGTATATTGATGAAAAGAAAATAAAAAAAAACTTAATAAACTGATACATGTCGGTTAAAGATTCAATTATAGAACTGATATCCGGAAAGGATGAAGTCTTCCCTATCCGAGGGAACACTAGAATTAAAGTATCCGAAGGATCCAAGAATTAATCCAAAATCTCATATATGCACACATAAACCATAAAACACGCAACTATATATAATCATTATTTTTTTTAAATATCCACAATTAAAAAAATAAAAATGTAAATTATTTTATGAGAAGCTTGGAGGGACCATAGTCACAGTAATGTTGGAGTTATTCGGAGTAAAATCTGTCTTCTCACACACAGATAGAAATAACCTTATAAAGCAGCGCACAAATTTTCATTCATATTTGACAAAAAAGAAAATTGATTAACACGAATGATTAGATACTTTCTGTTCGTTGAGATTCTCTCTAATTTACAAAGTACATCATGGTTAAATAAAAAATATATATTATGTATTTCTTAATTTAAAAAAATCATTTTAATTCTCTGAAAAAATAGAAATTTTATTTTTTATATTAATTTTTTAATTAAAAAACACATAGACTTCTTTCGTTTTGTGTGACTCTAAGTATTTTTTAGATCAATCCAATTTGGTGAATGTGGCCACCCCATGAAGGCCCATGAGAACGTTAGGCCAGATTATCATTCATCCATTTATGTGAAATTTGATGCAGTTCATTCCA
The DNA here is from genome assembly GCA_030347555.1 of Lablab purpureus. Classification (NCBI taxonomy): domain Eukaryota; kingdom Viridiplantae; phylum Streptophyta; class Magnoliopsida; order Fabales; family Fabaceae; genus Lablab; species Lablab purpureus. The sequence continues at coordinate 38,985,275 of CM059262.1, read as the reverse complement.
TATTTTAGTTGCTGTTGTAACCCTAATTGTATCCGTCAGACATGATCGCAACTAAATAAAATCCAGGCCCATGAAGGGATGAAATCAGGAAGAGAACTTTTCTAAATTTTTATCAAATAACTTATCATTTGATATTACTACAGATGCATTTAAATTTCATAAAAGTACATTAAATAATAATATAATAATACTAAATAATAATAAAATATGAGTGATAATAATAGAGAAAAAATAAGGTGACTTATTAGTCTATTATGTAAGGTTTAGTAAACGTTTTAATTTCTATAATTATTTCTCTTAATCAAGTTTATAATTTATAATGTATTTTTTAATTTGTAAAATAATTCAAGGACAATGTGAAGGTAAGTATTTCCTTCTCCTCAACCAACTCTTGGATTTTGTGAAATCGAATTCCAAGGAAGAGCATTTTTTACGGAAAATAAAAAAACCAATAAACAAAAGAAGTGCATGAAAATGGTAAAATAAAATGTGAGGATTTTGCATACATAACATCATATTATAGTTATATAATATATTCCAACAACATAGAAAACGATGTGAGAGAGAATTATTTGTAAGAAATGTTTTCTGGGTTAATTTGGATTTTGTGTAGAGTGTTTTGTAACATATATTTATATTTTTTTCTTTCAAGGTGGTAGAGATCTCCGCTATTTATATATATATATATATATATATTAATGTGTATGTAATACTATAATGTGAATTTTAAATAAAATTTAATATATTTATATTGTTTCAACGGATGGAATAAATTGTTAAAGTTATATCACAATTGTAATGTAATCTTATAATTTTAATAACGTCACTATAACATATACTTAAAATACTAATAATATAATATTAGTATGTTATCGTGAGATACATTATCTATGTGATTTATGTTTATACATTTATTCATATTCTGTGAATAAAATTTCTAATAAGTAGTAAACAAATATTTTATACAAATATTTCTATATAATGAATAAGAGTATTTTAATTAAATGAGAAGTACCAATATAATAAATAATATTCACATTAAGAAATTTATTTTAGAAATAATTAAAAAAATAATTGTGATTAAAAAATAATTATGATTTATAACCTCCTAATATACTTATAATTAGTTTGAAAATAATGATATATTCAATTTTTATTCATTAAAAAAAATAATCCGGATAAAAAATGTAGGTAAAAATGAGTGTAGGTAAATGTATGTAAAAGTGTATAGTGTTGGAGATGGAAAGAACAAATTGATTGATGAATTAGAGATGGGAAGAGGGAAGTTCATCTGATTTACTATAAAAATCGAACCACATGATACTTAATTGAAAATCGATAAATTTAGCAAGTATCTAAAACTTAATTAAATCTAAAAAACTATAAACTTCCATAAGAGTTGCATGTCAATTCTTAAAGGGAACGACTATTGGAATTGACAACGTAAAGATTAAGAGTCTCTAGAGATGAAATTAATGGAGCCCAATAAGTTCCTGGCCACAATCAGAAGTTAGAATTTAAGTACAACTTTGGGATTTTTCTGTTTCACTTTGTTCTGGAGGTCTTGGGAGGAATTATTAGGTAGTTTGGGATTATAAATATAAAACTTCATGTCTGATGTACCTTCCCAGAGATAACTGCTGCCAACAAATTAATCAGATTCTAGGAACATTTATATAAGAGTCTCTAGTTCAAAATTATGGAGCCCACACTGTAGTTCTTTGCTACAATTTCTAAACCTTATGTGAATGATTCTGACAGATCTTATCAAATGGAGAAAAATCAACATAATAAACATTTAAGATGTCCTAGACATGTCTCCGAAAAAAATAAGTCAGATATTCAAATTTTCATACTGGCATTGGGTTTCAATGGAAATGGTGTTGGCTCTGTGTTGATATTTGATAAAGACGTTTGAGAAAGAATCATGTGATTGTTCATGCCGATGTCCCTCACTAGATCCCATTTGGCCATTCCCCTTCATGAATATCTTGAGGCTATTAATCTGAGATGTTTATTGATATTTGGTGAAGATGTTTAAGACAGAATCATGTGATCCCTTATGCTAATGTCTCCCACTAGACCCCATTCATGAATAATTTCTGTACCAAATCGTATGCCAAAATCTCCTCCTTAATTAGCTATATATATGAATATGGTTGCAAGTCCCAAGCAATTCAAGTCCAAGAGTTCTCTAAGCATAAAATACTTTGTATTCAGTTCCTTCGAAATCATTGTTTTTACACCAAAAAGGATCCGCGGCATAATGGGTTTCGGTTTCCGTGGCGTTCAAAGGCGTGTGAATATCCCAAAGGGCAGTGTAGCAGTGTATGTAGGAGAAAACCAAAAGAAGCGTTTTGTGGTTCCCATATCATTCTTGAACCAACCTTCTTTTCAAGAGTTGCTGAGTCAAGCTGAACAAGAATTTGGATTTGATCATCCAATGGGTGGCCTCACGCTTCCTTGCAGAGAAGATGTCTTCCTTGATGTCACTTCTCGCTTGCACAAGCGATAGACAGATATCATACGCAAGTGTCAATATTAATCAACTAATTGTTTGTGCAGAAATGACAAAATCTAACCATATATATACTTTATCTTTCCATTTTGCTCTTCCGGAAAGATATACTGTAAGAGAATTCATGAATACAAGATTGATATCAGAGGCTCTTTTATACATAAATTATGAGATTGTTTTCTTTCCGTTTAACTTTTATTTTGGCCATACTACTTTTATTGTATTGTTAGAAACAAACGAACTCTCGTCAGTTGAATCTCTACCCAAATAAGAAAGTAATAAAAAGTTGTGTATTCAAATATGCATGGGTTCAGTAATGAGAGGAATGGTATTTATCAACGCAACTTTCTTAAGCTTTCTCTTACGGGTCAAAGCCTGAATATGTAACACAAATGCACCTCTTGAATTCGCTTACATATGAAGGAAGTAACAAACAGACTTACATAATCTATATTTAGAGGGAGTAAATAATGGCTTCCTTAGGGCCATAACTCATGTTATGCATGAAATATTCCTTACTGGATAATATGTACATAAATCTCCTAATAAGAACAATTTACTTAATTCTTGCTAACTCCCTCCGGAAATCCAGAAGGCCCTCTCAAAGGTGAGATATTTCCATTAGAATGAAGCAGGTGTGTGCCATATTTTTCAAACCCATCTGGTAGATTTTTGTGCTTGGAGCTATTTCATCAGAATCACTTGCAAGATATTTAAGGTAATATCTTAATTTTTTATATGATTTTGCTGATAATTTAGTGGTGACTTATATGTATAAAACTGTTAGGCTTGCTAAGTGCAAAATATATGATGATACATTTCACGCCTACGTTCCTTCTGTTTCTCTATAATTAACAAATATTTTCAGCAATATGTGTAAGATTACTCACAGAGAAGCATCAGAATTCAATTTCACTGCTTTCTTCTTCTACTTCTTTGAAGCCATTCTGTCATTCAGAGTGCAAAGAAACAAAAAATCAATCGTTTTCGCATACCAGGTATTAAAAGATCTTTATTGTCTTCTTGCAAATTAGTGGAAATCCCAAAAGTATATATCTTGGAGTGTATGATGGAGAGAAAATGAAGAGAATCTTGATTCCCGTGTCATTCTTGAACGAGCCTTTATTTCAAGCATTGCTTAGCCAAGCTGAAGAGGAGTTAGGTAACTCACATCTAATGGGTGGTCTCACAATTCCCTGCATGGAAGATGAGTTCTTGGATATAGCTTTCCCTTGAAATGTTATCACAATCACCTTCTAATCTTTCCTTAGAAGCACTAAACAATAAAAAAACCCACTTCATGTAGGAATTATTTCCTTTTGTAAAAGCAAGTTTAAATAAACAAAATAAAAATTTAATTTTAAAATAATATAAATAATATATAGATAACAATTAATTACCTGGGATGTTCAAATTATTTAATGGTATCATAATATTAATTAAAGATAAATGAAATTATTGAGAAGTTGTCACTGAGTAGCATTGTAGAGGACAACTACAAAGATTAGAAACAATATCTGGAGTATAAGACAACTTATATATAATTTTCATTTGGTGATTGTCTGCAGCTTTGACATTCTTGATCTCTGCAATATTTCTTCTAAAATCAAATTTGGGACAAGATTGAAGATATTACAAGCCTCTTGATGTGTTCATATAAAACTAATATTTTTACCCGTGTAATTCACGGGATTTTTATAAAATGCAGAATTTTCAAAATGGCGAGAATTTTACAGGAGATTTAAAAATAAGCTTTTTGAAGATGCTAAGATTTAGTTTCCCAAAAAATTTATTGTAAATTAATCTTGGTTTCCTGGATAAACTCTTTTTTTTTCTTTTATAACTATCTATGAAAAAATTGATCCAAATAGTGCCAAACTTCTCATGCGTTCTAAAGGAATTGACGGTGTAACAAAAAACCATATAATCACTATACTGTAGATAGGTTTACATTCTACTGTTTTAGTGATCAGTCAATTGTTTGGCTCTGTTGGGCAGCACCCTTATGAAGAGTTGCCTCCTCACGCATTGATGTAACAGCTTCCAAGTAGATTTCATCTTTTATAGGTTGAATTTCAAGTATCAACAGCTGTCAGTTTTGTTACAAAAGAACAGAAGATTTGATATCATATGTTTAGAGCTCTGAAACAAGTGAAGCAGTAGGTCATTATTACAATTTTTTTTCGTAAGACTATATTCCAAATGGGGGAGCATGAATTCTTGTGTAATGTATCCTCCTTGTTAGAAGAAAGGAAATCTATTGTTCTATCTCACAATTCTATATCCAGACAGAAAATTCATCAATTTTTGAAAACTCGTATCACATTTGTGTACGCCCATCTATGACTTTCAGTAACAGACATTATTTTCGAGGCATGCTTCAGTATACAACTCATTAAACCGAAAAAAATGTGAGATGTTTTCAAGCAAGTCTGAAACAAAAAACTGTGCCAAAGCACATTACAAATTTACAATGGCTACATAATTGATAGGTTCACCAACATGTAAATATCCCTTTCATTTTGAAGTGGACATCATGTTGGCATATCTTCCACAATGTAGGACATATTGAGTTTCTCTGTAGTCTCTAAGACAACATCATGTGATCTCTTATGAACCGTGTCTGTTTGTATCCTACTTGACCACATCAAACGGCTCTTCCACTTCTAACTTCTACTATCCACAAAACCTGAGTTCATCTATATATATTCACCACTTCATTCACAAGGAACACAACTCAATTTCTCTCAGAAAAAAATCAAAGTTTGTGCATTCCTTCTTCTACGAGTTCTCTGTCATCATTCTTTACTTCCCGGTGTCAACTAAAACAACAAAATGGGTTTCCGTTTTCCTGGTATTAAACGAGCATCCAAGGGGGCTGAAATCACAAAAGGATATCTTGCAGTCTATGTTGGAGAAAATAAGAAGCGGTTTGTGATTCCTATATCATACTTGAGCCAACCTACTTTTCAGGATTTACTGAGTCAATCAGAAGAAGAATTTGGATATTCTCATCCAACGGGTGGTCTCACAATTCCGTGTAACGAGGATGTGTTCCACAATGTCACTTCTCACTTGAATGGCCTATAATTCACGCTAAAGACGACTTAGATTAGATGAGAAAATATTGTACAGGAGGCAATTATTTTTCCCTTCTACCATTCTTCTCAGAGTGGAAAGATGTTAATGAGAAAGTTAGATGAAAAGAGATTTATTCAACATTTTATCTTTCGTTATATCTTTTTTGAATTCTAATATTTGAGGTATTATTGCTATCTAAGATAATCAGTGTAACCTTATAATTTAAAAGAAGAAATTATTCTGGAGATGCTGACCAAACCTGACCTAATAAATGGTTGTAATTGTTGAACTAGTGTACACCTATGTTGATGAGCAAAACCTGGAACATCGACATATATCTTTCCTGAACCTGCCATTTTCTTTTAAAATATTTGGTTTATCAGATTCTTGTAATTTTTTTGGTACAATAGAACACATGTTTTCCTAATCTAGTGGTTCTACCCATTCCCTCTACACCTTAAACTCAGCCTCAATTCCCTATTGTCCCAATCAATCAGCATCATCACATGACTTGTTAGTTGTTTATGGGGCAACAACATGTGATATACTACTCAATTTGCAGTTCACAACGTGGATAAAGGAAAACAAGAAAATTACTTATCCAAATAATTGAATATAGCAGCAATTGATTTTTTCTCCACGGCTCTATTATTTCCTTCTTTCCTACTCATGTCTGTCTACCATCATCTCTTTACCCTACTTATTGTGTGGACCTCAAAATAGCAGATAGCAGAGTTAGGGAAAAACATCGGGTCCTATGTTAATGAAACAGTACACACAAACCCTTCATTTTCTCGTTTAAGTTATTCCTTAAATATTTCCTAGGATGACACTCTGAGCTAGTCTCGTATATGGTTCATGAATTAGAGTTCGACTAGTGAATGGTTCTGTCATGCAAAGAAAATCAGAAGACAATATACTCAGCACAACATTAGGAGCTTCATCATCAGTAATTGTGACATGCAGATTTTATACCAGTAATAGCATAGCAGGAAAGTAGTATACTATCACTAATATTGAAAATTGGATCACTAACTTCATTACTACATTATCAATAGTTCTGCTTAATTGCAGGCTTTTCAAGACAGCCTAGCAAAGCATCAAGCCCTTCCATTATCCATCATTGTCAAGCAAGAGAATCATAAGAGTCACTTCTTTAATAAGTTTTAGCGCTTTAATACGTTATTTTATTTTGAATATTTAATTAATTATTTTTTTTTAAATTGAGCATACAGGGGATTATGCACCTCATTTATTATTACATGCAAAAGGTAAAAAGGTAAAATATTCATATTTTTTTGTCTTTTCTTCATCCAAGAAATACGTCTTCTCCTTTTTCTCTTCTATCTTTCTCACCTTTTTTTTTATATAAATCATGTTATCCAAACATAAAAAGTGATCCATCTTTCTCCACATGCAAATGAGCTCTTAAAAACAATCACTCCTAAATTTGATAAAAATTATCCACTTAAATTCTACTAGAACAAATGTTTTAAAAAAATTATTTCTTATCCGTTAAAATATTTACATTTTATTTTATATAGAACAATAATATATAAGCAATAAAAAGTATAGTTTAACATGATAAATTATGATCTAAAATTTTATATTATTTAATAATATTATTAAATTTATATTATTTAAATATATTCTTTTGAAATCTTATTTATATTAATTATACGTAGGTATTAATATAGTTTTACCAACACTAAACATAAATGGATATAAATTTTTAGATTTTATATATATTAAATATTAAATATATATAGGTAAAAATAATTTTTGATTTTATCTAAGAGATATGTAAACAGAGATATTATTTTTTTAGGAAAAATTATATAAAAATTAGAAAATAATTAATTATAAATTTTTAAAAAATTATGTTAATTTTTCCTATAAATATAAATTTATAGAAGTTTTTTCAAATAATTAGAAGTTTGAGGTGAATTGAAATTCCACGAGAAAGAATCAGAAAATAAATAAATTTTGCATGAAATTTCTAAAAAAACATTCAAATGAAAATCAGCATAAATTTTCTAAGTAACCTGTAGAAAAATCTGCAATTATTAACAGCAATTCTCTGCAAATAGTTTCGAACAAAAAATTTGCAGGTATTTTCTGAAAAAGAAAATCTCCAAAAAATATATAGATATTTTTTAAAGAAAATATTTCATAATAAAGGTGCTAGTATTTTTTATGACTAATTTTTTGTAAGAAAGTGGGTAGTAAATATATTTTTAGCAGTGTCTATCCAAAATTCACGGAGGAATTTAAAAAGTTCAATTACTTATAAAAATTGTGGAATTCTTTTTTATTTTCTCTTCACACAAAATTTCTTTGACTTTTTTTCTTATATCATTATAAACCACTTAAAGATAATGTACCAAAAATAATTATTTAATTTTTATAGAATTGTTTATTCCAGATATAATTTTGATCGAAAAGATATTTTAAAATCTTGAATGACATCACCAGGTTAATTTGAAATAATAACTAAGTTTACGGAGAGATATAATATGGTGTGAAATAAATTTGTATTGAAATAGAACGTGGATAGTAGTTACAACAATATTTAAACACGAAGTTGGAAATTATATGATTATTTTGAATATATGTAAGTGGTTTTATAAGGAAATATTATAAATAATAGTTATTAAAAACATTATAGAAAGTCTATATAGTATAACTGAGAAATCTTGTATGTCTCGAAACAATGATAACCAAAATAATTTCTTCTTTTGCCCAGCATTTCTTTCACCTTTTCATTTTATGCTTTATGGCTTTTAGGTTTTTAATTTAATTTCTTGCTTTTTTATCTTCTTCTCTCTTCTATTTGATCAAAATATTAAATACAAAATTTAAAAGAAGGAATAAGATCACAATTGTATATACAAACATAGAAATTTATATTATTCTAAATATTATGTACTAATATTTTTTAAAGATAATTAATTTCAAGTTACAAACTGTTGTTGTTAGTCACATGTAAAAAAGAATTCATTTATCAACACAAATACTAATATTTAAATATTTTTCTACTTTATTTATAAGGTAATAATTTGAGATATTAAAACTTCAAAATTTAAGAAAATGATGTAAATATACTATTGTTAACAATTAAGGTAGATAACCAACACATAAACCAGTTTCAGGAATAGTCAGAATAATGTGATCAGAAAATGTTGCCTCCAATCACAATCAGGAAGCAGCTTCCAAGTAGATTTCATCTTTTATAGGTTGCATTTCAGGTACCAACAGATATCAGTTTCCCTGTGAAAGAACAAAAGATTTGATATGTGATAAAGCTGTCTGAAACAAGCGAAGCAGTTGGTCATTACAGGTTCCTTTCATAGGCCTATATTCCAAATGGTGGGGCATGTAAATGAAAGGATTCAAGACAATACCATGTGATATTTAAGGAACTTGTCTCCCACTGAAGCCCATTGAATAGCACATTCACCATCCAATAAGCTAGAGAAAAATTTACACCCTCTATATATATATATATATATCCTTCACTACTTTCTCATACTCAAGCATTAGAACTAAAGTTCACTACTTTCTTCTACTACTTTGAAATCATTCTTTCGATCGGCAGGTGAAGCAACAATTAGAACAATGGGTTTTCGCTTACCAGTTATCAGACGATCATCACTTAGTGCAAGCAAACAATCTTCTTGCAAGGTGTTGGAAGTTCCAAGAGGGCATCTTGCAGTTTATGTCGGAGAAAAAATGAAGCGGTTCTTGATTCCAGTGTCCTTCTTGAACGAGCCTTTATTTCAAGAATTGCTGAGCCAAGCTGAAGAGGAGTTCGGTTACTATCATCCTATGGGGGGTCTCACGATTCCCTGCAAGGAAGATATGTTCTTGGATGTAGCTTCTCGCTTGAACAGATTATAGTTCACACTACTAAAGATCCTAATCCTAACATACACTAGTTGAGGCAATTTTGTACAACAGGCTTTTGCTATCTTGTAAATGAATCTTTTAATACGGGGGACAAACCTGAACTAGATTTTAGATATTTTGCTTACTACAGTTATTATGCAAGACTAGATTTTTTTAGTATATATTAACTTTTTTTTCCTTCTACCATCCCCGGAGAGTGGAGATGTTAATGACAAAGAGATTGATACAACATTTTAGCTTTTGTCATATAATTTAATTGAATTATTGAATTTGTGTAACAGAAGAAATTCTTTCTTTCTGTGATACTCATCAGATCTGACCTACTAATAATGGTTATAATAATTGTTGCACAGTTTTCACCTTTTGTCCATGCAAAACTTGGAAACTAACATATCAATCCTCAAACGGTCTTAGCCACTTGTTAGATTCTTGTATAATTTGTGGTTCATCTTATTCTTGGTTTTCAAAGCACATAGAATGGATATATCCTTTTAATTTTGTGACCCTTCTTTCGGCACCTAAAATTCAGCCTCCGTTCCTAAGTGTCATTGCTCATGCACTGTCCTAATCTATCAGAATCATCACATGGTTTGTTAGTCGTTTTTGGGGAACAACGAGTGATCGATACTGATAAGCCTCTATCAATTTACAGTTGCTCACAAAATAATAATGGATATGGACGTTTTGGTGGAAAACAAGAAAAATTAGGATCCACGGAGATTGAAGATAGCAGCAATTGATTTATCATCCATGGTTGTATAATTTTACTCTCTCCTACTTAGATATGAACCCACCCTGCCCATCAACTGTATGGTTATTTCGGAAATATTATTTAATGCAAAAGCATTAGTTGATTGATTGTCATAATTGATCTGGACCTCAAGATTAAGTTAGCTGAACTAGATAAAAGCATTGGACTGAGGAGAAATGAAAGAACCTTTGTAAAAAAGTATTCAATTCCTGTTCTCCTTTAATGTATTTTGCTTAAAATACTGTCAAAGAAGACGCTCAAAGATAGTTTATGGTTAAAAAATTAATGTTCTTTTAGCTAATTAATTCTGTCACGCAAAGAAAATGATGAAACAACAATAAACCGTACACGTTACAATATTTATACAACGTTTAGCGGAAAATGGAAGGGCGGTTGTTGTTAGACTTTTCTTGAAAAGACTACAATTATGAAGCTAAAGGTTCGATGTTGGCACCTAATATTCTGATCCATTGTTAACTACCTTTTAATTTATCAACACGAGAGTTTCAGCAATATGCTAGCATCGAGTAGCGTTGTCATTATGAAGAAGACGCGTAGACTTGCCTAATGCATATCTAGAAAAAGAGTAGACATTGAGCTATGCAGTAAATTTAAGCTGTGCATGTCTCATCTTATTTCACTTTGGTACTCCATTAGCCTTTGGTGTTCAGAAGGTGGGGTTTTCACACCTACTGAACTTATTGGATCCACGATATAGGCATATGAGACAACACCATGTGATCTCTCATCTCATTGATCTATCTTTTAATAATCATCTTTTTAGGAAATGGATATCAAGAGAGTCTTGAAATAATCATCTTTTTGTTAATCCTTCTATATCTATGAGAAAAATACGGAACATTAACATATCATTCCTGAAACAGTGAAAGCTAGAGTCTTGGTTAAAAAATTACAATTCTTTAGCTTTGGTCGTGCAAAGAAAGTGATGAAACAACCATTACCAGTTCAATCATTTACTTGTCTACTCCGATTTTATGTACTTTATCAGGTCACAGTGACTAGTGATATTGCTCTTGGTAAAGGTTCTAATTTGGCTCCTGATGATATTAGTCTATAGATAATATCAACTATACCTTATAATTCACTAACCAGACAGTTTTTGTCAGCAGTATAGGCTATATAGTTGTGGTTTGAAGAAAATACGTGACACGTCTCATGCATGACTACAAAATTAAGTAGCCACTGGTCGAACAATAAATTTAAGTACTAGATAAATTATTGTTTTCAATGGTTAACCAAGAAATTATAAAATTTTGGTTTAAGCCTTTAAAAATGTATTTATTTATGTTTACTCCCTGTATCTACGTTGACTCGTTTTAAATTTCTCTTTTTGTCTTTGAGGTATCTTTTTATTATAAGAATCTACATGTTTCCGATCACATGCTGCATATCTTGTCAGTACATGTAATCTTGATATATGTTATTTCTTATTGGGAACCTTCACTTTATTTAGGCCAAAAATATAATTAAACACTTTATAAAATGTGTTTTAAATTGAAATTAAATTTTTTTTGTTGTCCTTGACATCTGAATAATGTGACTTAATAGAGATTCTTTTGGAGGCATGATCCAAACAGTTAAAATGCAGAAAATAGGAGATGAAGGACGTCATTACTATGGCTAGATAAGTGATAGGTTCTCCAACATGTTCATATATTTTCATTTTCAAGTGGTCATCATGTCAGCACATCCTCAAGAATATAGGACCCACGTTGAATTGATCGAGCTGCCAAGCAATCACCGTCCTCGGCCAAGACCTCCAAGACAATACCATGTGATCTCTTTTGGACCCTTGTTTGTTTGTATCCTACTTTAACACATCAGATCACCCATCCACTTCTAGGTCATAACAACAAACAGTATCCACCAAACCTGAGTTCATCTATATATACTAACCATTTCATCACGACAACGCAACCCAATTTCTCTCTAAAGAATCAAAAGTTTACAAGTTACTTTCGTCTACAAGTGCTCTCTCATCATTAAACAATACAATGGGTTTCCGTTTACCTGGTATTAAACGAGCATCAAAGGGGGTTGAAATTCCAAAAAGGTTATCTTGCAGTCTATGTTGGAGATAATACAAGGCGGTTTGTGATTCCTATATCATACTTGAACCAATCTACTTTTCAGGATTTACTGAGTCGATCAGAAGAAGAATTTGGATATTCTCATCCAACCGGTGGTCTCACAATTCTGTGTGACGAGGATGTGTTCCTAAATGTCACTTCTCGCTTGAATGGGCTGTAACTCATGCTAAAGAAGACTTATTAGAGTAGATGAGAAAAAAATTGTACAGGAGGAAATATCTCTTAATTCTTCATTTTGTTTTCTTTACCTTTTCCACAAAGAGTGGAAAGATGTTAACTGGATAGTTACTATATTTTTGCTTCTGTTAGATCTCATTGAATTTAAATATTTTAAGTGCTGTTAGATATACAATCTAACTTGATGCGTATAAGCTTGCTTCTAATTAAGAGCATAATTCATTTTGAATACCTGACCTAATATGTCCATGAGCAAAACGGAGAACACTAACTTATTATCTGAAATACAGCCTAAGCCACTAGGTAGACTCTACTATAACTTTTGGTCCCTTGTTTTCTCTGCACCATAAAACAAACATCCTCTTAATTTTATGGTTCTTCCCATTCTATCTGCACCTAAAGTTCGGCCTCACTTCCTATGGGTCATTCTTCTCGCATTGTCCAAATCAACAGCATCATTAATTGGCCTTTTAGTAATGTTTCCGGGGCAACAAGTGATATATTTAATACTGGTCATGTTCTCCTATATAATTTATTGTTGATCACAAAAATAACAAAGTATATTTCCATTGGAAGAAAACAAGAAAAGTCCTGCCTGATCCCTATTAGCCTATACATACTGTCTGATTATTTTGGAAATATTATAAACTGCATAAAGTTGACTGTCACTGTTTATCTGGACCTCAAAATTAGCTGTGTTAGCAAAAACCATTGGGTCACATCTTGATAAGGTTCATTTTAATATTTAGCACATAACGTGTTTGATGGAATGTTAATTAGGAGGAAAGCCTCAAGGAAGATTTCCACTGGACACGAAGATAATCCCGGAGGTTATCTAAGAGTGAAGGTTCACTTCACAAGGAGCTCAAGAGGAGAAGAGAATAACAAAACATAAAATCCAGCCAACACAAATTAAGACAAGGCTTGAATCATAAAGACATAAGAGTAAATGACATGAAAGTAAAGTGCTGGAAATTAAAGAGCATGAAAGTAAAGAACATGAAACAATAATGGAGGAAGAGATTGAGAGAAGGGGAGGGGAATAGAGTGCTACACGCCACTTGGGGATGGTCCAACCCAAGATGAGTGGTGTTAGCCGCCACTTGAGCCAAGGCTCAAGATAAGACTCCAAGAGGGGGAAGAACACCCAAGAACACAACACAACCTCTAGGCCTCCTTATATAGAGTTGGGGTGGGGACTGAGAGGAAATTACATTGAAAAAGATTCCTAAGCATATTCCACTCTTGGTGGCCAAGACTCACACATTCTAGAAGGTAGGGCACAAAAAATGGGTTGCCAATGATTGGGATGATGAGAGGACGTTTTCCAAGGGTTCTAGAAGGTCAAGATTGACTTCTTCACCCCCCCTTGGATGTCCCAAACTTGGGCCTCAAGCCCAAGTGCTCCTTTGCTCTAAACAAGGCTCTACTTGTAGAAAAAGGGGTGTCAAAAGCAATCCTGCAAAACTCAAAAAAAAACATGAGTTTAGAAAATATTTAACAACTAATAGAAATGCTAAAAGGGCTAAATAAAAGAGGAGAGGAGGAAGTGTCCCTTCTCATCATGCTTCTAGTAATCCTCCTTGGACACTCCTCTTCTTTATTTGTGATTAGGGGCTCATCATCCTTCCCTTCTTGGAGAGAATTCGACCACGAATTTGCAAAACCTGCATCAAAAGGAGTAAGATCACCAACATTAAAAGTGCTACTAACATTATAATCTGAAGGTAAATCTAACTCATATGCATTATTGTTGATCTTGCGCACAACTTGGAAAGGTCCATCACCTCTAGGGTTAAGTTTGGACTTCCTTTGATTAGGGAACCTTTCCTTCCTCAAGTGAAGCCATACCCAATCCTCTGGTTGGAAGATGACTTCCTTCCTTCCCCTGTTGGCACTTTGTTGGTATTGACCAACCTTCCTCTCTATCCTAGCCTTGACTTGAGAATGCAAGTCTTGGATCATTTTTTACCTTTCCAACCCATCTTGGCTAGTCCAAGCCTCATGAGTTGGGAGAGGGAGGAGGTCAAGAGGAGTTAAGGGGTTGAACCCATAAACAAGCTCAAAAGGAGAGTGAGAAGTGGTGGAGTGAACCACCCTATTGTATGCAAACTCTACATGAGGAAGAAGATCTTCCCACTCCCTAGGGTTCTTGGAGATCATGCATCTCAAGAGTTGAGACAAAGTTCTATTGACCACCTCAGTTTGACCATCAGTTTGGGGGTGGCAAGTGGTAGAAAAGAGGAGTTTAGTGCCAATTTTCCCCCATAAGGTCTTCCAAAAGTGGCTTAAGAACTTTATATCTCTATCAGATACAATGGTCCTAGGCAACCCATGCAGCTTAACAACTTCCTTAAAGAAGAGATTTGCAACTAAGCATGCATCATCATCTTTGTGGCATGGAATAAAATGAGCCATTTTTGAAAAACAGTCCACTACCACAAAGATAGAATCCTTTCCCTTCTTTGTCCTTGGAAACCCAAGCACAAAATCCATGGATATGTCTATCCAAGGCAAAGTAGGGATAGGCAAAGGGGTATAGAGTCCATAGGGTTGGGCTCTAGACTTGGCCTTCTTGCATGTGATGCAATTCTCACAATGTTTCTCTACATGCTTTCTCATGTGTGGCCAAAAGAAATGTTCATTCAAAATGTCTAGAGTCTTAGAAGCCCCAAAATGTCCCATTAAACCTCCCTCATGAGACTCTTTCACTAGTGATGCTCTTAAGGACCCCTTGGGTATGCAAAGCCTTCTACCCTTGAAAAGATAATCTTGGTGTAGGTAGAAGTCTTTGTAACCCCCTTTGGAGCATTCACTGTAGATTATAGAGAATTCATCATCATGAGGATACAATTCCTTAATGTGATCAAAACTAAGAAATTTAGTTTCAAGAAGAGTGAGCAAAGTGTGGCGCCTAGATAAGGCATCCGCCACTATGTTACTCTTCTCTTGCTTATGTTTGATCACATAAGGGAATTGTTCTATGAATTCTACCCACCTAGCATGTCTCTTGCTAAGCTTGCTTTGGCCTTTCAAAAATTTAAGGGACTCATGATCACTATGGATCACAAATTCCTTTGGAAGAAGATATAATGTTGCCAAGTTTGCAAAGCTCTCACAAGGGCATACAACTCCTTGTCATAGGTGGAGTAGTTGAGATGACTACCCTTAAGCTTCTCACTAAAGTAGGCTATGGGGTGGCCTTCTTGAAGTAAGACAGCCCCAACACCTACATTAGAGGCATCACACTCAACCTCAAATGACTTGGTGAAGTTGGGTAGTGCTAAAAGTGGTGCATTGATAAACTTTTCTTTCAAACTAGCAAAGGCCTTTGCTTGATCAATGCCCCATTTGAAGCCCACCTCCTTCTTCACTATTTCACTTAAGGGGGCAGCTATGGTGCTAAAGTCTTTTACAAACCTCCTATAGAAACTAGCCAACCCATGAAAACTCCTCACCTCACTCACACTCCTAGGAGTTGGCCAATCCCTAATAGCTGCCACTTTTTCTTCATCTACTTGAACTCCATTGGAGCTCACCACAAACCCTAGGAAGACTACATGATCCATGCCAAAAATGCACTTCTCTCTATTAGCATACAAAGTCTCCTTCCTAAGGGTCTCAAGCACCCTTCTCACGTGATGCATGTGCTCTTCTATAGACAAACTATATATTAAAATATCATCAAAATAAACCACAACAAACTTGCCTATAAAGGGCCTAAGCACATGATGCATTAGCCGCATGAAGGTACTTGGTGCATTAGTTAGCCCAAAGGGCATGACCAACCACTCATATAATCCAAGCTTTGTCTTGAAGGCAGTTTTCCATTCATCTCCTTCTTTGATTCTTATTTGATTATAACCACTCTTCAAGTCAATCTTAGAAAATATGGTGGCACCATGTAGCTCATCTAGCAAGTCATCAAGTCTTGGGATAGGGTGCCTATACTTGATGGTTATGTTGTTTATAGCCCTACAATCTATGCACATGCGCCAACTCCCATCCTTTTTGGGGACAAGAATCACTGGCATAGCACATGGACTCATGCTATTTTGCACCCACCCTTTATCCATTAATTCCTCTACTTGCTTTTGAATCTCCTTAGATTCCTCAGGGTTAGTTCTATAGGCTGGCCTATTAGGCAAGGATGACCCCGGAATGAAATCAATTTGGTGTTCAATTCCTCTTAGAGGTGGTAACCCCTTAGGAGGTTCTTGAAAAACATCTTTGAAGTCATCCAAGACTAATTCCAATCTCCTAGAACAACTTGAGGGTTCATAAAAAGATGGAGATGACCCTAAGGTAGGGTAAGCTACATACATGGGTTTATTGGCAAGCATTACCTTCTTAACTCCCTTGTGGGAGATCATGATGCCCTTTTCCTTGGCCTCCTTGCTTGCTTTTTCTTTTTCCTTCTTTTCTTCTTTTCTCTTTTTTTTCATTTTCTTTTGGTCCTCACTAACTTCTTGAGGGGAGAGGGGTGCTAATGTGATCTTCTTACCATGGAACACAACACAAGCTTTAGGCTATGCAAGAATGCTCTCTATTTCATTGATGTTCAACCCTTTTACAAGAATGAGAGGCCTCCTTATATAGAGTTGGGGTGGGAACTTAGAGGGAATTACATTGGAAAAGATTCCTAAGCATATTCCACTCTTGGTGGCCAAGACTCACACATTCTAGAAGGTAGGGCACAAAAAACGGGTTGCCAATGATTGAGATGATGAGAGGACGTTTTCCAAGGGTTCTAGAAGGTCAAGATTGACTTCTTCACCCCCCCCTTGGATGTCCCAAACTTGGGCCTCAAGCCCAAGTGCTCCTTTGCTCCAAACAAGGCTCTACTTGTAGAAAAAGGG
This sequence comes from Lablab purpureus, assembly GCA_030347555.1. Taxonomy (NCBI): domain Eukaryota; kingdom Viridiplantae; phylum Streptophyta; class Magnoliopsida; order Fabales; family Fabaceae; genus Lablab; species Lablab purpureus. Next base: position 38,967,869 of record CM059262.1, on the reverse strand, counting down.
GTGTCAAAAGCAATCCTGCAAAACCCAAAAAAAACATGAGTTTAGAAAATATTTAACAACTAATAGAAATGCTAAATAAAAGGGGAGAGGAGGAAGTGTCCATTCTCATCATGCTTCTAGTAATCCTCCTTGGACACTCCTTTTCTTTATTTGTGATCAGGGACTCATCACATCTGGAGGGGAAAAAGAACTTCATTGAAGACTAAACTCAAGTTCTTATATCCCCGGTTAATATATTTCTTCGAAAACACTATAGTCCAGAGTCATAGTCGTTCATGAATTAAATTTCTATTTGTTAATCAATTCTTTCATGCAAGAAAATGGTGAAACAACCATTATCAGTACGAGTTACACATTCTTGAATGAAAGGACAGTTGTTTCCAACTTTCATGAAAAGACTAATTATGCTGACTATATATAAGGACAGTACTTGTGTATATTTACAGCTTGTGTTTCCAATCATGTACTATTCTGCTTTGATTTTATATACATCAAGTTTTCATGTCAAAGTAAATAGGGATTGAGCTCTGGATAAAGGTTCCGCGCTGGATCCTAATATTTATGATCCATTGCTATCAACTAAACTCAGAACGCGTCACCAAGAGAGGTTGTGGCAGCAATATATGTTTGAATTGAATTGCATTATCAATATCAAGAAAACACGTGACATGTCTGCTGCTGCATGTCTACGAAAACAGTAGAATTGAACAAGCATTAAATTTGACCTGAGAATATATCTCATTTTGTTCCACGTTAGTCGTGTGTATCTATAAGCCATTGGTTCTAAAGTTGTGGTTTTCACTCTTAATGAACTTGTTCATAATTCATAGAGGCACCTGAGACAACACCATGTGATCTCTCATCTCATGGGGACCCCATCTTTTTATTATTTCTCTAGGAAACAGATTTCAAGAAAAACTAAAATCTATAAATACATTGTCTTCCTTGACGACCAACTCAACTCATTTGCATACTCACCGCAAAACTTAGCTTCATTCTTCTAAGATTTGTGAATTTTAGCTTGCTCTTTTGAGACATTTGAAATGGGTTTTCGTTTCCCTGCAATTAGAAGAGCTTCATTTACTGGTAGCCAAGCATCTTCAAAAGCTGTAAATGTGCCAAAGGGCTATCTTGCAGTGTATGTAGGAGAGAGAATGAAGCGGTTTGTGATCCCCATGTCATATTTGAACCAATCTTCATTTCAAGACTTGCTGAGTCAAGCAGAGGAAGAATTTGGATACAATCATCCAATGGGCGGTCTCACAATTCCTTGCACAGAAGATGTATTTTTGCATATTACCTCTCGCTTGAATGGGTTCTAAATTCAAGCTCTAAAGCTCAAAGTATAGAAGACTAACATAGATTAGTAGTGAGATTGTGTACAGCAGGCTTCTTTTAGACTTGTAAAGAATTTTTTATCATTCTCTTTCTTTTGAAAATTGTTAAAAAAATTGTTTATTAGGAATGACAAATTCAACAACATATGTTTCCTATATGCTTTTCTTTTTCACTAGCTTAAAACCTTATTAATTTTAGTTACAATGTGTTACATATGTAGTGTTAGAAAACCGTCTTAATTGCAGAACACTTTAGTGTGCCGCTATATTTGCTACTGTAGGATTAAAACATAATCAAGAAACAATGAGAAGAGGAGGATGCCATAACAGAAAACTAACATACTTCCTAAACTTCAGCTATTACCCCACTACCCGTAACAGCTAGTAAATAACAAATATGAAAAAAACAAAGTCTCCTAGCAAACTTGGTCAAAACTAAGCAGCAGATATTTAGGGATTTAAATTAAACAGATACTGATGCAAATGACTAAACAGCTACCAGGGGCTAAAACTTGCATGAAATTTATAACACGTCTTTACCTGAACAGATTGAACTCAAAATGGAGGAAGGGGTATACTAATAATTGAGCCAAGCATACAATAATGTCCTAGTCACCAGTTGATGTTATTTCTGAAGCTTTGAAAGAACTGGTTCTGACAAAGAAACTCACAAGGACCTCCTGTTCACTTCACACAGATTTGTCGCGTCAAAATAGTTGTGAGAAAGCACATTCTATATATTTTGAATTGAATAGAGTGGTCTTAGAATATGAAACCAGCAGTGACCCCTGAGTTCAGGTTCTATCAGCCAGCTAGCATTCCTTGAATCATCATAATCTCCTTGTATTAAAATGACAAAAAACTTTTACTACTAGCAAACTGTGTGACTGGACAATAGATGGACGTCAGATTATGTGCAGACTTATATTTCTAGACAAATAGGCAAATAGCTTTTCACTAGAGACATAATATGGACATGGAATAAACTAGTCAAAACAGATAGTGAACCCGTCAACTAAAAGAGTCAGGTTTACAACACTTTCTCTAGTTTTCCGTTTCAAATTTCTCTACTCCAGTGACAAATAATGTAAGATAGCAACAAAAGTATTGTATTTCAAAACACTATTCAAACGAAACTTGTATACTGTACACACGTGTTTGAATGACTCATCCAAAGTTATATGGTATAAGAATAGTAGATTATCCTTAATGATTCATGAATCCTATCCTCTGCCCCAAGTCTATTCAATCAACCAGAGACTTTAATATACATTTTAAAAGTTCTCTTATCCACCACCTATTGTTTGTTCTCACATAATTTGTCAATGGTCAGCCAATATACTCTACAACTGGACAATCTTAGTCATCAACAACTTCTACCCATAGTTTGGGGTGTAGACCATGTGATCTTTGTATCTCTCTCACAATTTCGTGCCCAACTTCCTTGACATCAACGACTTTATTCTCAGACTTTTGTTTCTACACAGAATATCACTAGCTTTGTTGACCAAGCTTAACTGAGAAGAATGAAATGTTTAAAGTGCTAAATTGATGATCAATATTGTTGTTACCGCTACTTTAACTAGTATATTTATTCTTGGGTGCTAAACTCATTCATGGATGATTCTAAAGAATACTTTGTTCAGTATGTACGTGAGAAAGGTAACAAAAAAAAGTACAATATTTAGTACCTATGTCATTTTCAAACAGCCATCGCTTCAAGAATTTAACAGAGGAAGAATTTGGCTACAGCCATGGCCTTAATTTATCTTACCTGCAGAGAAAACATTTTCATTTATCTTACTTCTGGTTCACATCTTTCATCTAGTCACATTGTAAAGCTAATGTTTATCTTTTGAAAACAGTGTTCCTTTGAAGAATTTGTAGTAATAATGGTATTTTTAATTTTTCTTTGAAGAGTTGGGTCACGATTACTACTAAAATCACCCCATTCATATCACATGGACTTGTCGTGAAAGTATAGATAGTTGTGAGAAAACCGAAGGTTCTGATGTTTCACAATATTAATGCAATGGCTGCCTTTGGTTTCAAGTTCTTAGCAGCCAGTCAACATTCAAACATTTAATACTACCAAGAGTGGACTCGACAAAAGGAACAACACACTGCACGTTGTGTATAGACATGTTTCCAGAATAATGGCCTTTCTTTAGCAGATAAGTGATCAAATAATAGAGATCAAGTTTACCATACTTAGTATCACAACTCTTCCATTTCTAATTTTTAAGTAAGGCACAAACTAGCGTAAGAAGCAATAAAACGTGCATTTCAAATTTGTTTAAAAAATATATTAGATATTAAAAGATATAGAAAATATAAGTAAATTTGATCTCTTAATTTTAAACCAGTCCTTAAATAGAAAACACGTAATTAAACAAACAAAAAAACGATTAATTTAAAACTAGACATCATAAACTTATGCCTACAATAACTTTTTTTTAATACAAATAAAAGTTAACTAACCCATATAAAATATTAGAAATATTAGAATATCGCTCAAAATTTTAAGATATCATATATGTACATTTTTTTCATATTAAGTGATTAATTCACAATCCAATTATGTCGGTAGTGGTTTCCACCATCTATATATCAATGGGTGTACAACTAGCGCAAATCATTCTTGTACCGAAGCATCAGATTTAAAGCTCACTTATTTCTTCCATTACTTCTTCCAGCTCCTTCTGTCTTATAGTGTGAAGAAACAAAAGAAAATGGGTTTTCGTTTACCAGTTATTAGACGATCATCATTTAGCTCAAGCCAAGCATCTTCTAGCAAGATAGCAGAAGTTCCCAAAGGGTATCTTGCAGTGTATGTTGGAGAGAAAACGAAGAGATTCTGCATTCCTGTATCCTTCTTGAACGAGCCTTTATTTCAAGAATTGCTTAGTCAAGCTGAAGAGGAATTTGGTTACTATCATCCTATGGGTGGTCTAACAATTCCGTGCGCAGAGGATGTGTTCTTAGATATAACTTATCGCTTGAAACGGTTATAACTCATTCAACAAAAATCTCAACACGGACTCGTTGAGAATTTTGTACGAGAGACTTTTCTTTTTTTACATTTTGTTGTTTCCTCTGAAGTGCAAAAACGACTTAATCTGAATGAGAACCTTACCAAATTATGCTGTTCAGAGTTACCTCTTTCTGTAAACAAACTAAAATACAATGAAATTAAATAACAAACCAATTTCAGAGACACTGTGTATCAAGAAAGCATGATGATAATCCTTTCCAATATTTTCATCGACCACCCAAAGATAAATCAATAATGTACTATCATATCGTTGGGAGATCTTGGAGAGGAAAATGGACTATAAATACAATCACATAAATGATTATGATATTATCTTTGATCAAAAACCTTAAGACAATGATTTTATGAGTCTTTACACTTGTATGATGTTCAACTTTTTCAATCTTATCGAATGTGGGACTCCAAGTCATACTTGTATCCTAACAATCTTCCTTTAAGTGTGAGTTTATTCACATTGGTGTACTCTCCCATTTTTTAACCATAAATACTTTTCTAATGACCTAATTTTGGGATACTTTACCTCATTGGTAACTCTAATTTGAGATCCCTAACTTAGGATACTCTGCTTAGGTACTCAGTCCTAACCTGAGCTTTGATACTATTTGTTGAGAAATTCTAAGGAGGAGAAGAGGATACAAATACAAATGTTTATAACATCACCTCTAATCCAAAACTTTAAAGTTATGAATTTATGGATCATCTTACTTATATGGTGTTCAACCTTCTCAATCCTATCTAATACTCCAACTCACACTTGTATCTTAACAAATTTTTTTCTTAAATGTGAGTCCATCCACATTGATGTACTCTCTCCGTTTAATGACCATGATGAAAGTTCATTAGCTTTTAGTTTATAGACATATAAAACCTGAGTTTTCCAGAATTATAATGTGAAACCTGTAACATACATCAACTATCAATGTCAACATATTATAATGTGAAAATTTCAGTGTGCGACAATATTTGTTGCCAGGGGCTAAAACTTAGATGAAAAATAAACACCCGTCTTTACCTGAACAAACTGAGTAAAGAAAAGGATGCACTAATAATAGATTGAAATAATGTCTTGTCCACAAATTAATTTTGTTTTTATGTTTGAAAGAGTTGAGCACTTCCTGTGCACTTCACATTGATTTCTCCGTGTGAAAAAGCACATGTTGTTGATTTTGAATAGAATTATCTTAGAATATGAAACCAACACTGGCCGTTGATTTTGTGTTCCTATTAACCAGCTAACATTTGTTGAAAGTAAAACATTTACTACTAGCGGAGAGTGTGAATAGACAATAGAAATTTCTATGTCGGGACTGAATTAACTAGTCCAAAATAAATGGTAAACCCGTGAACAGAGTGAGATTTATAGGTACTTTGTCCGATTGTGAGAAGTTTTCAGTTTCAGATTTCTTAGGGTCAGTTACAAAATATGTTTCATAGCAAAAAGATGCTAGAGTTTAAGTGTGAGTTGAAATTCCCCAAGGAAGTTATGCAACATATGAATGGGAAAGACCCACGAGTCTAGCATGCTGCGGAAGTCGCCAAAGGGTGTCTCGCAGAATATATTGGATATGTAATTTGAATCAAAATCTTGTTAAATAATGTTGTTCAGAGTTATCTGTTCATTTTTGTCTATTTAAATGAACTCAAATAGATGTACAAGCACAATCCTACTTATTTTAGAGCCATGTGTATCTTATTGTTAAAGTTTATACAAATTTCTGACTAAATACTACAAGAAGAAAACTGTAACCATGCATGCATAAGTTCTCTATAAAACAAATGAGTGGAAAGTTCAAGATAGTAGTAAAAAAAATATTGTATACACCACCTACATGAAAATAGGATTGCATGTAAAAAGGCCACTGCCATAGCTTTTGTATGTGAACAAAATCAATACATTTTCAACAGATTGACAAGTGCCACACATTCCCTCATCTATTTTCTTTCAAAAGTCACATACTAAACATCTCCAGTAAAACCCACGTCAATAAAGAATCAACAACTAACCTTTTCTATTCCTCTAAAATACTAACACGTGTTTCCCAACTAATTTTGGTAACATTGGTTATCACATATTATGTAAATCTAGTATCTTTCTGAGACAACCCAAAGGCAAACCAAGTATTTCCTGTCATGAAACTGGCAGAAAGTTGATGAGCATGACTAATATCCTTGTCTTTTTAGGCCTAGGTGTATACTACCCAAATTTTTCAGAAACTCGGACCATAATGAATGTTCAACTATCAACGTCTGAACAGATGAATAGGAAAATTCCAGCGTGACAAGCTTTGTTACCAGGGGCTTTTCCACTTAGTCTTTACCTGAACAAATGAAATCGAAATGATAAAAGGGGTGTAGTAATAATTGATTCAACCTTTGTCTTGGTCACAATTTTACTTGTGATGCTTGAAAAAGGTGAGTTGTGATGAAGAAAATCGCAAGGGATGAAGAAAATCACAAGGGCTCTACCATGCACTTCACATGAATTTGTCGATATTATAAGATGTAAGAAAGCACTATTGTTGATTTTGAAAACTCGTCTTAGAACATGAAGCCAACAGCTACCCTTGATTTAAGGTTCCTATCAGCCAGCTAGCGTTCCCTGAATTATCATAATCTCCTTTTATTTAAATGACAAAAAGTTTACATCTGGCGAAGAGGGTAACTTGAGAATAGGACACTTCATATTACGTATAGACTGATGTGTCTCGAAGCAGCCTTTCACTAAAGCCATATAACTGGTTAAAATAGATGGTAAATCTTGGTCAACAATGCCTATAATTAATTAACTTGGGATGTAGACTACGTGATCCATTGCTTATGATGTCTCACGTGATAACAGAAAGCATTATAGAAGCTAAACTCAGATTATAATTAATCTCTCTGCATAACCGATTAAACTTCAAACAAATACACGGCAAAGATTCTGGTTAAGGTTTTTAATTATCTAACTCTATTGGACCATCTAATAAAAAATTAAAAATAAAGTTTATAATATATAATGAAAAGTCTTAATATATTGTCCAATTTTATAATATTTATTGAGACAATTTAGTAAGATTGTCTAAAAATATTTCAAATTCTCTAAGATAAAAGATATTGTTAATGTGTCTTTCTTATTAATATAAATGTGTTTTATGATAATTAATTATAAAATGACTTTGGAGTATAAATAAATATTTGTATTACACTTTTGCCGTTAGCATTTGAATTGTTTTGAATAAGAATTTATTAAGAAAGAATCATTAAGTTGTAATCTTTATAAATTTTATTGTGCAATTAAAGCTTATTAGCACTTCAACTGCTTTATTTTTAAGTTGATTTTCTCTTTAATCCTTTTCCTGCTAAGGTGAGTTTATGCTTATTTGAGTTATTTTCACAACAAATACAAGTAGTAGTCTCTTTACTACACTTTTAAAAATTAATTTTTGCATGTAGAGCCATATAATCTCCGCAACTTGTTCAGAACTTCAAATGAAGAATGAAAGATTATATATAAAAATCAATTGGAATTTAGAACATGCTAAAGATATTATTATATGAATCTGTGTTAGTTATGCACGTTTTTTAAAAGTCTAATTCTCAATCAATTTTGATCATCAACAGTTGTATTATTTTATTTCCATTTCTTCCAACATTGTAGTTTGTTATGGTATTAGAATATTAGAATTATTAGAATTTATCTTAATGGTTAATTGTTGATCTATTAGAATTTATCATAATAGTTAATTATTGATCTGGGGTCATCTATTATCCAGCAATCACACAGTCATAATTGGGATTAGTAATTATCACCTCTTAAGAATACATACAAATGTATATTTTAATTTTGAAAAGCTGGGAGAAATGCTTATATCACATCTATAAATATTAATTCTCAAAAATACTAAAAGTTAAAAATTACCATAAATATGTTGTATAAAAAAGGAAGTCTGGTGTGATAGAAAAAAAATGTTAATAGATGTATATAAAATAAAAGTATATATGTATTATTGTCTTATAATTATACATTGTGGGTGGTGTACTAATTATCCACAAAAGAGTATTCCTATAATAAATATTATCATTTTATAGTATAATTATTAGATAATTTATATTTTAGTTAATGTATAGTAAAATTAGGTTAGGTTTACTTCATTTGAACTCATTAACCCATTATCTAACTTAATTTTGATTTGATGTATAAGAGAAACTTAACATAATGATGTAACCAATAAAAATGTAATTAAATTAAATTAGACTGATCATACACAGGTTAGACACAATTAGCTTACACCCAATGTGAACACAAAAAACGAAGCTAGGATAATGTTTGATCCGAGCTCATGAAATCACCAATTGAAATTACTAGGAAGAGAAGAGACGGGTCATGATGAAGACTTAAACCTAAAATCACAAGGACTTCCCATGCACTTCACATGGACTTGTCGTCAAAGTATAGCTAGTTGTGAGAAAGCAGAAGCTGTATTTAAGTAATGCATCAGTTTCCTTTGATTTCAAGCTCCTAGCAGCCAGTCAATATTCAAACGTTTACTACTTCGAAGAGTGGATCACAACAAGAGCAATCACACTTCGTGTTATGTGTAGACAAGTTTCCATAATTATAGCATTTCACTTCAACGGAACCATAGAATGTGAACACATAATTAACTTCTCATTTGTAAGTCCGGCAAAAAAAAATATAAGTAGCAATAATACGTGTATTTCAAATAGAATTTTTATGCACATTAGTGTTGAGAGTAGGCAACGAAATGGAGCTTTCCTGTCATGAACTGTTATTCAAATGTTACTGTTTTTTTTTAATGAATGATAAGGAACCAAAGCCCAAACAATAAATAAGTATTATCTTAAGTTCTACAGCATGCTTGAAACATGTGAAGAACGCCATTATAAGTCTCTTTCATATTCCTACTTTCTAAAAGGTGGGACATGTATTCTCATATCCCATGTCATCCGTCATGCAAACTTTCACCATAACACCATGTGATCTTTAGTGAACACTGTCTCTCACTAAACCCCATTTGTCATAGTTCATTCACCAACCAATTCGGTAAATATACGGTTTCCTACATCTATATATACCCTTCATTTGATTCACCAACAGCACAGATCACTCTAATACTTAAGCATAAGAAATAAGCACAGTGCTTCTTTCTTGAGATCATTCTGGCGATCAGTGAGCTAAGAAACAGAAAACAATGGGTTTTCGCTTACCTGGTATAAGACGATCATCATTTAGTGCAAGCCAAACATCCTCTTGCAAGGATGCAGAAGTCTCAAAAGGGTATCTTGCAGTGTATATTGGAAAGAAAATGAAGAGGTTCTTGATACCAGTACTATTCTTGAACGAGCCTTTATTTCAAGAATTGCTTAGGCAAGCTGAAGAGGAGTTCGGTTACTGCCATCCCATGGGTGGTCTCACTATTCCCTGCGAGGAGGGTGTGTTCTTAGACGTAGCTTCTCGCTTGAACCAGCTATGATTCAAGCACAAAATATCCTTATATCCCAAAAATAGACTAATTGATACAACTTTGTGCATTAGGCTTTTCTTCTTTCAGCTTTGTTGTTCCTTCCAGTGGGAAAATGTCATCTCAATATGAACCTTACTAAACTATGTCTGTGAAGTATATGTCTGCTGTTTTTTCTAAATAAGTAAAGGCACAAGCACAAAGCATGTGCTAATTTAAGAGACACAGATGACCATGAAGAATAATGTGCTAATCTTTTTTCCTGAAACAGGTTATTACCTGAAATTTCATCTGACCATATATGAACAAGGAAGTCAAACTATGGCCATGTTGAATGTTCAACTATCACAATGAAATCTATAACTTATTTAATTTATGTGTCAATGATATGAAATTCTCTGAATTAATCACATTATACTTTGATGATATTTTAGCTTCTTTATGTAATTATTTTCTTTGATTTAACTTTTCTAAACTTGAGTTACTCCTCCTTTAAATTGTCTTAATTATTTTGAGTTATTACTTGAATGGTTTAATTTATCTTAATTATTTGAGTCACTTTATTTAAATTGTTTTGCAGTTCTACCTAATTTTCAAACATTAGAACAAAAATCATGAGAAAAAAAACTGGATAACATCTTTACTTATCTTAACTAATGACTAGAATTCGTTTTCACTATAATAGCTAAAAGGTTCACCCACCAAATTTAAATATAAGAAACAATCAAATATTTTATTGTAAATATTTTACTGAAACATCACAAGTTGTTTTGACAAAATATCATATACAAAATTAATCTATCAACTTTGTAATAATATAAAATATATAGAAATTACCATTAAATAAATTATATTTAACTTTAATAGAAATCTCTCATTTAACTTATTTAAAAATCAAGATGTATAAGTTGACATATGAGAAAAAAAATTATTGTACATTTTTATTAAATTAGTACTTACAAAAAAAGAGTTATCTAAATATAATCTTATTACATATTATATATTACATTTAAACTCATAGAGGAAACAATCATCGATTAATTTAAATTGGAAAAGTTGGGTGACGATGAAGACTCAAATCACAATGACTTCACATAGACTTCATCGTTGTGAGAAAGTAAATTATGCCACTGATTTGGGAGTCATCACAGGAGACTGTGACTACACATCGTATAATGCCACTTCACATTATATGTACAGTCATATTTTTACAGAAATATATATATATATATATATATATAGAGAGAGAGAGAGAGAGAGAGAGAGACTTATACTGTTTAAAAATAGCAGCCATGCATAATAGGTCATCAATCTTATCCTTTGCCCCAACCCCAAGCTTCTGGAATCAACCATAGCTTTCCCCAAATATATCTATCTAATAATTTTCATGTGAGGCAACTCTATGTTGCGAAACTTTAAGCTACAAAAGCTTCTTCTTCTTCTTTTGGTCGAGGAATAGTGTGTGTGGAGAGAGGAACTTAAATTTTTAAATTCAATCCATAACTTAATAATTTGATCCTTATATGAACATTCACAAGATAAAAATATGAAAAAAATAGTTTCTCAATTAAAATTAACTTACATATTAATTAAAAATAAAAATTATGTGAAAGAACTTTAACAAAATAATTTTATATTAACTAATTTTAATTTATAGATAAATAATTTTTTCTTATTTTTCTGTTCTAAAAATTCTTTTTAATAAACTGCCACCCATAATTATGTGACCAATTCCTTTCGTATATAATAACATCTAATTTTATCTTCTTTTATATTTTATTTTTATTGTTGTTTTCTTTTCACTTGTTTATATTTTGTTATGGTGCTCTTCTAAATTTATATTGGACCAAGTTAAAGCCTAAAACAACAACTAAAATTGTATAAAGAAAAGAAAATTGAATTGAGAATATTTTCCCATAAGACAAAGGTCCAATTGGGCTGCTTGAGCCCACTTCACACAAGCAGTGTTTTTGTGTTCTTATCCAATCCAATTTACAAAAACAAAAAACAAAACATTAAAAGTAAAAGTACAATTCAAATGAAAATTAGAAAGTATTTTTATCCTCTCCGTGTTATGTGCACCTTTGTTTAGTCAAGACGTTGTTAATTATTAGTCTCAGTTGCTCTCTCATCAATTCAGTTGGTGTGCTTAGAACAGTCTCACGTTCTTAAATGCTTTTAAATTTTGGAAGACATTAGGAAAATACTTTTTCATTTAATATTTTATTAAAAGTAGTAGGACAATCTGTTGGAGGGTTATTACTCATCATATAAAGGCCATTTTGGTTGGAACACCTTAATAATATGTATGCATGAATCTGCGCTGTGCAATGCAAGGTTCCCAAAACCCTATTTCAATAGCATTTTGATTTCTTATAACCAAAAATGCATTTTGGAAATTCTTAGTTTAAACAAACATATCTCAGTTTTTCAAGGGTAGTTAATGGAATACAACTATAAAAGCCCAAAATTAAAGGTGCCACAACCATGTCTCTGTGTTAGAAATGACTATATAATGCACTGAATTTTTGAATCTGTTAGCAAAAGAGTTTCATAAATTTTTAAAATTACTTAAAAATGTTGAAACTTATTATATCATTTGAATCTAGAAACAGTGGGAACACAATTTGAATCTGGGTAGAGTTTAATGGTGACTACAGAATAATTCATCACGGAATTCCCATGTTCTTGCATTCTGATAAGATCAGGATAATGAGTACATGTTTTGTACGACAAATTTCTAGATGGTTTTTGAGCGGAAATATGATCTAACCAGTTACATTTCCATGGCACAGAAAGAGCGGTTGATATTCTACCCAAATGCAACTCTAATCATTTACACCATCTTGTCAACAAATAGTACACTCTCATTATGATTAGATCAGTGGGGGTTTACTTTTCCATCAGGGAACTTGCATTATGAATAGAAGAGTACAAATAAGTATATGTTTTGCACGGCAAATAATCAGATGATATTTTTCCCAAAAAAATCATCAGATGAGTACAAAACTTGAACAATGAATTGATGGATACCATACTTTACTGCCAATGTTAAATTAATTTGGTAAGCCACTGCCACCTGTAAGTGTTCTCTCTGCAGCACACATACACGGAGTGATCTTTTTGAATGCATATTTCCCACACTGATAAACCATTCCACAACCCACTCTTCCTCATGCAGACTCACGCTTTCAACTTTCTTTCTTCCAACTCAATTATGGAAAACAATAACTTCTTTCAACTTCTAACCAATACTATAATTAACTGCTATTATTCATTTGCCAAGTGCCTCCTTCACTTGAGTTCTAAATCCATTGTACGATCATCTTATCTGTTTTCACGTCAAACAGCTGTAACATGGCTATGCCCAAGGTACACTTTTGGACAAACTTTTAAAAAACATTTAGTTTTAGAAGAATAATTAGTAAAATAAACTTTTATAATGAAATTACTTTATACACAAGTTAAGAAACAACACTTTTTGCAATCATACCTTTAGGTGTCACTATTGAATCAGCCTTCATCTTAACCATGTATAGCCAAGTAAACATTTGATTCCATTCATCCATTGGGCAGCTTCATAGTTGCTTGCACACAAGACATTAGGATTTTGGGAACACAGCTTCCATTAGCTGTCTAAGGAACCTAACTTATTTGAATTACAACTTAAAAGCCAGAAACAATTTGGAATGTCATAATCAAAATCACCCTTTTCTGTTGTTTCCCTTGTTTCCTGCAATGCGGTTTTGCAGCAGTTAAGCAAGCAAATAACCAAATGCTTCTACCCTGTTCTTGATAAAAATTTAAACAACCTCCCTTCTTTTCTTTTAAGGAATCATTAATGGAGCACAGCTAACTACACAAAATTAGGGGTGAAGGACCAAAATCATTTCTGTAGCACCAAATTCAGTCGTATAATATCTTTTACATATGTGATCTCAACAAAACAAGTAGCATTCTTAGGTTATATCAGAAAATTGTGTTCCGTACAAGAAGTCAGGAAAATGAAAAGAAGATGAGATAAGAAGAAACGGGTTCAGTTTCAAATGAAACCCTATAAACCTGTCAACTGCAACAATAAATCTTAGAATAAAAAAGCATATGAATTTAATATGAATCTAATAGCTAGGCTTTGATAGTTAGTGGGAAAAAAATTCATCATGGAATTCCCATTAGTAAACTTGAATTCTGATTAGATCATAATCAGTACATGTTTTACACGGCGAATAAGCAGATGGTTTTTTAGGGAAAATGTGGATTAAATCTGTACAATATGAAAAAGCAAATCGTTAGACTTGAATTAAGTATAAATCCAATTTTTAAGATACGTGTCTTTATAAAATTTGTGATATTTTGTTATATCATATATTATTCGACCATCATAACTATTAAATTTTAAACTTGAAATGTTCCATCTTCAATTTAAAAATGTGTAAAGATTAATTATCAACTAAAAATATGACTAAAATTATAATATGAAGATTTAAACCTTACAAAGATCACATTGTAAGATTAACTAATCAATTAATCAAATTTGATGTCTGACCTGTTTACAACATCTTGTGAAGAAGGAGTAGACTCATTGGATGGATTCCCACTGTAATTGGATGGATGGGTACAAATCAGTACATGTCTTGCTAAGCAAATATAAGATAATAAAGGTGGACCTAATCTAACCAGTTATATTTTCACCTAACAAAAGAATAAATTATTAAATGATTCACCATCATCATAGTTGTTCTTAATGACTTTTTAAATAACATTTTAAGTGTTATCAATTTTTTTAAAAGTGAAAAAAAGTTTGAATACATGTGATCTTACCTAGTGATTGATTAACTCTGTCTGGATTTCCTAATATAGTCTTTGTTTAAATAATTAATTTTAGTTAGGACTATGTATATGTGTTCTATAAGAATTGGTCAGCTTCGTTCTGCAATAAATAAGCAGTGAGGATCATCAACACGTTTTTGCCAAAAAGTTTGAGTACAGAGTGCGTGATCTTGTGCATGCATATGTCCCACACTAATTAATAAACCATGCCTGTTATAACCAACGATTCTTCCTCACGCTTTCATCTATAAATACACATAATATTCTAAACTTTTTCACACAACTCAATTGTGAAACACAATAACCTCTTCCAACTTTTAACCAATTAATTCTACCTAGATGGCTATTCGTTTAGCTAGTGTTTTGAGTGCTAAACACATTCTTCGCAGATCTAATATTTTTGCAAATCATGCAGCTGCAACATCAGTGGATGTGCCTAAAGGGCACTTCGCTGTGTACGTAGGAGAGGGTGAAAAGAAGAGGTTTGTGATACCAGTTTCATATTTGAACCAGCCTTCATTTCAAGAACTGCTAAGTATGGCCGAGGAAGAATTTGGCTTCAATCATCCAATGGGTGGCCTTACCATTCCATGCACACAAGACACCTTCCTTAACATCACCTCTGCCTTACCTAGGTTATGACATGCATCCAAAGTAAATCTGACTATGATATGACTGTTTTTGTCTCACGGATTTTGCTTTTCAACGTAGGCTTCAGAAAAGTTGACCCGTTTAGAAAGGTAGAAAGGTTTTTACTATGCAATTGGTTTTTCATATTAAGTTGCATAGACAAAAAGAAAACGACACTGAAAAACATGACTATACTCCATGTTGTTAATTGCTTTCCCCAATCTTCTTTTGGTTGGATTTCTGTGTAAAGTTGAAGCCTATAATCTGGATTTCAGATGAATTTGATAGCCTTAAAGGAGGCTAATTAAAGTATAGCTGACAGAATTTACATTTGATAGAGGATCAAATTCCTGATAGCCAATTATGTCCTACCTTTTAGTCACTTATAATTTATTTTCTATTGTACATTCATTGAAAAGCTTCATAACTTTCCTTATTTAATTAGCTTATTGTAACATTTTAACTGGTGCAAAACCTTGATGCGAAATTAGAATATATAATATTATATATCAGATTAACTTCTTTTTCACATTCAGTATTCTAACAGTAACAACCAAAAACAAATGGATGGAATCTCAAAATTTCCATCTCTGTTAAACACACCAACGAATGCTATGCTTTTATAGGAATTTTAAAGGAGAATTTCAATGATTCAGTTTTGAACAGAAATTTTTTTTCTCTTAAAATTTATACTTTCTTATGTAAATTAATATAAAGGAAAACCACGCAAACACCTAATTAATTTGGTATCTCCTACAGAATAAAAAAATGAAATACTCTTAGAAGAAAAAAAGGCGTAAATCTTCCGATAAAGAAACATGCATATCAAATATTATCATTTTGTCGTTAAAAGAACGTGTCTCTAAAGATCAAGAAATAAAGAAATATATAAATTATTCTTACCTCGATTCTTAAGATATCTAAAACTATTTGACTCCTGAAAGACTAATACCGAATTGGATAGCAACACTCACCACTAAAAGATTAAAGGAAAGCAGGAAAATCGCAATTACATGGCGCCACCTAAAAATACTCTCACATTCATTCAATCACAAAACATCTATTAAAGTTAAGCATGACAACAAGGGGCAGGTCTACGACTCAATGCCAAAAGAATATAAGGCGAATGAGACATTTTAGTTTGTTATCTGATATAGGTTTAGATTTGTTTTGTATAACTCCCAGTTCAGTTCACTTATGTTAATGTGCAAGTTAGACCGTGTTATATTTTAATTATTTTTTTATTATTGTGTAATACTGTGGGTTAAATTTGTTTAAATATTTTTATTTATTATTTTATTAATATTATATTTATAAATACAAATTTAAATTTTATTTTATAATCTAATTTAATATATATTTTTCTATTATATTTACTTAATTACTTGTAATAAACAATAAATTATTAATTTTTATATATTTTTTTTCATTGTTATACTTAGATTAAATTTTGTTTCTATATTATACTTAAATTTAAAATTAAAAAGTTCTAATTCTTTTATTTTTTTTAAATTTATGTGATTTGATCTGCAAATCCACAAGCTTACAGCTATGAAAGGTGGGCAATACATTTTTTATAGACCAAAACGGATTAACGGATCTATTTACCATTCCTAATCAAAATAATGTTTTCTTTCACTACTTTTACAATATTTTTGTTATTTTCACATTTCTATATTTTTACTAGAATTGTTAAAACGTGCTAGGCTACAGTGATTAAGGTAAAAAAATTTAACAGCTTAGTCTAACATACATTTTAAACAAGTCAAAAAAATTTGTCTGATCTGGCCTTATATTAAGCCAACAAACTAATAAGTCATTTTTTGCCAAATTAAAAATTAAAAAAAATATATAACAATATATTCATAATATAATATTTTTTATCAGCAACAAATGATATATAAATATATAACAAATTTATATAAAATTTTGTGAAAAAGTTCATATTTAAACAACTTATAAAACAAACTTAGAACACCTATTAGACACTTCGAAGATAATCAAATATTTCTAATACTTCACAAATATTTGTTTTCTTAGTTTCTACCTATTTTTGTTCAAAATTATTTTTCTTGTTATTACAGATAGATTACTATTTTAAGGAGTAACTCTTAGTGTTGTAATAGGAAATAAAAACTCTTCAGTGTAGTAGATAAAAAAAATATAAAAACCTATTAAATACTTTACAAGAACTTTACTTTATATAGTTCACCAAATATTAATAAAATAAAACAAATTTTCTTAGTGATATGAAAAAAACATAAGCAAATATAAAATTTTGATTAAAAATATAACAAATAAGAATATAAATTAACAAAAAATAAATAAGAACATAAACTAATTGAAGATATGGGTGCAGTAGAAGAGATAAAGGAGCTTGTAAGAGAGAAAATGAAAAAATGAATAAGAAAAGAGAAAATCTTAAAATATTAAGATTTCTTTCTTTAGTATGGCAACATAAAAAATAAAAATTAAAAAATTTAATAAACGAGTCAACTTATTAGCCAATGGGTCAACCTAACCTTAATCCTTATAAACATGGGAGATTAACTTAAAATAATATTTATTATTATTTAGACAACTATTTTTTAAGTCTATATGATAATTCTAACTTTTATGTCTATGATGTTAAAAAACATTCTTTAACTCCTAAATGGTTTAGATTATGAGGTTAATGGTACTCATTTCAAATTAGAAGTCATTCATATAATTCCTAAATTAGTATTAGTCAGCTCATTTAATTTAATTTTAAACATTTATTATTTTCATGGGTTGTTTTAGTACTTGGATACGTCTTACTCATTATTAAAAGAATTTTTAAATCAAATTTCGTTAATTTATTATGTGTGAGAAAGTTATAATTAAAAATTATTAATTTTAATTTTTATACTATTCTTTTATTTTTAAACATTTTTTTCTTATGTATATTCTTTTATTCATGATTCATGGTCTAATTTTAAGATGATTTTTTAATATATTTAAAAAAATTATTTCTTAACAAAAATTAGATTAATTAAATTTTTTTCTTACAATAAATTTAACATGTCATCAATCTGAAAATATATCAACATAAGTTTAACTGACATATAAGTTTGGTAGTCAGAGTTTCTTAATGATAGATGTTGCTGGTATTTTTATTAATATTTCAATATTTTATTAACATTTCAATATTTTATTAACATTATTTATATATGATACATATCAAATAACTTGCAGTAAAATATTTAATACTTTTCTTATCTTCAGACAATAAACCTTAAAATATTTTATAAAAACAACTTTCGTTCATAATAAAATTATTTTTAACTTTTTATATTTTCACTGGGAAATTCTTCTTTTGTTATTATAATATAATAATTCTGAATTTATTGTTTAAAACTTGGTTGACATCTAATCTTCTCTTAAAGCCCCTTCGCTACCCACTTTGTATTTGTTGTTTGTTTTTGCCATTTGAAACTTTTAACTAAATTTCTCCTTCCACGTCAAATCTCCCATTCGCGTTAAACTTGGTAACACTTGACTTTTTCATTTAAGCTATCATTTTTAATCTCTTTACCAAGTGAATCTACCTTAAAGGCAAGCTTATATCACCAAACCATGGCACTTCATTGAATAGGGGAAAACTTTCATTTGGTTTGTTTCTCATGGTAATAATGAGTAAATTGAGGGTATTATGAAGTATATTTGTATATATAACTTTATCATAATGTATTGATGTCTTGGTATTTATATATTTGGCTGAATTGTTTGTAATAAATAGTGGACTAACACAGCCATGTGAATTTAAATTGAATGAAGCTAAGGTTTTGATGGTGACAAGGAAATAATTGATGATGGAAGTGGAATTAGTGGAATTAGTGGACTTGAATTGTGATTAGATAAGTATAATGAGTACATGTGTTGCAGGGCAGATAAGCAGGTGGTTTTAGGGGCGTAAATGTGGATCTAACCAATTGCATTTCCATCGTACAAGAGAGTGGTTGATACTATTATATACACCCAAATACTCCCATAATCAAATTTCATCTATGGCCTATTTATACAATCAATGGGCTTCACCTTCCAATCAGTGTACTTTCATTAAATGAGTACAGATCAGTATATGTTGTGTATGTACGGCAACCAATTACATCATATTTCAGGGAATTGTGGATCTAACCTAACCAATTAAAACTCCACACCACACCACACCACTGCTGCTTCAAACTTCCATTTATCTCATCCATCTTCAAATAATTCATTTTCTCATCCTCTAAACCTCTCATTCTTCAACACCAAGGTGTGCATTTCAAATGATTCTAGTTATAAAAAGGACTCATGCTGGGGCTGTGGGCATAAATCATTCTGGTTAGAAATCCCACGTCGATTAGAGATAAAATGAATCTAGTCTATATAAGTGGTTGCAAATCTCACCTTATCAAATTGATTTTGTAGGATTGAGTTAAACTTAAAGTGCACTTCTTAATAATTCTAAACATATATTATAATTTAATAATCATTAAATTATTTTCTTCACTTAATCTTTAAAATCATTTCATGAGTTGATTAAAGTTTGATTTAAAATACAATAGAGTGATGAAATCATTTCAAGCATCAAACATAAAATAAGTTAATTAAAATGAACAATAGAACATTAATTGTATGCATGTATATATACATGTGAAGTTGTTTATCTTGTAATGTTTTCCTTTTATATATATTCACACATTTGTTCAATGAACTAACTGCTCAGTAAAAGAAGAATTCTTCATCTTGAGGAAAATCAAATTGCAGAGCAGTTTCTCAAAAGGTAGAATTTGTCGAACGGCTCAGCGCTTTTTGACCAGTAATTTGCTGCTTTCTAATCTATATTCACTTAGTCGTTTTCGATTTTGCTAATTAGCAAAAAGCTTGGAACGTTCATACATTTTCAAACCCAAATCTGCTAAGCAAACAGGTGAGTGACCCAATACTTTAGTTTGATTTTAAAAGTTTTGTGAACCTTCATAAAAATTTGTAAATGTAAAACCTATCAACTCTTAACTACTTCTAAGATTTACATAATCCGTAATTAGTTGTGTAAAGCGAAAACATAATATATTACATGCAATATGTATACCCATATAATCGATTATATTTTTATTATAATAGATTATGTTATTTTGCTTCAACATGAAAGTAGCCAACTATTTTTTTAATTACTAAGAGAATTCATTTATGTATTTCATGTTTAAACTTACATAATATGGCATCGAGAACAATGATCATATATATATATATATGAATTATGCATGTTCTATAATGAATTATGTTAAAAAAATATAATAATTATATTTTTATCATAATTATGTAGGTTATTCTGTTCCTTTTTAAGACAAGAGAAGTCATTTTGTGCCTGCACGTTTAAATTTACATAAATAACACTTACATAATGTAGAGTAAAGATATAATGTATTATTCAATACAACTACATAATCAGTTATATTTTAACCAATTACACTCCAAAATTAACTTAACTAACAATTTTTTTCGAACAGACAGCTTATATCCACCCAAACTACACTTTTTATAATAATTTTAAAAAAAAATTAAATGCTTTGAAAAACAATTATCTCACACTTTTGGTGTCTAAACACAGTACAGAAAGTACCGCTGTTCACCAATCTCTTTCCAGGAAAGTTATTTTGTTCTTACATATTTAAATTTACATAATATATAACACTATGGATAATTTGTACACTTTCTATCATTCTATTTCCTTTTTATTAAATCAATTATTTATATTTATGAAAGTTTTGTTATTTTCTCTTATATTTTCACTTTTTTCATACAACTTAAATAACTTGATTTTTCAAGTCACTTTTCACTATTTAATTATCTTACTTTTCTTTATCTTTTTCACACCCTTATTTTTCATCGCCACTCGATTGCAAGAAAGTCTAAAAAAATATCAGTCTCTTCAATAAATAAGCAGTGAAGGTCAGGAGCACCTTTTTGCCCCCAAGTTTGAGAACACACTGCATGATCTTTTGAATACATGTGTCCCACATTATTGTCTACTTTCAGCACTGATTCTTCCTCGCACTTTCGTCTATAAATACACAAGCATATCATAAATATTTTTCACCCAACCCTATTCTATTGTCAAAAACAATAACCACTTCCAAACTCCAATCAACACTACTACTGTAATGGCTATTCGTTTGCCTTGCGTTTTGAGTGCAAAATACATTCTTCGTCGATCTAATGCGTTCGCAAATCATGCAGCTCCAACATCACTGGGTGTACCTAAAGGGCACTTTGCTGTGTACGTAGGAGAGGGTAAAAAGAAGAGATTTGTGATACCAGTATCACTGTTGAATCAACCCTCATTTCAACAACTGTTAAGTATAGCGGAGGAAGAATTTGGCTTCATTCATCCAATGGGTGGCCTTACTATTCCATGCACTGAAGACATTTTCCTTAACATCACCTCTGCCTTTCGTAGGCCATGACATGCTGTCAAAGTAAATCTGAAGACAGTTCTTCTTATATGGTTTTTGCCTTTCCACATGGGTTTCATACCCATGCAGAAAAGTTTACTATGCTATCGGATTTTGAGACTATATTGCAAGTGTACTGTAGCCAAATAATTGTTACTTAAAACTGCATTTAAAACATTACTATGTTCCATGTTGATTTTGTTATTTCTTAGTCTTTCAACCATTTTGTTCTTCATGTATCATCTTTACATCTAAATTATTTTCAGTTAAATATATATTTTTATCTCAATAATATTGTCTTTTTGGTTTTAATCTTTATTAAAAACTACTATTTAGATGAATTTTTAATTTTTTAAGTTTTATTTTATTATTTATTTATTCATTTATTTCAGTCACCGAAATAAATCTGTTTTTCCGTTTTATGTCCTTGTAATATATAATTTGTTTTAGTTCCTACCATTTCTTTCTTAAAGAAAGTAATTCAAATTTAATAAAATGTTAGAGATTAAAATTAATATATATTACAAAAGAATAAAGCAAAATAAATGTTACAATAACTATTTTAAAAAACTGATATTTATCAATTATCAAAACAAAAAAATTATAAAAACTAAATATATTTAAACAGTTTTTAGCAAAATCGATAATTAAGATAAAATTACTCTTAAGATAAAATTGTTGTAACTGTCAGAAAAAAAATGCAGTAGAGTAACAAACTAACCCAAATCAATGGTTGAAATTTCAAACTCCATCTTCATGAAAGACGCTATAGGCATGTTATATCTTTTTGGTGTTTGTGAATTGAAAAGGGGAAACTCATTGATTGACTGGCAAACTAAACTATAGTCCATGGCATTAAAAATGTGGAAAATACCTTTTAATTTAAGAGAAATCCTTCTTGTTACGAAAACAAATTGCACTAATTAAGCATATACGGAACTCTGTCTTAATTAATTTGTCAAATAGACTCTTTTCTTTTTTTTTACCTGCTAAAATAACAACCATGGAACACATTCAAATATATTCTTGTACAGTTTCGCACCATTTTCTCTCGTAGAACAATAAGATCACGTGGCTGAACGCTTGAATAGATTGTGATAGACTGTTTCAATCCTTCGCCAACCAGCAAAAATAATTTAGATGGGACATATGGGTTAAAAGGGCTAAATCATTTCTTCATACGACCTGATGTTTTTAACTACTATTAAAAACCTTTATTAAATGTGAGCAGACTACTGTTACCGTATGTTTTTGTCGCATTTGATGGAAGGGTTAGCCATCAAAGCTTCCAAGCCAACAATGGGAACATCATCATATCACGAGATAAAGAAAAGGCTAGTGAACCTCCAATTCTATCAAGTGCAGAACCTCCTCGTTATCAACTTTTCCTGTTTGTTGAGAAAGACCACGACATTGTGGACACACTTTTTTTAGCTAAAAGATGGGTTCTTTCGTCCATTTGGGCGACACCGATGATCATGGTCTTGACGTAGTCGGCATGGCCAGGTAGTTGACGTGGGTGTAATGGTGGTTCTTGGTCTCATACGCAACAGTGACGATGTTGATGGTGATGATGTTGTGGACATATTTCAGGAGGCAAGATCATTGGGGTCATATTTTGTAGCGGTGTTGCTGTTGAGGGAGGTGAGGTCCATGGTGAGGGTGGTCTTGTTGTGACCGATGTTGAAGTGGGACTCCTTGCGTTTAGACTTGTGATGGGGAAGGAGATCGGTAGACGTGAGTGTATGTTATTGTTGCTGAAGAAATTGCCATTGGGAATGGGTGGTGGTGGTGGAAGGTGGAGAGTGAGGTTTTGGGCTTGAGGGAGGAGAGTGAATGAGTTAGTTAAGACAACAACAGGATAGGAAAAGGGTTTGAGTAATAACTCACAGAAAACAAGTTTTGACATATTATCTGGTCTGGGAAAATTTATCAAAATATGTAATTATTGTCAATTAATTTGGAACACCTAACCATCATCATTCATTGTATAATTATATCATTAATTAGTTCAAATTAAAAAATATGGCCTCTTATTTTTTTTATATAAGGCCAAATCTGATTTTTTATGTCTCTTACTTCCGGGATCACTAATGAACTATTTTGCTTCTAAATATTTATTTTATTTATAAAAATGATAAATAGCCCAAAATAGTTCTCTTGTAAAACACATGACGAAAAGTGTGTTTAACGATAATACAAGTAGAAATCTAAGTAGCTGACTCTATAACTAAACAACTTTTTGGTTTGCCAATTATGGCGGCTGATTGATGTACAACACCGTCTTAGGTCTTAGGATGTTTTGTATGCATTACATAGAATAATACAAGTTTTTCCAAATTTGTCCGCCAAGTTATATAATTTTGTTGTAGAAGAGTTTCTGCGCACTACATCTTGTGACGGTTTCTTCTTGTTAACAAGATATTATATTTTCTATAATTATATTGGATGGTAGCTAATTCGAGTTTTTTATATGTAAAAAACTAAACATGGATTTTTATTATATAAATAATTTCTACAATTTATAAATGTATATATATCTAATTATGTCAAATTATTGAATTAGTTAATATATATATATATATATATAATTATGAATAAATATTTAATTTAGTCACTAAAATATTAAAACGTTGGTTGATTCATCTTTGAATGTTTTTTGCACTTAAGTTTCTAAAATATTTTTAGTTAATATTAACCCTTCCATTAGTAAACTACCAAATATTAGATATACACTTTCATTTGAGTTCAAAAATAAGTTTTTGTTTAACATTTTTTGTCTTTTGGTTAAAATATTGATCTTGTATATTTTTATATATATTTTTCAATCATGAATATAAAAAAAATACAAAATTAATATAAAATCATTTTTCATTATTTTTATTTTTGGAACTTATATTTACAGGAATTTGCTGAATATGGCATTTTTCATAATCTCTAAAACCATTATATACTTCTTGTACTTAATCAAAACTAAAAAAATGATTTTTAAACGGGACATGCAACAAAACCCTTTAGGTTTGGAAAAAAAAAAGGACTGGACATTATAATCATTCAATAGAATACTACAGGAATGCATTAAATAACCATTTAAAGAATAGTTTACAAAAACTCTTTAATTATTTAACTAACAATTATTGCATTAAATAACCATTTAAAGAATAGTTTACAAAAATCCTTTAATTATTTAACTAACAATCTTACTGTTTATCATCTTTTCAGAAATAAAAATTATTAATGAAAACCTAAAATATCAATCTTCATTCAATACATATTTAAAAAGAGAAAAAAATTATAAATTTATAAAATATATAATGTAATAAGAGGAAAAATGAGAAGAAAGAATAAGTCTTTGACAAATGTATATCAAGTGAAAATGAGTATTTGTCTTTAAAAAAATTATAGAGAGAAAAGAATTAATAGGAGAAAAGGATTGAGTATGAAGGTCATGCCCTAAAAAAGAGTGAATTGTGTTCAATAAATGGAATAGGAAAAGTGTGAATTCAATTAGAATGTAGTTGAGTTTTGATGGCGACTAGGAAATAATTGATCACGGAATTCCAATCAGAGAGTTGCATTGAGATTAGATGAGTATAATGAGTACATGTTTTGCACGGCAAATACTTTCAGATGATTTCTAAGGCCAAATGTGAATCTAACCAATTAGACTTCCATCGTACAAAAGAGCTGTTCATAATATGCACACCATGATGTCAAGAAAAACTATATCACATTACGATTTTATCAATGGGGTTTACCTTTCAACCAGTGGACTTGCATTGAGATTAGATGAGTCCAAAATTATAAGATGATATTTGCAGAGAAAATGTGGATCTAATCTAACCAATTGGATCTCCACCGTACAAAGAGGTAGAAACTTGCATTTATATGATGTTTGTTGAAATAATTCATTTGTGAGTCATCTACATGTGTTCTCTAAGACACGATCACTTGGTGAGATAAGAAGTGAAGTTCATCAACACGTTTTAGCCAATGGGTTTGAGTACACACTGCGCGTTCTTTTGAATGCATGTGTCCCACACTAATTAATATACCGTAAGTCTACTCTCACCACTCATCCTTCCTCAAGCTTGCATCTATAAATACACACCATATCCCACACTTTCTCCACACAACTCAATTCTGAAACACAATAACCTCTTCCAACTTCAAACCAATAATCTTACATATGGCTATTCGTTTGCCTAGTGTTTTGAGTGCTAAACACATTCTTCGCCGATCTAATCTGTTTCCAAATCATGCAGCTGCAACATCAGTGGATGTGCCTAAAGGGCACTTTGCTGTGTACGTAGGAGAGGGTGAAAAGAAGAGATTCGTGATACCGGTGTCATATTTGAACAAGCCTTCATTTCAAGAACTTCTAAGTATAGCAGAGGAAGAATTTGGCTTCAGTCATCCAATGGGTGGCCTCATTATTCCCTGCACAGAAGAATTTTTCCTTAACATCACATCTGGCTTACATAGGCTATGACATATGCTGGAGAAGTAAATTTTAAGACAGTTTTTGCTTCATGTTTTTTTGCCTTTTTTTGCCTTTCAACATGTGGTGTCAGAAAAGTTTACCCGTGCAGAAAGGTTTCAAATGTGCAATTAATTGTATCATAGGCAAAGAACATCAGTACAAAAAGAATGGATCACAAACTTGACTATATTCCATGTTGTTCAGTTCTTTTACCCACTTTTCTTTTGGTTCTCTATGTGTGTTTCGCTTCTCAGGACTAGGTACTAAATCTAGAACTGAAAGTAACTTTGATATCCTTAAGGAAGCTAAAGTATAGCTTATAAAATTGTTCAACCAAAATCATTGTTAAATGTCTCAAAATTCTGAAAAGCACTGAGGCATGTGGTTTTTCAAGTTTAGGAATCGTATAGGAATCATCCAATAATTGAGTGGCCAACTAACTAGTCAATTGAATTAAAATGTGAAAAATACCTTTTAATTTAATTATTGGTGAAATGATAATAATAACAATATAGGGAAGAATTCTATCTTGACTAAGCACTAGACGGTACTATCACAATACAGCTGATACGCACACCACACAAATCAACCAAGTAGGATCCGGGAAGCTTCCTTTCCTAATAACGGAGCACAGTTAACAGCAAAAATTAATGTCGAAAGACCCAAAAGTATTGTCTATCATAACTTCCAAAAGAGATACGAATCACTCAAGTTGATATGACGCGTCTTGCAATTCAGAGAATAGAAGATTCCCATTATATTGATATATTACAAAAGATATGAGAGGGAATTTGAGCTGTATGTGTTTATTGTTAGAGTGATAATTAACAAGCATCTCCAACCTAGCTATAAGCAATTTAATGAATTAATATCATGTATAGCTGTGGTATATTTCAATAATATTTTATATCAATGAGTCATGAAATAATCCATGACACTAATCCAAAATTTGAAAACAATAAATTTGCATATTTTTTTATATGTTATTATTCAATATGTTTTTAATATAATGTGAGAGTTAAACTCATTTAAATTCTCAACTATATTATTTTATTTAATATCACTTGAGGAATACTCAAAATTCTTAATGGGCTTCTTAATTGAAGGGTAAATTCTAGTTAATAATCCCTTTTTCCAAATTTCATTAAGAGCATAAGGTAAGTAAGTTGTAACTATATTTGGCTCAAATAGACAAAACAGTGAATGGATTTGTCAAGTTCTCTATATGTGGTCTAGAAAACTTTTTATCGACATCTGTGATCTGAGCAGAACAAGTAATATCTTAGGGTTTAGTCAGAAGAAAGAATTTAAGTGACATGAGATAAGATATAGGAAGCAAAGGATCTCTTTCAAGTGAAGCCATACACATCAGTCAATTGCCTCCAATAAATCAAAGTCTAAAAGCAGTCGGAATTTAATTAGCCTTCGAAAGTTGACTAGGAAATAATTGATCATGGAATTCCAATCCGTGGACTTTTCCATTCTAATTGGAACAGTGCAATCGAATACTCAGATGGTATTTGAGCAGAAACATGGATCTAGCCAATTAAATTTCCGTCGTACAAAGTAGAGTCGCATTTATGCCCAAATGGAACTCTAATCAAATTTGGTCACTGGCCCAATTATCTTTTGTCAAGAACAGTAGAGTCGCATTATGGTTAGATCAATGGTGCTTACCCTCTGATCTGTGAACTTGCATAATGAGTTTATGACTGGGTACAAATCAGTATATGCTATTGCACAGCTAATAATCAGATGATATTTGTCTATTTGAGGTGAAATGTGGATGCAATCTAGCCAGTCAGATTTCGAACGTACAAAAGAGTGGTAGGAATTGCACTTACATCATCTTGTCTGCAAACAGTAGACGCACCCGTGTTTAAAGAAAAATTATTTGTGAACATTTGGAGTCTTCTTCATACCTAGTAAGAGAAAAAGAAAGACACATAAGAGAGAGAGAGAAAAAAACTATAATAGATAATACATTGAAAAGGAGAAACAGTGAGATTTTTGTATTAAGGACAGTTTGATGTTTACCCAGAATTGATGTAAAAAAAATTATGTTATCAACCAATAAAAAATCATCATTAATATAACTTTTTAAGGTAAAAAAGAGATAAACATTCATGAATTATTACCCTAAAATGTGAACGAAAACAAAACAAAAAAAAAATAGTGAATTCTATCCTCTTTCTCAAGTCCCTCTCAAAACTGACCATAAACTATTGTATCTGTGTTAAATCAATTTGCTAAGCCAAGTGTAGTGTAGGTGTTTTCTCGGAAGTCGTCAGTTTGTGCAATAAATAAGAAGTGAGGGCATCAACGCGTTTCATGCCAATTATATTGAGTACAGGCCGCGTGATCTTTTGGATGCATGTCCCACAATAATTAAAACCATGCTTAATTTCCCCACTCGTTCCTCCTTATGCTTTCATCTATAAATGCACTCCATATACTAACCATTTTCCACCAACTCCATAACCACCTCTTCCAAGCTTTAAACAACACTACACTATGATGGCTATTCGTTTTCCAACTGCCTTGAGCGCCAAACACATTCTTCGCCGATCTAATCTGTTTACAAATCAGGCAGGTGCAACATCATTAGACGTGCCTAAAGGCTACTTTGCTGTGTATGTAGGAGAGGGTGAAAAGAAGAGATTTGTGATACCACTTTCACTGTTGAATCAACCCTCATTTCAACAACTGTTAAGTATAGCCGAGGAAGAATTTGGCTTCACCCATCCAATGGGTGGCCTTACTATTCCATGCACAGAAGACATTTTCGTTAACATCACTTCTGGCTTACATAGACTATGACATGATGCAGCCAAAGTAAATCTGGAGACAGTTTTTGTTGCATAGTTTTTTCCTTTCAACGTGGGGTAAAGAAAAAGTTGACCCATGCAGAAAGGTTTACTGTGTAATTGGATTTTCAGGTTACCTTTCAAGTGTATCATAGGCAAATAACATTATAAATGGATGAAAAACATTACTATATTCCATTTTGTTTATTGTTTCCCCCTCTTTCTTTTCGTTCTTTCTGTGAATTTTAAGCCAAACTTTCAATACTCATAATTATCTAGGTAAAATTTGGAACTGACAGTAACTCTGGTAGCCTTAAGGAGGTTTAACTGCAGCTTCTAGAATCATTTTGGGTTAAATAAGTTAAGATTATTTGGATTATTTTAATCCATCCAACTTCACAAAATATGGAAGAAGGGCTATCTACTGAGTTATAGATGTGAAGTGCAAAATATCGTTTTACTTGAATCATTCAACCAAAACACTACGGAACAGTGGAAGTGAATCAAGTGATTAAGAAGGAATGTTAATATTCTATCTATCAAATCCCTCCTGTTTCAAATTTGTTTTCTTAAACAGAATATATATGAATGATTGTCTCTAAATAATTAAACTTTTCAGTAACAGCCTGACTTATTTTATCTCTTTAGAACGAATTGAATTAACATTTTGGTTCCCCGGTTAAATTATAACAACTCAGATTTTAATTCATCTTCAAATCGAATTGCCTGTTTAATATTTTAATTTCCTGTGTCATCCCCAAGAACACAAATCAAAAGGGTGTTGCTGTCCTCGGAAATGCCTAGAGCAATTATATATCTTCTTCTAAAGTCTTCTTATTAATTTAATTAATTTAATGTTCTACAAAGTAAACGTTACATAAAAAAGGAAAAAAACATTTAATATGTTAAATTATAACATCCATTCCTTTCTTCATCTAGTAAGTAAGAAGATTTTGATGTAGTGGAAAGTTCACATAAAAGTTAACAATGTTCATTTCCGTTTGGTACAATTTTTTCTGCAAGAAAAAATATAAAGGAAAAAAAATCACGCAGCCCTCTTTCATCACTTACCCAGATATGATTTTAATTCTTTTTGAAATTCAAAAAAAAATATTAATCTGATTCTGAGTTTACCTTTACCAATGTCCATATATCATCCGAATATAATAAAAATGATAAACATATTCTACTAATTCAAGTAATATTTCATATATCTACATTTTATTCATATTAAATGAATTTGTATAAGTTTGTTGAATGTATAATAAATTAATTATAAGAAGTAGTATTAAAATAGTGTATAATCAGTATGTACATGTATAATTGCCCCAAATATAAAGGTATCTCTAGTATACATTATAACTACAAAAAATCATAAATATACAATTCATCTATCTCATAATGTTATCTTTACCTAGATTTTATTATTTTTAATATTATTTTTATGTTTTTATTGTGAGAAATCAAAGAGTGTGGTTTCTATCACTACTACAGAAGTAGGTATTAACGTCGCCAATCTACGTCGGTTTAAATCCAAACGACGTAGAAAGTTTGATTTGACCCTTCTACGTCGGTTATACTGTATAACCGACGTAGAATGTTTTAAAACCAACATTCTACGTCAGTTAGTTGCAGAACCGACGTAGAATGTAAAATCTTCTACGTCGGTTCCGCAACAACCGACGTAGAATGTTTTGAAACCAACATTCTACGTCGGTTAGTTGCAGAACCGACGTAGAATGTGAAATCTTCTACGTCGGTTGCGTAACAACCGACGTAGAATGTTTGGTTATAACACGTACAAAGGCCTTTAAAAACCTATTTTCCCCTTTCTTTCCTCACTTTGTTATTCGTTGCGCCGCTCCCTCTACGTTCTCCACCGCGAGTTCTGTGACACCAACGTCGTTCCTCCACCAACGTCGTTCCTCCCCCTCACCATCGTCTTTCCCGGTGCCGTGAAGCTCGTGACGCCGCTGCTGTCGTGAAGCCACACGAAGCTCGTGAAGCACGATTCGCCGTCGTCGCTGCTGGAAGTCTCCGTCGCTACTGCCACTGGAACAGCTCCCCTTCCATCAGTCGTTTGCGCCACCACCGTCGTCACCGCTGCTGCCGGGAACGCTACTGACCAGGTGAGTTTTTTATTATTTTATTGTTTTTCGTTTTGTAGATGATTGTGCTGATGATGGTCTGGTTGTGCCCATGGAACTCTATTTGATGTTGTTTATGTATAAAAATTTGGATTTAGTCAAATAACAGAGGAATTAGGACAAAAATCGTATGCAAAATGATGCAATTAGGACAAAAGAAGCTGCAAGTATGAAATTTCTAAGATGTAATGGCATGATAATTCTCTGTTTGGTACGACACAACTCCACAAATTTTTTCAAAATTTTCTGACAAGTGCAAGTTAGTCACATAAATGGCCAAAATTTAGGAAAATAGGTAAAAAATAGTAAAATAATAAAAAAGTTATAGTAAATGGAGGATTTTTGAAAAAATTTTTGCCCAAATCTCCTTTGGGTATTTGCCAACAGCTTCGTTGCGTCATTTCCAAAAACTTTCATTTTTTACGCATCTCCATCCGAGGTCCGTAGCAAAAGTTATGATCGTTTGAAGTTTTTCCACACCTAAATTTTGTATTTTCAAAACTATGATTATTTTGGGGGATGTGAGGCCTCTTTATCCAAGTACACGTCAAAAGAACATAATACAACAAAAATTAGCGGAAAATTCAATGTCTAACTATTTTTTATGATTTTTTCAAGATCGATTAGATCCATCCAATAATGTTGTTTTTACATCAATCTTTATTTTTTTAAATTGTTCTTCTAAGACAAAGCATATAGAACATAACACATCATTTCATTAGAAATCATATAGCTAAGGATTGCATTATAGAATACATAGATACAAAACATCAATTAAATTACCTGATATCTTCATCAAACCTTTGCCTAGAGAGTCTATCTTTGAAATTTAGCTATTCGAAATGTATTATATATGAAATTGTGGCTGGTTTGCTGGTTTATTTAATATGCAGGTACTAAAATTTAGGGAAAATGAGAAAATTAGAAACTGCATTGCAGTTGTAAAAGTGACTTACAACGTCGGTTAGGGCTACAACCGACGTTGTAAGTGTGAGTGACACTTACAACGTCTGGTTCTAGCCCTAACCGACGCTGTAAGTCTTAGTGCTTTCAACGTCGGTTCAAATTGAACCGACGCTGAAAATATTACTTTTAACGTCGCCTGATTCAACGTCGGTTTTGGGGCCGTCGTGAAATCATCCCCAGAACCGACGTGGATTCCGGTTTCTGTAGCAGTGTATATTTCTTATCTCCATGAAGATTTTTTATTTTTTTAAGGATTAAATATGTTTTTAGTTCCTCAACTATTTGTTAAAATTGTATTTCGTTTCTGGAGTAAACTTTGTACATATTTTGTTCTTATATTTTATAATCAGTTGTAAAATGATTCTCGATAACAAATAAAAACATTTTTAAGATGAGGAAAATGAGTGAAAATAGAAAGGAAAAGAATGAAAAAAACTTAAGAGACGGATATATGAAGAAGAAAAATAATAAAAAGGAATTTTGACACATCAATGATCATTTAAACGAGTTTATAAAATATAAGGACGAAATAAGTTCAAAGTTTACCTCAAAGACGAAATACAATTTTGACAAATGGTTCAAAAACTAAAAACATATTTAACCCTTCTTTTAATTTGTTTTGTTAAGTGTGGCACATGAGAAAGGTGTAAGACAAGAGTAATTTTAGAGGAACCGCACATGTATTATAAATTTAATTTTAAGTTATTTTTGCAAATTTATTATGTAAAGATATTTTTGGTACTTTTTTATTTCTTCCATGAGAGTTTTTGGCACGTTGGGTTTTTTTTCTTATTCATATGTATCTAAGACTTTTTATGAAAGCTAATTTTGATTGAATTAGACTGAGAATTTTCTCTCTTGGTATTTTTTTTAAATAATAAATTGTTGAATTTTTCCTTTATTATAAGAATTTTCTTTTTTTATATTCTTTTTGAATTAATAAATTGTTGAATTCTTGCTTCATTCCATCTAAAAGTTTTAGTAAATTAATTTATGTGTTATGAAGGATTTTATAATTAACTTTAGTTTTGGTTTAATAGTTTTTATAGTTTCATTTTTTTTGAGTTTTTTTAATCTGATCTTACTATTATTTTTTTAATATAGTTCTAATTTTAATTAAAATTAATATTTCTTCTGTTAAATATTTTTTTAATATAGTTCTAATTTTAATTAATATTAATATTTCTTCTGTTAAATTTGTGTGAATAATCCTAAAAAGTAAGAATAGAACACATATAAAAAAGAAATAATATTTTAATATATATCCTATAGATTTGACACATATCTTATCATAGGTTATATCATTTTTTTTTAATAATTTTTACACTAATTTATCAAATAAAACTAAATTAATTGATTTTAATTAAAATTAAAATTACATTAAAAAAATAACAATGAAAATATAATAAAAAACACAAAAAAATTATAACCAAAGTCTATTAAACCTTTAGTTTTTGTAAAGATGTTCCAGGGAGAAAAAGGAGTGATACTTAGTGCATGTGAAAAATGGATGATGATACTCATCTACTCAAAATATTATATGTTTTTGTATAATATTTATTTTTTTAATGTATTGCACAGTGAATATGCATTTATTTTTTAATCTAAATTAAAATGATTATAATGAAAGTGTTGCTTTCAAAATCAGGTCCGTGAACTATTTTTCCGTGAAAAGTATCTGTAATCCCATTTTAGGATTTGTGGGCTTTGGGTTTGTGAAAAGTCCTACATCTTCTCTCCGTAAACCTCATTGACCCACAAAGCTCACTCAAATATCTTTGTCTTTCACTTCTCATTTAAAATAATAATCTAGTTAAGATGGTTGTAGACTCTAGATATGATTTTTGTGTTTTCTTTAAGTTTTTTAATTTCATTATATTTTTATTTTATTCTATTTTCTTGTTTTTACTAATTCTCCTCTCTTTTCCTTGTTGGTTTCGAGCTTGAGATTTTGGTTTTTTTATGAATTCCTATTTTAATGATATGTGTTGGGTTGGCATTTATTTTATTTTTTAAAACTTTTATTTTAATTTTAATATATATAATTTAAAAATATATTTAATTATATAAATGTTTTTTATTTAACTTTTTAATTGATTAATTAATGTTTTTTATTAGATAAATTGAAAAAATTATTGTATTTATATGTTAAATTATTCTACTACCATTAATAATTGAAATTTAATTTATAAATATCAATTATTTAAGTTATAATATTATATATTTATATTATTTCAATAATATAATAAAAAATATTTTATTTTAGTTTTTAATTTGTAAAGAAAGTGAATCAGGATAAACAGTAAATTAAAAATACTAACCTAATTCACCACATTGTGACATATTGATGAGCCAATCTAACTTCACTTTATGATTATAAGAGTTGATAGAAGGCTTATTATGTAATCCCACATACACACATTTTAATCTCATGATTATTGTTTATTTATTGTCAAGATAGGTAATTAATACATATTAACCAATAAGGTGGAGTACCATATTGTTGCAAACTATTTCCTGAATTTTAGAAAATCTAGTTAGCCAGATGGATTGCTTAAATTTAAGCACTATTCCCTTATGTTAGGAAGCATTACTTACTAATAAAAAGAATTTTTTGGCTTAAAAATAATATATTAATAATGAAAAAATTGCAAAAAGATTATAAAAATGTGTATTGTTTAATAATTGCAGTGTTGAAGTAAATTATGGTTGAATGGGATATTGAATAAAATGGCATACCCTTAAAATCTACTAAAAAATATTAAGTGTAGGTATCTTATCTAGTTTAGTTGTTTTGTCCAATTTTCTCTCTTGATTTCCTTTTCACTCTCTCTCTTGCTCTGAAAGATACAAAATGCAATTATTTTCATTTTCAGAGAAAGGATGAAGCGATAGCATTTATGTAGCTAGCATCAACATTAACAAGCACGACTCTGCTTGATTCCATTCTCATTTTCTGATTACATGTCTACGCCCAACGTATTTGAGTTTTTGCACCAATGTCGTGTAAGTGGAAATGTCTCATCCATTAAGAAACTCCACGCTCAGCTACTCAGAACAGGCATGATCTTCCTCTCCCATCATCTCCACACCCAACTCATTGCCACATACTCAGCAGGCCTCTCTAACACCAACCCTCACATACTCAAAAATTTCTTCAAATGCATGAACTCCACCAACTCATTACACTTCAACGCCATTATATCTGATTTCTGTCGTAAAGGTTTCCCCTTTCTCGCTCTCGCGTCCTTCTCCTTCATGCACACCAACGGTGTCCCCTTAGATACCTACGCTTTGTGTAGTACGTTGACCGCATCATCGAAAGTCAAAGACCTTAATTTTGGGAAGCAAATACATACCCAGGGGGTAAAATCAGGTTGGTCTTCTAGTGTGTTTGTGGGTAGTGCTCTCATCGATCTGTACTCCAAATTGTCCAATGTACAAGATGCAGCCCTAATGTTCGATGAAATTCCTGAGAGGAATACTGTGTGTGCCAATGCACTTTTGTCGGGTTATGGCGAAGCTGGGCTTTGGATTCAGGAACTTGAACTTGTTAGGAAGATGCACGTGTTGAAATTGAAGCATGATCACTTTACTCTATCAGCAGCTTTGCGTGCATGCACTGGATTGTCTGCTGTTGAAATGGGTAGGCAAGTGCATGGTTACTTGCTCCGTACGACACCTCATGTAGAGAATGAGGTGTTTCTTCACAGCGCGTTGATTGAGATGTATGGAAAATGTGGATTAGTAAAGAAGGCTTGGCAAGTGTTCAAGTTGGTTGGGATGGAGATTAAGAAAGAAGGAAGAAGCAGGGACATTGTGTTATGGACTTCAATGCTTGGTGCGTACGGTAGGAATGGCCATTACAAGGAAGTGGTTGATTTGTATGATGAGATGTGCATGGAAGGAATCCGACCGGATGGAATAGCATTCCTGACAGTGATATCTGCTTGTGGTCGCACTGGCCAAGTTCAGGCTGGTGTCAAGTATTTTGAATCAATGGCTAATGAGTTCAAGTTAGATCCTGGTCCAGAACATTACAGCTGCCTGGTTGATTTACTTTGTAGGGCTGGTGAATTGCAGAGGGCGTGGGAATTGCTGAATGAGAGACTCTATAAGGGAATGGGAAATTGTACTGTTTCAATGTGGGGAGCTCTACTCAGTGCTTGTGTGGATCGAGGGGATTTAGACCTGGGAAAATTGGCAGCTCAGAGGGCTCTGGAGTTAGATCCTCAAAATGTTGGGATATGCATTATGCTAGCAAATCTGTATGCCCGGTTTGGCGTGTGGGAGGAAATTGAACACTTGAGAGTATTTATCAAAACAAGAGGTCTAAGAAAAGATGTTGGATGCAGTTGGGTTCAGGTGACTGACTAATTGAGTGGATCCTCTCTAGTTGCTGCACCATGTGACAGGCAGAGATGAAAACACAGGATTCAGATATTGACAATTGATGATATTCTCTCTTGCTTCAGTACTGCACAATAAACAATCAATGGTTGTGATTTGGTTGGATCTGGACTGGACAAAAAATTGGTTCGAGAAGTTCTATTTTGTAGGCTGCGCACCAAATTGGTGGGAAAATTTTTTATTTTGATGGCTAGTATGTACTGCAAATTCTGAAGACACCCGTTGTCACAAGTCACAACAAGAAAGTTTTGCTCCAACAGATAGCTTTTGAAAAAAATGATTATATGAAACGATGTAAAATTGATTTTATATGAACTTGATTTGGCATAATTGATTTTAGTCAAAGTGTGTGTAAATAAATTAATTTATATTTTACAGGCCAAGAAGTGCCGTAAATTCTGATTGGATAATATTCATATAAAACAATACTGCAAGAGATTTATAATTATGAATCGATCATCACCAATAATTTTGGAAAATATTATTAAAATTTATATGTATAATTATAACTATAAATAATAAAAATAATACATAATTTAATATAATTATAACTATAAAAAAATCACATAAAAAAAATATTATTTTTTATTTTTAAAATTTTTAAACTTATTAATAATTGGATTTAAATTAAAGTCTTGAGTTATTTCCTTTGTTAATGTAAATAATTATACTTTTGACAAAAATAATTATCTATTCTTCTATTTCACAATTTTATTTTGATAATCTTTCATATAAAAAATGAATTTATTATTTATTTTCATTAATATATTTATTTAAATAAAATATAAAATAAACTATAAAAAATTATTAAACACTGATATACATAAATTATAAGAAGAATAATAATTAAGATTTTATTATACATATAAAAAGAATTATAAAAAACATTTTAAATATTAAAACAGATTTGAATGAAGTAATTGCACTGGTATATTAAATTATGAAAATATTTTGTGAATAAACATCAAATTAGATTTTCTTTCACATCACAGCGACAAAATATTGTTTTAACCGTTAGATGACAAAATCATGACTTTGATGCGAAATTATATTTGGTCTAAAATGATTAAAAACTTGCATGTATAAATTCTAAATTTCATTTAGATTAGATAGTTTTATGTCAAATACATTTAGATTAGATAGTTTATGTCAAATAATTTTTCTAGCGTTATAAGGATTGGATTTTGTAACTCCATATGATATGAGATCTAATTGGTACAATGAATCTTAATTAGTGGTATCAATATGGTTCCAAATCCTGGCTCACAGGTTTGCTCATGATTTAAGTTGGGTTAGGTTGAATTTTTTCCTATTTTC
The DNA here is from genome assembly GCA_030347555.1 of Lablab purpureus. NCBI lineage: Eukaryota > Viridiplantae > Streptophyta > Magnoliopsida > Fabales > Fabaceae > Lablab > Lablab purpureus. The sequence continues at coordinate 38,929,961 of CM059262.1, read as the reverse complement.
AGTTAAAACCAGTTTGGTTTATTTTGAAGTAGGTTATTCTTTTGAAGTTCTCATTAACCTATTAATATTATAAATTATTTTTTTATTTTTTATTTATAAAGATGGAGATAATAAATATGTTTAAAATGAAGAAATATTGGTTAAATTATTCAATTTAAAACTTCAATATTCTTTATGGAAAATAAAAAAATTGTATACATTTTTATTTAAAAATAAAAATAAAAATAAATGTGAGTTAACTTAACCTACTAACCTATCAACTTGTAGTGAATTAAGTCAGATGATGAAATTTTTTAAGTGTTTGAACTTCAGTTATTTTTAGTCCAATTCATAATAAGCAAATTCGTATTAACCAAGTTGTCTCAGATACTTCTAATACTAACTATTATGTGTAGGTGATATGTGATTTAACTTCATATAAAAAAAAACTTATAATTTTTTTTTCTCTTAAGAGAAACTTAATATTCATTGAAACTCTGAAACTCTCTAAATCTGTTAGAAATAATTGATTTTCTACTAGACTTATATAGACTAAATTGACTTTATCTCTAGTCGATGTGGGATTTCCAACACACCCCCTCACGCTGAGGACTGGACATCTCTAACGTGGGACTATAGATTTATGGGTGGTCCAATAATAACTCGATAACGGGTGGCCCAACACCTTAGGATAGACTTAATCTGGCTCTGATACTATATTAAGAAGTGGACTTTAAGCCTAACTCAATCCTACAAAACCGGCTTTGTAAAGTGAGGTTGGCACCCACTTATATAGACTAGATTGACTTTATCTCTAGTCGATGTAGGATTTCCAACAAAAGTCATAACTGTTTTACTAGTAGAATTTAGCAAGTTGATCCTTGTATGTAAAAACTCGGGGTGCAGAGACGGATAATAAAGTTATTAAGAGTTGTTGTAACCATTGCACGAGAACCTTTAATTACCACACTATGCTGTTTGACAAGATAATTTTAGGGGCAAGAGTAACATGGCTTTCATGTGCCAAATGAAAGGTAAAGTCCCTATCAACTTAAAAGAATATCCCTTATGCTGAATTACTCTGCTTAGAACATATTCTGGTGAAAATTGATGACCTTTTCGGTCTTTCCCATTTGTCTCCAATTAATCTCATTCACAGAACATGAAGTCTGTGCAAGGAAGGTGACATCCACTAAACCGGTTTCACACTAGAACAAGAAAAAAGAACATATTTCCCATATATAATAACACTTCTTAAAATCTGACTTTAATCTCTTCCATGTCCATGTGAAAATGAGAACAAATAATTAATGCAGTTGAGAGTATATTTTAACTCGGGTATTCTGTACTAGTTTTAATTTTTGAACAAGCAAAATTTAAAGGTGGTTACAATTAAGTGGTGTTTCATAGTAACATTATCATTGTTTGGCATTGAGAAAAACAAAGACTCTAGACAGATCACAGAAAACTCAGGACACTGCCGTATAAGAGTCACTTAGCTTTAGAATATCACTTTTTCAGCGTAGGAAACGTGGTAAAACGAAGCAAAAAACGAGGGCAGGGTAAGAACAATATAAGATGGTATACATTTGATATAGATTTGTGTCTGGTTACAGTTTTTGTATATGGTGTTGGTTGTTTTAGGCAGGACCACATGGGGAAGGCTGCAGTATTGAGACACTTACTTGTAGTAGCAAACATTGAAGTAGTGATATGTAGGTTGAGAAATTGACAAGCAAGAAATAGCTTTAATTACCACATTTGCTATACTTTGATCTTATCCCTTTTTGTTTTCCACAAGAGCAATTAATATGAATGTCTTCCGAAGAAAAGAACCATCCAGGCAACCAACCACGTTGAGCATGACCTCTCAAAATCCATGTTCATCTTCAAAACTTACATGACAGCTTAGCTTGTTTTGTCATGCTTTTGCTCTTCATCAAACATTTAAATAATCACAATATAGACATGTGGAAATCCTAGCTAGCCAAATACGTTGCTGTGTAATAGTCAAATTCTTATCCAATTATTCGTGCAACTGAAAGGTGGTGAGTGGAATAGATCAAAACTCAATTGGTTATAGCTTTATAAGGTTTGCTTTAACCGATGTTGATAGCGATATTATGAGATAAATGTCAATTTTGATTGAAAAAATTAGTAAAACAACAGTGTGAATGTATATGTATACAAGTGTTATGCATACGAATAATTTCTTATCACTGCATTATGATTTTCTTTCTTTTGAGAAAATAGTAGGAAAAAGTGATACGAACTCCATGAGTTGATCTTGAGCTGTCACAGTCCATTACGGTTGAGGCTTATCCTTATGTTGATGTAGATTAACTGTTGGTATGACAGTGAACATGTTGGTTCTACATGATAGTGTTCATGAAAGTGGGACATGAATAATTTTTTGCAGGAAAAACAAGTTGGAAGCCAGCTGCAGGCTTATGAATGCAATGAAATGGTAATGCAAAAGATGAATAAGGTGAGTGTATTGGTGATTATTGTTCGATTTGAAGACGAAGTAACGATGTATGTAGTATAGTGCTTAGTTGAAAAGGTAGAAAAAAAGGAGAAATTAGGAACACATGGGTTTCTGCAAAGTTGGTTTTGTTTGCATCGAGTGTAATGTCTGATTGAAGTTGATTTCACGTGTCATTCATGAGGTCGCAGTGTCACAAAACAGAACCAACTATCAGAAAAGCCAAATCAATACCATCACCAGGTTGTACCGGAGAGTACTTGTAGGTCCGTCAATTCATCAGCTCATACTATTTCTATTACAACCCCTCTGTTACCTAATGTAACCTATAAAATCATTTTCACAAATTTACTTTTCAAAATTCAACCGTTACGTACTGTCAAAATAAATAAATAAATAAATAAATTATTATATTATATATAATAGTTTCTGACATGATGATTCTCAAAAAATAATTTATACATCACCTATTTTCTTTATTTATTTATTTCATTTGTCTGTGCGTCGTTATTATTTTAATTGCGTGTTTGTCTTCATCTATTTCCTTAGTACAATTTGTTAGAAAAAATTCTGCATAAATCACATTGCTCAATATGTACTGGTGGCATGTCTTGATTTTTGCGTGCTTGTGGGGATAGATGTGCACAAATAAAATTAAATTTATAAAGCATGTTGTTTTTTTAGCAAGAAAGAAAATAAATAATTAAATAAGACAGTGGGTACTCCAACCCTATAAAAAAATTATATCCAAATAATTTCATTTGCTTACAATTTAAAAATATATTTTAAGATATACACTTATTTTATGCTAATATTATTTATTTATTTTAGAGTACTCTTGTCGTTATAAAACATGTTGTAACTAAAGAATAGCCACTGATCATACATACCCAAAGTGGTAAGGGTCGGTGGGGTTAGGTGTGTAATATAAGCCACAGAAATAAAATTACATTATTTATATACATATATTATTCTCTTTTTTTGCATAGTGTGTATATATATATATAATACATATATTATATCATATAATATTCTATTACATTACTCGTCCTTTGTATGAGTTAATTACGTTCTCTCTCTTTTTATATGCAGCTAAACATATACAATAACAAGCAATACTTTTTGCTTGATTTTGAAAAATAAAATCACTTTTATCTTATTCATTTTTATGCCCAAAATGATAAAATGTAATAAGGACGAGATTTTACCTGTGAATAAATATTTTTGTTTTTAAAATTAACGAAAAACATGAGAATGGAGAAGATGAGATATTCGCTTTTGTAAATGTCTATAGAAAACAAAATTATAAATTTAAAAAAAGGTTACGCGAAATCCACATTCTGTTTCATCATAATCAGTTGCATCCTATCACAAACTACACAAAATTTGTCCTGTTTATGTAGATTTATCCAATATGCATTAAAAATACTTTAATATAATAATTAGTATACGTGTTCTAAGAACGAGAAAACCAGCAAAAATATTAGAGATTTATCTTAACATTTTATCTCTTTCTATTTATTATTTTCTTAAAATTAAATTTTAATATTTAAAAAGTTTCAGTAATTATAAACATACCTTTATAGCACAATATAAATCATGAGCCATAGATTCAAAATACAATTTATATAAAAAAAGGTCCCCGCGCATTATATATGTAAATATTTTTTTATATGGATTGTAACATCCTAAATATCTCTATTAATATTATTCTTCCTTTGGTAAAAACATATTTAAAATAACTATTGATTATTGGTTTACATTATAATTATATATATATTTAAAGTATTTATTTGTCATGAATATTTTTAAGTATATAAAATGAAAATTTATGGTCTACTAGACATGCTAAAATACCAACTATAAGTCGCTGTAGAATATTTGTTACAGGGTAACGTATTCTTACTCTCTGATCTCATTTTTTCTTCTTAATCTTTTAAATTTGAAAAGTTTAGCCTTTAAACGTGTATCTTTAGACTAACCCAACCGGATTAACTTAAGACATAAACTCTAAGAAATAAAAGTTAAAGAGTTAAAATTGAGGAGAGGAAAGTAAGATTTAGAAAATGTGTGTGATTTTGATTGCATTTTGTGGATGAGGGTGTTATAATGTAGTAATAGAAATAAAGATAGGGTCCATGTCAACGTTGGCATTGGGAGGACCAACATAGAACAGTGAAGGACAGTGGTTTGGTTCCCACCATGTCCTTACACAAATACACATACCCCAAAACACCCGTGCCCTACCCTTTGCCCTGCCCCCACATTCCACATGAATGACCTTCTCTTTCTCTTCATAAATACACCCCTCCCCTTCCACCATCCACTGCCTCTATCATCATCTCCACTTAGAGTTCTCTCTCTCTCTCTCTCTCTCTCTCCCTCAAAACATGGCCATTAGAAAATCAAACAAGACTTCTCAAACCACAGTCCTCAAGCAAATCCTCAAGAGATGCTCCAGCTTAGGAAAGAAAAACGACTACGACCATCACGATGATCTTCCTCTCGATGTCCCCAAAGGCCATTTCGCTGTCTACGTCGGAGAAAACAGAAGTAGATACATTGTCCCTATCTCCTTTTTGACTCACCCCCAGTTTCAGTCCCTCCTTCGACAAGCTGAGGAAGAGTTTGGCTTCGATCACGATATGGGACTCACTATTCCCTGCCAAGAAGTTGTTTTCCGCTCTTTAACATCCACGCTACGATGATCTCTATCTTCCGCTCAATTGCTTCAAGAAAAAAGATCGAAGGTGGTTAAGATGAAGCTTCCTTTGCTTCTCTTTTTTTAACATCTATCGATCTCTCTACACCATATATGCACTGTGTTTTTCATGATCGAGTCGCTCGATCTGGTTCTTTTTACCCCATTTTTTTCTTTTGCTTTTGAACAGCCAGCCAGCCAGCCAGCCCCATTTGGGCTTTTAGATGTTCATCATGTGACTCTAACTTTTGCCCCCATGAGGATTTCTTGGGGTGAAAATTGTATAAAGGGTTTGTTGTTGATGAGATTTTCCTCGCAGAGGTTCTATACTCTACCCTGTGAGAGAATTTTGTTTTTTTCAATGGAATCTCGCAAGTTTGATGTCTCTCATACCTCTCTCTGTTTCTCTCTCTCTTGCCCTGTGAAAAAATCTTACGCTTTCAGGTTTAGTGCCTGGACTCAAACAGATAAGTCTCTGTACTTCATATTGTATCCAACAAAAAAAGGAATCATTCATAGACGTAATTAAAAAAAGGTTTCTTTTCCATGCACATAAAGTATACAAGAAAGTTATACAATCAACTGTGTAAATTTTTATCAGTATGATATAAACATGGTCATTATATAAAATTGCAACTGATTAGATGAGAGGATAAAAAAATTAAAATTGTTTATAACAATGTGAAAATAATATAATGATAAAGGCATATAGAAGAAAAGGAGAGAGAGAGGAATAGGTTGTCAGAGAACGTGGTGTACTTAAGTGTACGGATATCTGGGTTCAACTTTAAAATTAAAAACAAGATAGAATGCCCCACATCGTATGATACCATATTAAGGAAGAATATGTCCCAGCTCCTAAAATAACCAATATAAAATCACGTTACGATTACTTATACTATAATATCCATACCGTATATACGTATGAATCTACTAAGAACAAAGAGAGGAAAATTAACTTTTAGAAGAAAACTAATTATTTTCTTTACTTTTATCTTGTATTTAAACCTTCAATTTCTTTTCTCTTGTTTCATTTCTTTCTTCTAAACAAAACAATGAATTAGATTATTAAACTCATCCAAAACTTGCTCATTTAACCTGTCTTATATGCTCTACATATGTGACATCTTAATATTTTTACAGAAAAAAATGTTATAAGCTCTTACAAAATATTTTTTTTTATCTCTTATAACTTTCTACATTTTATTTAAAAGTTTTATCTTATGAGGTAACATCTATTTTTCTGGGAGGAAATTTTTCTATTACATTTTGAAGTAAAAAAAAAAAAAAAACTCTGCTAAGGCTACTAATACTACATTCCCCTTTTTTCTAGATTTAGATTATTGGTTTACTTGGGTAAAAACAAATGTTTTATAATTGCTTTGCAGTGTTTGGGAAAAAATTGATCAAAAGGGAAAAAGAAAAACTATATAAGTTATGAATTCACATCATGAGCATTATGATTCAAGGTTTTGATTATATTGTTTCCCTCAAATCTCTATTTCCTATATTTAAACTAGTTACATAATCTATTCTCACTCCAAAGTCAAATTTTTTTCGTATCCTTTCTTTCAGTGTATTTTTAAAAAAATTAATTCAACAAGCTAAATTTGTGTTAAAATTGACTTTTCTTTAAAGCAGATGCATCGAAGAAACACTCTATTTTAATTAAGTACTATAATAATCACTTATATTATTAATTAGTTGTTAACATACTTTATTTTTTGAAACTAATCTAAATATAACTTTAACTTTAATGCATTATTAATTTGATTAATTATTGTAAAAATTAAAATTAAATAAATATGGAAAATTATGATAGATTTATATAATTTAGTCTAAGTGAAATGGGCAAAGTTATGATTTTAGTTTTTTTATAACGTTAAAATTAAAATCGTTATTTTTAGTCTTTATAAAAAATAAATTTTGATTTTAGTTCTTAATAATATTTTAAGTTTCAATAGATAAATATCATTTACTTCATGGATATTATAAAACTTTTGAGATGTCACATGTTAATGTTAACATTATCCTAGACATTGATAGTATCATAAAAATATAATCATTTGGCCTTTTATTTTAAAAAATAAACAATTAATTAATATCACAGATATTATAAAATAAAAAAATTATACTTTTAGAACAATAAAAATGGAAAATAAAAATGAAACTTAAAACATTTTACGTATACTAAAAACATATTTATAACCTTTTTTAAATTACTACTATATACCACCACTTTTCTTTAATTTCTATTTTCATTCTAATGTAATCTTCTGATACTAAAAACACAAAATAACCTGATTCTTGACATATATGTTCCCTATGGTTGAAGTTTGCAATGCGCAAATAATATTTATATTAGGTTTTTTTGCTTTTTTTACAAAAGCCAAGTGCATTGATCTCTTACACCACTGGAAAAATAAGTTCAGTGTGTACTGTTAAATATTAAGGATGTCTGTTATTGTGTTTTGGTTTTCTAAATTTTAAATTTGACTTGTTAAAATGATTTTTTAAAAATATTTTTGGGAATTAAAAATGAGAGAAGAAAGTGGAACCGTGCAAAACAATTTAGGGTAGTCATAATTTTTTATTTTAAAATTAAGAAAGAGATATTGGTTTTAAAACTATTATTTTAATTATCATTGTTTGTTTTATTTTTAAAATAAAATATAAGAAACAAAGAGATCCTAAATCCCGCCGGTAAGGATGAGTTACACAATTTCATTTAAGCTATTTCTTGTCTTGAGTGTGGTTTGTCCTCTCTTTAATCTGACTCTCTCATAATTTAATATTTTTAAAACTTCATGCATAGCAAACCAACTTGGTCACATGATTTATGTCACTTTTATGCACCAATTTAACTTTTATCATACTACTAAGATAGATTGGAGTAAAATATCCGCGCATTAATTTTATAGTTTAACATGATCACCATAGCTCCCCAATCTCAGAGTTTTAATTAGATTACATAAAAGTATATACACTTTTAATTAACATTAAGGAAATGGGTGTTTGTAAGTTGCTATGTTTGAAAGTAACATATGTTGTAAAAAGGTTAAGTTGTATACAGTGCTTCAGAATATTTGGTGCTTTTTCAGATGGAAACGAAAAGAGAGGGTTTTCAAACAATGAGGACAGTGGTAGCACACTCTTCAAATCATCATTGGCACTAATTAAAGGGAAAGGCGGTTGCATGAAAACAAAGTCTGAAAGGAACTGCCCTTCCTTTTGCAGAGAAGGACCAGTTGAGAAACAAAAGCTGCCTCTGCTTAATGGTCCTATTTTCATTATTAATTAATGCTTCTCTTTGCTTCTTTTCCTTTCAGCCACAGATAGATTCTGCAACTCACAACTATCCTTTAACTACCTCACCAACCCCCTTAGCTCCAAAACAATATCTTCTTCTCTCCAACACCCAATTTTATTTTCCCTTAATTCAGCCATCATTCCTCCCTCGTTCCTTTTTTTTCTTGCCCGTGACCCTCTTCTCATTAACACATTTATGAGGTTTGATTTCAAAAATTGTATGTGCAACTGGGAGTTTTCAAACAAGACAGATTTTAAAAGAACTTCTGATGAATGTTCATGATATTTTTCTGAAACTTTCATTTCCCAATACTTTCTCTAACTAGTTGAAAAATGCGTGTCTCGCTCTTACTGGTTTGGAAATGAAACATGTGTATTAGTAGAATTCGTATAAATTTCACCCAATAAAAAACAGAATGATTCAAAAACAAAAGTGTTAGCATTTCTCTCTTTAGTTTTTACAGAATGTAAATATTTAGTTTGGGATATGACTAGTTTTGTTGGATCTACTGGGAAGAATATTTGTGATCTGCATCAACATCTACATCAGCTGGGAATTTGTGTATTGGAATTTTGTCCCAAAGTGCCCCACCCATGTTCTCGCCTATTTCCTGGAAAGAGCCCATCTTGGTGTATTGTATATGTTACCATCCAAACCATACCACCCTTTACGTTCAAAATCAGACTCTTAATGCTGTGTATCATTCTATGTCTATTGTGCTGTTGTTCACAAAAAAAAAGTCTCTTGTGTTGCTTTCACGCTTTATATCCCAATCCTCTTGCTTTATATATCTGAATTGTTATATTCATACATATAATGTTTTTGTCTTAGCTGAAGCGTGGAGATAGAGAGGGTGGCATGTCGTTTGGCTGAAAACCATGTTGGCCTCCATTTGCTTGCACCATCGCATCGTATACCAGACCTTCTTTCATTATTCTTTTTCTTTTCTTTTCTTTTGGGAGCTGCTTAACTACTACAACTTACAAATGGCAGTCAAACTTACGTACATTCTCCCTTTTCCAACATGAAATTCAGCTAACCACTTGCTTAATTACCTTAGACGTCAATAATATTAGAGGAATCAAATAATTGTCGAACGAGCAATGCAAAAGTTAACAATAATGATACTCAATAATTAAGCTTCCAAGATGGTGATTCTCCCCGTACGATTATCAAATCATCTATCACAGTAATAAGTTATCAGTTATGAATTAAGATAAAGCACACAAAAGTGTGCCAGCTGTCTTTCCAGTTTTTTCCGATTTCTTTAGACCTACCGTTAATTCGTTACGTAACCTCTGATGATGTGAGTTCAAGGAAACCGATATTGTGATGATAAGGTTAAGGTGAGAGCGTAGTTAGAAAAAAAGTTAGGGTGCGGGGGAGCCCAGTGTTGGAGGGAAGGGAAGAGAGGAGCACGTGAGTTGGGACCCACAGAGAAGGAGAGTAGTGAAACATATCAAATGCGCCCACGTGACCTGGCCCATTGCATTTCCATGCATACTTATTATGCGCATATATATAATACTCAAATTTTGTAACCTTGCCATTTACTTCTAAATTTATTTTCTTAATTATAATTTTTGCATCTCCTACTTCTGGATCAGCTTACACAGTCTTAAATGCACAACTATACAAAATAAGTATGATTTGAATAACATGTATCTTTTATGAAATATAGTCACTAAAAAAATATTTTTAATGGAATTCTTTTTATGTTTCTAGCAGTTTGACTTTTCTTCTATAACATCATTGTAACTAATGAACTATCTGTAGTTTTGACTAACTTTTCCGAAGTTATTTTTTTTATAATACATAGATTAAAATACTAGTTTACAAGAATTTTCTTAATGGTTGCAAAAAAAAACAAAACACGTGAAATAAATATTGATTCAGTTAAAGAGATTTTTAAGAGGCAACAGGAAAGATTCTGCTATGACAACAGTCAGATTAAATTAACGATTATTTATCAGTAGGGATTTCTAAAAAAACATCGGAAAGAAAAAGAGTTCTAAATTAAATAAAGTGTCACATTGTAATTTTTTATTATTTATATTGTTCGACATAGCTAATATATGTTATAAGAATTCAGATTAGATTAGCCGGTTCAATAAAAAAATAAGTCAATTATTTTAATCTGCTGTAATTTGAATTATAAACTCGGTTTTAAAAAATGATGAACCGGAAAAAAACTCAATTCACAGCAACTCAAAGATATTTTTTAAATATTATATAAATTTTATTTTTATTTTAATATAAAAATAAAATATTTATTATTTTATTTTCAAGGTATTTATTATTTTCAAATAATATTATCATGAAATAAAAATATTACAAAGTATTTTATTTTATGTATTTTGGATTTAAAATTTTATTTTAGTTTCTAATATTATTAAATTATATATATATATATAATTTAATTATCATTATCATCATTATTATTATTATTTAATATCAGTTCCATTAGAATTAAACCAACAAACTCTGAATCCAACCAACGGTCACATTTTATGTAATTTTCCAATGTAGTATTACTTTTTCACACCTTACCATGCAACGTATAGATTATGTTATTTACATTAATATCCTTGATTTTAGCTCAAAAAATTATCAATCCTACTATTATTACAACTAAAAAAATAGTAGAAATATATCTCAAACTGAAAATATAAATTTTCTCAACAAGACAAGGCAATAGTGAGAACCAGCCATCCTACTTTTGGAGGAAAATTATTCATTTGAATAGCAAATTGTGAATGAATGAACTTTGATGTTAAGATTTTTCTGTTTTTCTCCGTCCTATCCTTCTTTGGCCCAACAAGGTCAGGCCTTCGCTAAAATTGGGCCAGCAAAGAAACAGAAGAAAAGCTTGGCGGTAGGAAAAATGGTGATATAAATAGCATCTTCCTTAATTGATACTGAAAAGTGCATTGTTGTTAGAGAGTGTTGGAGGAGTCCAAATGAATTGGGTAGGGATGGGCTTTGTGTTGGGCCGGGTTGAGAGCTTAAAAAATATATGGTATTACTTTGTTGGTGTCTTGCTACCTTTGGATCTGATCTTCGAAGTGTTGTGTACTGATAGCAATGCTTCATCCCGCACTGGTTGCATCATGTCCCTGTCCCAATCCTTATCCTTGGCGCCGTCACTTCTCCGCCGCAGCCGCAGTGGCAGTGAGGGTTACGCCAATGCGAATTGTGAGAGGGGAGGCGGTTGTCGGTTCAAGAATAAGGTGCATGGCCAATCCCAGAAGAGTTCAAATGGTGGCCAAGCAAATTAGGAGAGAGCTCTCTGATATGCTTCTCACCGACAAAGTGTTGCAGTATGCTATTCTTCCCGAAACTTCCTTAGGAGCCGACCGTTACCTCTCTTCCCTCACCACCATCACTGATGTCCAAGTCTCCGGTGATCTGCAGGCATCTTTCCCTTCTCTCTCTCTCTTCAATTAGTTAACCGCTACTAAATACATAACGACGCTTTTTCTTGTTAGTGTCTCGATGGTTTCCTTACGCGACAAACATCTTATGTAGGTGGTTAAGGTGTTTGTCTCTGTTTTTGGGGATGAAAGAGGGAGAGAAGTAGCCATTGCTGGCTTGAAGTCAAAGGCTAAATATGTTCGCAGTGAATTGGGGAAGCGTATGAAGTTGCGCTTAACTCCTGAGATACGCTTTATAGAGGATGATTCTTTTGAGAAAGGAAGCAGGGTATGCTTGCTTACTTGTGTTTATGTGTCTCTGCAATTGCAAGATTATTTAGTTTTCCCTTATCGACATCCACATTTTTCTTACGTCCGCTAAGGTTGTTTATTGCCACTTGAAGCTGTTTCTGATTGTCTTTATTCTACTTTACTTTACACGGTTTACACAGAAATCTGAAGTGTGCATAAACTGCTACATCATTCTCTTACTCTCGTTCACTTTGCATTTTTGGACTTTTTTATTTGGGGGACAGGGGTCTTCTTTGGTCCCTAAATCTACATTTTTGTTTCTCACGATGGAATTGTGGGTCTCATAATTCTGAGACGAATTTAAATATCTTCACCGATGAGGCATCCTTTCATAGTTCGTGTTCGCATGTGCATGTCATTCTTTTTCTAAATTTCAGCAAATTATAGGCCATTCTTATATTGGATGTGCTGTGAGCTTTCACTAATCGGGTGCATCCATCCACAACTCTTCAATTTACAGGTGATTGCAATATTAGATAAAATAAAGAATGAGAAAAGTTCAGGGAGTCAAAACAAGGAGCAGTTGGATTCATCAACGAATGAGGATGACAATGATTGGGATGGGGAAGATCCTGAAGAAGGTGTCATTTATGTGGAATAGAAGCCTCCCAATGCATCAGTACTGTCACTGTGCCTGTTTGATATGGACAGATCTTCAATCTTGATAGGTATGTTTTAATGAACCTATGTCAAGCTGTACTTTAGATAATCCTACTCTGAAGGATGGTTTAAGCACTGTTACCGAAGAAAAATAGTTAGTCTCAAGCTTTCTGTTAGGTTTTTGTCAAAGATACATACATATACTTTATATTTATATCTCTAAGATTGGTCAACTTCATTCATTTATCGAATGGATTACTTGTGCGCAGTGCTCGGAAACACTTAACTAAAATGCTTGGTGGAAACATGGTGTTCTAGTGTTCTCAAGTGACAATATCATATGAATACAAAGACCTTGCATTGTCAACCCCGAAGTGATGTAGATCAAATTTTGGTTTTTGGGTTTTTCTCCCCATATGACTTAACCCACGATGTCAGTATACAAGAGGACTTGCTGTATAATTTTTTTTTTCTTGCTTTACTTATTCCTGTAAGTGGAATTTATAATGTTTGCTATTGCTATCCAAATTAGGTGTCTTCAACAAATTACACTCAACTAGATGCATGTAAATGTGAATTTGGTATCTTTATGCTGTTTCTTTCTTTTTACGTGGACTTCGTTCAATTTTGTGGGTTGTCCCGCGTTCCTGGGTTAACCACTCGCCACTTTTTACTGGGATGTTTTCATCCAGAATATACATGCTTAGATACCCTTTGCTTTGGACTGTTACTATTTTATTTCATTTTCATTCATCCAAATAGCCTCCCAAGCAGAAGAATTTTAAGGTGCTGGTATAGATCCAGTGTTGTATCTCTTCCCAGATTATGTGGACCGCAAAAAACTTGCAGAGAAGCACTGTTGTGAAATGTATCAGAAAGCATACTCTCCTAGTCTCCTTTGAACAAATATAAATTATGAAAACGTGTGTTGTTAACTTGCTAAATTGGACATATCATCTACCATGAATAAATTTCTTATAGTGCACATTTTTCAGAATATAAACACTATGCATTTTTCCATACCAGGCATGGGAAACGTAGACATTTCAAACATTTTTCAGTAAATTTTCTCTAGACAAACACTACTTAAGAATGCAGCTGAGATTTCAAAACACATGAAAGAAAAGTATCAAAACAGTTAGGAAACTAGACTAGTATTTATTTGAGAATTTGGATTGTTGCTCTCAGTGAGGTTTCCATTTCTAAAACTACTTTTATCATTCACAAATTTTGAATTCAAGGCTTTATTCTGGAGGATCAGGTTTAATACTACTTAAACCTTCCACATATTAATAATGCAGTAAAATGTTTACAATAGTGTAATATGATAGTGGAAGGTAGAGTTTGGAAATATATTCCCAAATAAAACTTAAACCTTCCTTTGTATTAGTTTGTCATTTTGAAAGCACAATCACAATTTTTATTGACTATAAATATAAAGAGAAATAAAATTTTCGAAAATTAATCTCAATCATTAATTTATTAGGAAACTATTTCAAATTTTCAATACAATATTGAATTTAATAATTGCTTGTGAGAATTTCACTTTAATATAATTATTAAAAATAAATGTATATTCATATTTTAAATAAACGAAACATACGAATAAATAATAATTGTTAAGTGCTATTAATATAATGAAAAAATATACTTTTTAAAAGGAATGAAAAGGTAAACTTATAGATGTTTATTCTTCATACGTTAAAGTTTAGTTATTCTCAACATTGGCTTCATATTTTTCTCAGATCACAAACATTTCTTTCTTTTTATTTACACGTTATTAAACTTCAAAATAATCACCGTACTTATTCATTATTTACTAATTAATATGCTAAATAAAAGTGTGAAATATAACGTTTAATGAATAATCGAAAATCTTGAGAAATTTAGAGGTTATTTGTTCCTATTTATAAATTTATATTTCCCGATATATAATTCGAAGGAATATCATGTGAGAAAATATATAGTAAACATGTTTTAAAATATATTTAATCTAAATTTTCATTGGGAGTATTTTCTAAATTTTATATTAAATTAAATAAAAAATAGAAAAAATGGAAGCTATGATAGAAATTAAAAAATAGCTTGTCTTATCCACCTGAGAATATAACTTCCTCGTTTCTTTAGTGCAAAATTCAATGATATACCATTTAAGGGAGTATGAGTAATGGTGAATTTTCTTCCTCAACTCATAGTCAGATTCATTGTTTGTTTATATTTTTTATGAGAATAAAAATATTTTAGTTTGAATTTATTATTTTTTATTTTGTTTTAAGAGAACAATAATATTTTAGTTTGAGTTTATTGTTTTGACTTTTCTAAAATATTAGTTAGTTAGATCTTAATTTAAATATATTATTTAAACTTTTCAAAATCATTGATGAAGATCAGTTACTAAATATAAAAATAAAATATATTTAAATATTTTTTATAATTTTGTAAAATTCATACAAATGAGTATTTTGACTTTCATCTTCCTAAAAGCACAAATAGAAATTGTTGACACAAACGTGTCCTTAGTAGTGAAAATAGGAAGTGGGTGTTGTTTAAGTCTATCCTATATCATCCTTATGTTTGTTACCCATTTCTCTTGGCCACGGTTCTCCCCTCTTATAGCTAAATACCAAAACATCTTTATCACAACATTCTTATTATCATCACAGATTCTCGTTATAATCACAGATTCTCATTATCATCACAGTTTCTCATTATCATCACAGTTTCTCATTATCATCACAGTTTCTCACCAGGGAATAGATTCACTTATATCATCTACACAACACACCTCATTTAAGCAAATGCTTTCTTTGGAACAAGTACGTAGTTTACTGTACATGTCAATCTCTAATTACTATTACTAGATTTTAATTAAATTCTTAAAGAATTACTCCAAAACCAATAGAGAATATAGCTTAATTTTCATTTAATTTCAGTTCTACTACTCTTCTTCTTCTGTGGATAATATAATATGCATGTGTTTGGTTTGGTTTGGAAATCGTCAAAATCAAGTAGAATTGGAAGAGTATGCCTTCAACAATTGTATATGAAATGTTGTTAGATTCATAGAGTTTATTATTAGGCAAAATAAACTTTTTTTTAGTTATAGTTTTATGTTAGTTTTTTTAATATATTTTTATTATTTTTTTTTAAATTTAGTTTTAATTTTGATTAAAATCAATTAAAATGATTTGATATTTTTCGTCAAATTATTATAAATAAGATTAAAAAAGTGATGATGTGACATATGACAGGATACACGTATTAAAATATTATCTCATCTTTCTTTTTTTCTTTTTTCTCTCACGTATATTATTTGTATATGATAGGTGTTATGTACATTATATTTGACATATATTTATATGTTACGTTATTAATAAAAGATATTATATAATTGATTTTAATAATTATGACTATATTGAGAAATAATAATAAAAATATATTATAAAAATCTAAAAAAATTAAGAAAAAAATTATTTTACCTTTATTATTATATACAAATTTTCATACTATATAAATTTATGTAGTATTATAAGTTAGTTCAAACTAATTGTAATAATACGAAATAATGATATAAGTAATAACAAAAGATCACACAAAATTAAAAAAAAAATCGTTTACTTAGTTTTTGTCTTAAAAAAATAGTATTTTTAATGCTACAAATGTAAAATGTGTTGTTAGGAGATAAAAAGAAAAGGTAAAAGTGAGACATATATAGAATTGAAGGAGGTACAGAGGTAGGTTCTGATTCCACGTTTATGCAAACGTTTGTGGTGCATGAATTGCAGTACCTTATATTCCTACAATTACACCCTTAATTTATGATGGAATATGATATCATATCATATCATTCACTTCTCCACGGAAGGAAATAAATTCCCAACCCAACACAAGATGTCAATGTCCAATCTCATTGGGATTCCAATACATGGTCAATGGTCAGTTACATTTTTTTATTCTAAAATCTTACTCATCAATATATTAGTTTTTGTTAACAAGGGATTTGAATCCACCATCTATCTCACTTTCTCTTCTTAATTACCAAGCTACCCTCCTCATTCCTCTTATAGGAACAAGATACAATGTGTAGGCCATGTATATATCACATATTATTACAATTTGTTTTAGTAACTTAATAACTTGTATAACAAACATTTTCAAAATATTTATTATTTTTAAAATAAATTATATAAGACCACATAAATGTTCACATGTTCACTGTCATAACATAATATAACAGAAGTTGTCCATAAATGCTAGTTTTTCAACAAAAAGTTTTGTATGAATAATTATATTCTTTTTCATCAAGTTAATTTTATGTTTTTTTTTGTATAATAATTTAAATGTAAATTTGAATGTTACATTTTATAGAAAGGAGGAAGTTGAATAATATATAAATAAAAAATTCATAAATTTATTATTTTTAAGTTTTCTTTTTAAATATTAAAGTTTTTTATGTGAATTTTTCATTTTTCATGGCACTCATATTTTGGACGTATACTTTTTCTAAAAAGCTCAACAGTAATACTGAAATCAATGGTTAATTGATTAAGATGATTAACTGATTAAAATAAATACAATAAGATTGAATGAAAGAATTTGTATATAAAAAGTTTAATATCATAAATACTAATTTAAATTAGTCTCTAAATTTGAAATTTTAATATTAACTTAGCACCTATCAAAATACAGTATAATTATTTAAATAAGTTAAGTTGATAATAATTTTTTAGTTTCAAAGTCTCATTTATACAGTTATCATTATATAATAAAAAGTAATAATTATTATTATAATTAGTCATCCTTATATATTTTAAAGAAAAAATAATAGTTAATAATAATAATAATAATAGTTTATTTATCTGTAACAATATACAAGAGGATTTTATTTTTTATATTCATATTTCATATTTTTATTTTATTTTTAATTATATTTTAAAATAAAAATAAATCTTTAACCATATATAATGGAGATTTTTTTAAAATACATATTTCATATTTTTATTTTATCTTTAGATATATTTTAAAATAAAAATTTATAATAAAATTTTCACTTTTAATATCTACATTTCATATTTTTATTTTATTATTAGTTGTATTTTAAGATAAAAATAAATTTATAGTAATATATAATAGAAATTTTTATATTTGATATACACATTTTATATTTTTATTTTATTTTTAATTATATTTTAAAATAAAAATAAAAATAAAGTATTCAACTACTAAAATTAACTAAATGTAAATCTTTCAATAATATAATTATTTATTTTTTAATGTATCTATGATTTTTTTTTAAATTGTAAAAGATTAATAAATTTAAAGTCACGATTCCACTAGTTTTATAATAATAATAATAATATAGTATTTTCATTTTTGTTTAAACATAAAATAACTCATCTTGATAGTTTAGATGGTTGTTATTCGATCAGGTAATACTGTTATATCATATGAGAACACATAATATAAAACTTAAAGTTTGAGTTAAACTGCGCCATAATTAAATTAACTTAATGATGTCATCTTTCATTAAATGACAACAAACAAATTAAAATAGAAAATCCACCGAATTGCATTACTCTGATTCTGACGGGTTATGTATATAATAATAAAAACCTAATGCTAATGCGTTGCTACGTATAAGATCAGCAAATTGAGAAAGACATTAAAAAAGTAAAATTTATTCGCATAGTTATCTATATGCATTTATAAAAAAATTAAGCATTTTTTATAAATTAATTAACATGCACATATTTTATAATTTAAGAGAGAAAGTAACTTTTTATAACAAGATAAGTTGGCAAGTTTATTGATTTTAAAATGTAGTGATGTAATATTTTTATAAAATAAAAGGAAAAGCTCTTACCATGTATATATAAATACTCAAATATTTACACATATACAAATATAAATATATATATATATATATATATATATATAATAATAAGTTGATATAGAATATTTTAAAACCTTTCAAAAAAAAATTGTGTTTGATCTAAAGTCTTCTCAAGTAAAAACAGAAAACATAATCAATACTTTTTGGGTAATTCAATTCAATAATTTTATATTATTTAAAAGTTGATGTCAAAAATTATTTATATATTTTTTTTTTCACAACGTCTTTTAAGAACGAAACTATATTAAAATTCTACATTTTAATATTTTAATAAATTTGAGATCAATTCAAAATAAATATAAAAAAATTAATAAAATTAAATTTGTATAATAATTATAAATTAAAATACATAAATAATTTCATTTAAGTAATTCATATATTTTTTTATCTAAAACATTATAAATTATATAACAAATTTAAAAATATTTTTTAATTATATTATATTTAAACATTTAGGACTCACATATGTTAATATTTCATAAAATAACTGGTTTCATTTAAAAATTTAATTAATTATTTAACCACAATTTGATCAATATGTTAATTAATTTAAGATAAGATAATATTAAATTCTCTTCTGACTTTTTATCTTCAAATAAATGGTGGGATATTTATTGACATTTTATCATATTATACATTTATTTATATAATTTAGACATTATACATTTATATATATGATTTAGATTATCACTACAAATATTAAAATAATTTATTTATATATTTCATAATTCAATATTTTTACTATTTTCATATTAAATGTTCTTTAACTATCCATTTATACTAAACATATTGTTGATGTCGTCTTATTTCAAAATATTCATTAAAAATATATCAAGCATTTTATGAAATAAAATATTTGAAATACCAAAAAAATTATTTCACTAATTATAATTATATAACATATAAGTATTTAAAAAATTAATTTAGATAAATAAAACATATTATGAAAGAGAATATTGTTTGAGTGAAGTTTTTAATTAAGACGATTGTATATCTCATTTAGATTAAATGAAGAGCTTCTAAGTTAAAAATATTATTCTCATATTAATATATTTTATGAATAAGATACATGTTGTTTGAATGATATATGTAAATAAAAACATATCAAATAAGCTATCTAGAAAAGATCATAGTCCTTACACCAATTTGAAAATTATATTCAAATCAAACAATTGTTTCACATGGCATAGATAAATAAATAAACCAAACTTAACTATATAAATCAATTATATTATTGAGTTAACATTTATGCTTAGTAACTTGATATTCATTAACTTTATGCTCTCTAAACTAAATTAAACTAAACTAAATCCTTCATCTAATAATATATGACAATTTTGTACAAATTCAAATATTATACTAAAACATATTCAATATGTTATCCAAATTATAATTATATACAAATACAATAATGATTAGATAAATTTTTTCAAACTATGACCAACATTTAATCAAATGCATACTCTTATTAAAAATAATAAAATAATATTGTTTACACTAATTTATAAAACATAATAATAAAATAGATAAAACTTATTCCAAAAATAAAATATATTTTTAATAAATGATTTAAGGATTAAAAATATATTTAAATCTTATTAAAATTTCAAATAAACACAAACAACACCAATCTTAATAACATTTCAAGTTCTAGTTGAACTGGAAAAAAATAACACAATTCTTAAAATTCTCTTTACTCAAAAAACTATAAGTTATTAATCAATTGTTATACACATAATATGAAACTAAACTGGTTTATCTTATCTTTACTAGAAGGTAGTTATAATAAAGAAAAGAGCATTCTAATATTTTTTTTATCTCTTAAAGGAATGAAATATCAACCATCAAACATCCTACCATAAAACATAAACTCACACCAAATTCATTTGTATCCAAATCCCAATGTTATAATTTGTGTTCTACCCTGCCTCACAATTCTACTGTAGTCATCAATTACATTATAGATGGAGATGAGAGCAAGGGAAGAAGGAAGATAGGTTAGGGATTTTAGGAAAAGAAAGATAAAGAGCACAATAAAATAAAAATAAAAAGAGAAAATAACTACTTTTAGATGAGTTAGAAATGAACCTTATAATTTCCACTTGCACCGTTCTACTTTACTAAGCTCACCTCCTAACTTATTTTTAGTCCAAAGGCTAACAAACTAAGTCCAATTATTTGTTATAACTATTGCCTCAATTTTATTATCACTCCTCAATTTAAAATATAGCTATTATCCTATTTAAATCTAGAACCAATACACGCACTTCACTAAAATAAATAAGATTTAAACCTTCAATAAAATAAATTACCACTTTTCATTGATACCGCAAAAATATTAAAAAAACTAAAATATTTAACACAATTGAATATGAATTTTATCTCTGAATTTTAAATTCTAACTCATCACGTAAAAAAATTATATTCATAATTTTCCTTTTAATTACAAAAGTCTTAGTTTTTTACTTATTATTATATAGTAAATTTAAATATTTCAACTAATAAAAATATTTTATATTATTTATGTAATTTTGTATTTAATAATAGTATTGTTCAATTATATTAAAACATGAAATTACCCGTCTTGCTAGAGATGTATTATAATTATTTCATGATGTAACTAATATCAAATCATGCAAATTTTTCCGTTTTAAATTATAACATTAAAATTAATAATAGTGTTTGCTTTTTCTTATAAAATTAATCATTTTGTAATTTTAATTAGATCATTTGATCTCATAAATAGCATTAATGAAAAGTGAGGAAGAGAGTATGAAGGTATGACTTTTTATAATTAAGTTAATTTAAAGATGTAATGTTTTAATTAAATATCAAGATGGAAATTAAAAATGAAAATCCACCGAATTCTATTACTCTGATTCTGAATTCTGACGTGTTGTAGACATTGGATTATCCAAAAGACACAAGAAATGCTTAATGTGAAAACTAAGGAGTTATCCTACTTAGACGTATACGTGGGTTTGTAAAATAGACAAGGAAGAAGTAGAAAGAGAAAACGACACGTGATAGTAATGTAATATTAAAAATAAAAGGAATAATTACAATTTTGGTTTTCTCATTTTATCTGAACTGCTATAATTTTAGGTTTTTTAATTAAATATTTTATCTTCCGTGTTAAGAAAAGTTTAATTTAAACCTCAATTTATATATAGTTTATTTCCTTTATTTTAATTCAACCAATTGTACCTTTTAAAAAATCTTAATATAAATATAGTTTTTAATTTCTTATCTCTCTGTCTCTTAATCAATAATAATCTCCTGTTGCCTGTAACAAGCCTCTATCATCATGCATTTTTTTTATATGTTAATAACAAGAATATTTATAGTAAATATATAATCTATAATTATAGAACGAAATATAAAATATACTCTCATATCTAATTGAAGTCTCATAAATGTCATATATATATATATATATATATATTGAATTTTTATTCCATCTTATCATAGCGTTTTTCAAAAATATTTTTATAATTTCTAACGTACTACTTGGGTCTTTTAATAGTTAATATAGCGATTTAATAAAATTATTTAGAATTTTAGGAAAAAAAACAAAATAATTATGAAGTCGGTTAAAATAATATAAATTTTAAAAGATAGATGATATTATTTAAAACAAATAACAAGAGAAAACATTATAAAATATACCTTTTACCGTAAACAAAGGAAATTAACTCTGAATGTTTTATCTAAAAGAATAGAAACCGTTTGAAAGTGTATTTTTTTTTTCGGCTATAACAACTACATTGACTTAAATTATGAAAAAAAAAAACTCACAGACTCCCATAAAGTTATATATCTAGATAGCAATAAAAAGAGAAGGGAAAAGAAATAAGTGTAAGTAGAGAAGATATGATGGAAGGAGGGGAATAAATAAATAGAATGATTAAATTAAAAAAACAGAAGGTGGGGAATCTTGGAAATGAGAAAGGGTGAAAAAGAGCTGTTTGGTGGGTCCGAGAATACAACTAAGAAAAGGGGCAGAAAGTGTTGGTGTGTTAAATATATAAACAATACACATCCTCTGCTTTCTTCTTCTTCTTCTTCTTCTTCTCCTATGATTGTTTTTCTTCCTATCATGGCAGCGTGTAATCTCTCCACCCTGTGCTCTTCTTCGCACTCCAAACCCTCCTCTTTCCCTTTCAGCAACACACAAACCTTCACCACCAACAATAACACTTTCTTTCTCAACAACAACAACTCCTTCCAAACCCTTCTCTCTCATTCCATCCACAACCCCCGTCAACCTCTGCCTCTCCCATGCACCAAAAACACAAACACTTTCGCCTCCGTCCATGATGACGAAAAGCCCCGCGAAGAGTGCGGCGTCGTCGGCATCTACGGCGACCCAGAAGCCTCTCGTCTCTGCTCCCTCGCCCTCCACGCCCTCCAGCACCGCGGCCAGGAAGGCGCCGGCATCGTCGCCGTCCACGACAACCTCCTCCACTCCGTTAACGGCGTCGGCCTCGTTTCCGACGTCTTCGATGAGTCTAAGCTCTCTCAGCTGCCCGGCTCCTCCGCCATTGGCCACGTCCGTTACTCCACCGCTGGCCCCTCCAAGCTCTGCAACGTCCAACCCTTCGTCGCCGGCTACCGCTTCGGCTCCGTCGCCGTCGCGCACAACGGAAACTTCGTGAACTACGGCTCCCTACGCGCCAAATTGGAAGACAACGGGTCCATCTTCAACACGACCTCCGACACCGAGGTCGTCCTCCACCTGATCGCAACCTCCAAACACAGACCTTTCCTACTCAGAATCGTGGACGCATGCGAGAATCTCAAGGGAGCGTACTCCCTGGTGTTCCTCACCGAGGACAAGCTGGTGGCCGTGAGGGACCCCTTCGGGTTCCGACCTTTGGTGATGGGAAGGAGAAGCAACGGCGCTGTGGTTTTCGCCTCGGAGACTTGCGCGCTGGATTTGATCGAAGCCACGTATGAGAGAGAGGTGAACCCGGGTGAGGTTGTGGTGGTGGACCACACCGGAATCCAATCCCTCTGCCTGGTGTCTCATCCGGAGCCAAAGCAATGTATCTTCGAGCACATATACTTCGCGCTTCCCAACTCTGTTGTTTTCGGGAGGTCTGTGTACGAGTCTAGGAGAAAATTCGGGGAAATCTTGGCCACTGAGAGCCCCGTTGAGTGCGACGTTGTGATCGCGGTTCCTGATTCTGGGGTGGTGGCTGCGCTTGGTTACGCTGCAAAAGCTGGGGTTCCCTTTCAGCAAGGGTTGATAAGGTCGCACTATGTCGGGAGGACTTTCATCGAGCCCTCGCAGAAAATAAGAGATTTTGGAGTGAAGCTTAAGCTGTCTCCCGTGCGTGGCGTGCTTGAAGGGAAGAGGGTTGTGGTGGTGGACGACTCCATTGTGAGGGGCACCACTTCTTCTAAGATTGTGAGGCTGATAAAGGAAGCGGGTGCTAAAGAGGTTCACATGAGGATTGCGTGTCCACCCATTGTTGGGTCGTGTTACTATGGTGTAGACACCCCCAGTAAGGAGGAGCTGATTTCGAACAGGATGAGTGTGGATGAAATAAGGGAGTTCATTGGCTCTGATTCCCTCGCTTTTCTTCCCTTGGATAGGTTGAAGATGTTGTTGGAGGATGATGCTCCTAACTATTGCTATGCTTGCTTCTCCGGCAAGTACCCTGTTCAGC
The DNA here is from genome assembly GCA_030347555.1 of Lablab purpureus. Lineage (NCBI taxonomy): Eukaryota > Viridiplantae > Streptophyta > Magnoliopsida > Fabales > Fabaceae > Lablab > Lablab purpureus. Next base: position 38,905,593 of record CM059262.1, on the reverse strand, counting down.
CCGAGGAACTTAAAACCAATAGCCTCGACGAGTTTCATTGGGACCATGCTTTGAATGGGAGTTTGGAACCTGTTGAGGCCGAGGGTTGGGTTACAAACCAAGAGGGACTCTCTGAGAATAACATTGTCAGTGTCTGATAAAGGTTAATGCTTCTGTTCTGTTCTGTTATGTTGGGTAAGCTAAGTGGGCAATAGCCGTTGGGTTAAGTAGATAAAATATGTCAAACCACACACTACTACTACTACTAATGCTACAAGCTATAACTATACACAGTATTCTGGATTCTGAAGCCCCATGCTTAATAATTAATGTTTGTTGGTCTGCTCCTGTGTTAAGATATGCATATTTGGAGCTCTCCTTGTTTAGAATTGGAGGGACACACCGGATTAAATTCGGAAATTATGATTTTTGTCAATGTAGTTCCTGAAATTACTCCAATAGTATAAATTATGAAACATAATTGTTTCAAACGTTTAAGGGTCTGTTAATGACTGTCAAGTTCCCTATACCTGTATCTATCTAAATATATAACACTACTTAAGAAGAGAAATTTATTTAAATTTCATCCATAGTCACAATGTAATATTTTTTTAATATGTTCTCATACATCTTTAAACCAATTATAACTTTTTATTTGTTGTTATAATTAAATTATCGTCTAATAATTTGACAACAGGCCTGATTGGATGACTACAAGGTCATAATATTAAACTTTGTTTCTAGTGACAATCGATTGGTTTTGTTGCCAATGGCATCTTATTCCTTCAACATAGACACATTAACCCTCATCCATTCAAGTGCAATCAATAGGGCGGGATGTCGCATTTTTTACAACCTTCTTCATACACGGTTTAGCAACAACATAAAAACAATGAAATAATAAGTAGAAAAAAATCATCTCTATCCAAAACACAAAATGATGATCCCAGATTAAAAGATTGCTTTTGTGTAAATTAGCAAAACCAAAATAACGAAATAGTGTCTGTAAGTAACAGCAGAAATATCTCAGTCCAAAACAGAAAAAATATCACGTGATGTTGATCCCAAATTAAAAATAAAAATGAAACTGCTTTTGCGTTAATGGAACAGCACCAAAAAAAGAAATAGTGTCTCTCGGTAGGAAAGAGAATCATCTCTATCCAAAACATTGAAAAAAACCGCGCTTTACAAAACGTGAGGTTGATCCCAAATTTAAAAAATGCTGTTGCTTTAGTGGAACATTAAAACTAACGAAATAATGTCTTTACGTAGAATAGAGAATCATCTCTACCCAAAACAGTGAAAAAATGTGTTAAAAAACATAATCACTATCCCAAACAAAAAAATAATAATTGTTTGAAAGTGTCCTCAAATGGAAAAAAAACACGTACAAAAAACCTTTTGCTTTTCCTTTGTTTAGATGTTGTAACGCTTGTCAGCATACTAATACCCTAATTCATTCGTGTCATTTGATTAGTGTCGCCAGATTAAGTATTGTCACTTATCAGGATACTTCACTAATAGCATGGTACCACGGATAGAATGGCGGGTGACACGCGTATGGTTCACTTTTTCCCCACCAGCTTAGAATGAAAGAACCGAGAAGTTCTTATATATTGAAACACATTTAAAGATGGGTCACTTCCAATCCAAATTCTCTCCAACCAACCTCCTGACCGCATAAATGAGTATTGCGAGCACAAAATTCAAATTGGCCCCAGCATAAACCTTCGCTTACACAAAATTCTAAAAACAATTAATGCTTACACTTCTTCAAGTGTCATTTTTTATTAAATGTGTAGTCTCTTAGTAGAGGACTGAAACTATAAAATATGGGTTGAAAAGTCAAATTCAAAGTCAATGATGAACAATTCCCCCAATAAAACAAATAGATGAGAATGCTGACTAATGTCTCTTCTGCTTTTTCAAGCTAACACGGGGCAGTAAGAAATAGGAAAAGGCATCAAATAGTCAAACAAACCAGATTCAGCAGTTAAGAAGAAAATGGTTCTCATCAAAATTAGTATGGATAATTAACCCCAGAATTAACCATTTTCGGCTCTATCGTAAGCGTTTGATTTATGCTTTGGTGCAAATGTAAAACCATCAGGAACCTTGCCAAGTAACATCTCTGATATTCGTATCTGTGCACGAAAAGTAATATGTAAAATAAGAGGAAAGAATATGTATGTGGAAAAAATATATGAAAAGTAATATGCAAATTAACAAAATAATTCTTTAGCAGAGCATTAAGGACTCAGATATTATGCTATCATAAGATGCTTTAATAAGAAATGTGCTCGACGGGCAAAATGCTACATTAAATTTTGTTGCCACGGTCTAATCCAGAAAATGTTTCACATATTTGGCAGGCTTATTGGTATTTTTCCTTGTCTAATCAAACCCCTTTTTTTCTTTTTAATTTTCAGAGGTGATGCAGCAACAGCCAAGACTATCAGTTAATTAGTTAATGTTCATAAATTATTGACCTGGCTTCAAGGTTTATTTGGTCTAATCTTTTTCCATGCTAGGACTTCTCCATATACATGCCAAAATCACCTACGGAGAGATTCTACCACTTTGTCAGTAGGTGCTACGCTTCCCCATCTTATCTCCAATCCAATCATTCTTAATCTTATCTAGCATGTCACACTCATCCAACTCAACATTCTCATCCTCGACTATAAAACCTTTCAGACAAGCCAAAACATTAATTAATTATTACCCCTATTTGCATAATTGAAGATAACTTAAAAGATTATAATTAAAATCAGTCGACAAATTGTCAGACTGTAACTAAATAATTAGCAAGTGTTCCTGGTCTCAATCTTCATCTTAAAACATTAATTAATTAATGTTCCTAGTCTCAATCTTCATCATTCACAAGAAACATTTCCCTGCCGCCTACATCTTATGTTTAATAAATAAACATTTTCTGCTGTTTGAGGCAGCACATGATAGAAAATACCTCCATGAACTCAATTTCCCTAAAGAAATTAACAAAGAGAGACTTAAAATTAATAAGTTGAAATAAAAGGGAACTGCATACCCAATCAGCAGCAGAGTCTGAGGCCATTAGTGTCTCAAGCTCATCACGCCCACAGTAACAAGGTGGACGCCAGTTTAACCGTTGTGGAACCACATCCAAAAGACCAACAGGTATATACCTGCAAGTGTAGCTAAGCCATTCCAACAAGAACCGCCTTGTTGTCTCAACCCCTGTAGCAAAGTATATAAAAAAAAAAACTTCACCATTGGGAAATGGGAGGTGAAAGAAAATAGGCACACTTAAAAATTGGGGGACAAAGCATAAACGATACTACTTGCTATTAAAGTTTGATTACGCACTACATAAACATTCATGCAAGCAAAATTGTCAATCTTAAAAAATGACACACCCAAAACGACATGTTCCTAGTCCAAAAGGACCCTTCCCCAACACAATCATTGAATCCTTTGTGAGGAAAAAAAAGACAAGAACCTATGCTTTGTAGAGATCATTCATGCTTTGAACAAGACATTTAAAACCCTCAATACCTGTTTTTGTTTTTTTATTTAGCGGTACGTAACAGTGGCTATCGTAATTATTTCACAACAGCAGGAAAGAATCTAAACATGCATATACCACAGCTACTCCATTAATAAAGTATACCTTTTGTGTCAGAACCCCAGTGTTCAAGACCAAAATTCACAAAATCCTTGAGAATATTTAGTCGCTCCCCAGAACTGATGTCCCAATGTCTTTGTTCCTTGATCTCCGTAAATATCCAGGGCTGCACAACACAGTAATTATTAAACACAATTAAAAAAAATGTCCAGCTCAGACACCCATAATGCTTCCAATGAAGATAACTGGCATGAGATTTAATACTCAATGCCAAACTAAAAGAAATGAGAAATGGACGGTTGAACCGAGGCATACTTACTTTAATCAGTGCACCACGAGCAATCATGTCCGTAGCAAGTTCAGGGCATTCAGTTCTGTGGTTGTTCCAGTCTACAAAAGAAAAAACATCTCCATTCCCCACTACTGGCAATGTAGTAGGGGCTTTCCTGGCACACTGGTACACGTAGTCCCAGTCAGCAAGTTTGCTATACCGTTGTTGACGTGACCTACCATGTATTGTCACGGCACTGGCTCCCCAAGAGCCAATGTCTGCTATCAGAGAATCAATGCGGTTCTTCCCTTCAAAATAAGCAGTCCGTACCTAGTTCAATAGACAAGTGGTTTGTGCACATTTTTAGAAAGCTTGTTAAGGAGTTTAAAAAAGTATGACAAGACACTTTTTTTCAAGCATAGGTGATAGGACATGGCTCAGAATGTAAAACGTTTCAGAGCCACAAAACAGAGGAAGCTATTAAGATGCTAAAGAGAATGACAAATCATTGAGTCCAACTGTGTAGTATAGCATGTCAAATACCTTGATAGTTATTGGTTTATCCACTGTACCCGAAGCTACTTCTACTATACTTTTCATCCGCATTGGTTTTGTTAAAAGAGCTGATCCAGCACCCTTATTCACAACAATGTCAATAGGGCAACCCATATTTATATCAATAAAATCTATTGAACATTCCTGCTCTATTAGTTCAACTGTTCGCGCCACAGTATCTGGATATGCCCCACAGATTTGTACACCAAATAAATCTTCAGATGAATGTCGTCTTAGCAATGCCCATTCTGACGCTTGACCCTGTAGCAAAAGAATCACGACAAATAGAATGTAAATACAGCTTGGCGTAAAAGAAAAAACAGATAGTTGGAAAAGAAATAATGTTGGAGTTGTGCAGAATAGAACAGGAAGGATCAGAGAAAATTTATCAAGTTCCATGTTATTGATTTTATATCATTACAACGGAACATTAGGCTAGCATATGGATTTATTGCTTAATTAAGGAGTTTACTTTCAAAAGCATCCCTTCAACGTCGTCTATATATAGAGGATACAATCAACTTGATAAATTAATTTCTGGGAAGAAAAGACACAGAAACCAAACTATTTGGGAAGTGCCTGAAATTCATACCACATTACCAAAGTTAGGTCAAGCACTGCTAAAACTTTCACAGTTGACAGTACACCAGTAAACAAACTCCAGAAAGAAGATATACATTGTCTGAGGATGAAAGCGAGCAAAATGATATAAACCAACCAGCAAAAAACTCATATAGTTACCTGCAAAAGATTTGTGCACATTGCCATTTCACCACAAGTTACATCGGCGCCTAACACTTTGCAAACTCTCCGAAAAGGGAGATTGCCAACAGTAGTTAAGGGTGCAAGATATAACTTCCCCCTAAAATCAATAAGCTTCTTCTCACGTGAGTGAAGCTTCAGGCTTAGATCAGTTTCTGGAACCAGAGCATCAGCTTCAGATTTTGAACAACTTCTTTCAACAATTTGCTCAGTAACACCTGTATCAGCTATGTGAACCCAAGTTACACAAACTGGCCATAAAGCAAAAGAAATATTTCATAAGTCATATCAATCATAAACTACAACTACTACAGTTGAACTATGACCTTCACTTTCTGCCTCCTTAGGACCACAATTCTCTTTATTTTCTGTCTCTTTAGGATTGCAATTTTCTTCAGTTTTTCTTCGCTTTAGGGGACAAAGTTCATCAGATTCAGATTTTCCATCTATGTTATTGTCGTCATCTTTAATAACTTCAGCAGGGCATTCCAACTTAGAACCTGAGTCAGACGCAACAACACAAGAGCCACTGTCATCAGAATGATCACACTTATTTGAACCAGGGTCAACTCCATCTTTATTTTCCAAGTCATTCCTTTTTGACTTAGACGGTCCCTACAACATTTTTTTGAAAGAGAGATAGATTGATCAACATGAAATAAAAATAACTGAAAACGAACAGGAAGTTAGATGTACATCAAAGCCAGAATTAGGGATGGACTATGAACAAAGGGGAGCACTAACAATGGCATTTTATACCTAGAGTTCAAGGCCATTTCTGTTTACATTTTGGAGCATTCTAATGAAAATTTACATGAGAATTGAACATTTGAATTCACCCAGTTTAATCTCTGAAAATTTAAGACGGAAAACTTCAAGAACCTAAAAATATACATCTTACTTAAGTAACTTGCTTCAAACCCAACAATATAACAAAATGGAAAGAAAGACACTTCTTTAACCTTATTTTAGACTATCATTTATTCCCCATCAACCAGTTAAAACCTTCACCTTTAATGGCCTTTTCCAAGGTAATGGAGAATGAAACATAGATGAAACGCAGCAAAAATGAGAGAATAAATAAAATACCAGGAGGCCGAGACTTTTGAGTTTCGAATCTGCCTTGGAGAAGCTCATCTTATTTTTCCACAAAAGCTTTTGAACATCCTTGCTCAATCCATTCACCTCGGAGCTATTCTTCAGACCATTTCGATTACCAGAAGGCACACCACCTTCATGCGTACTCGAAAATCTACACGCTAAGCCATAAGGGCAAGAGCCTCCGGATTTAATGAACGGACATTGTCCTTCTAGATCAGACGGTTTCTGTACTTAACAATAATTAGGAATTACATAATTGGAATCAGTTCGTAAGCAAACCAGTGTCGGAATCAAAGAAATTAAGTAGCAATGCACTACCTGCGCCTTGAAGCCTTCCAAATCATGGCTGAAGCGACACTTGTCTTTATAAGGACACGAACTAACATCCCCCGTCTTCGCAATTTCGGGGCAAAGGTTTCGTGCTGACTTTTGTTCCTGCAACGTTCAAAAGTAACCAAAGTTCACTGCAATTTGAAATGTGGAAAGAGATTGCATTTGCGGAGGCAAGTAAATGAGAAGTTGGCGTACCTGGCGACGTTCGCGTTTGAGTTGGCGCTTAGACTTCTTCTCCTTGGCCAGAACGGAAGTCTTGTTTTCGTTGGGAATGGAAACGTCGTCGTTTGGAGCGGAAGACCGAACCGGAGGGGGGCGGAGGAAATCCTTCTTGACGGGGGCTATGGCCCTGGAGACGAGTTGCTGTGGAGTTTGGTCGGCGGCAACAACCCCCGGGACAGAACCTCCTTGGTCACGTTCTTCCTCGTCCATGTTGTGCTAACCGCTTTTGCTTGCCAGAACAAAACAGTAGGGTTTAATGAAACTCAAAAACAAAATATCTCGTGTCTTCTCCTTCTGAAAAAAAAAATTATAGAAAGGTAAAATATTGTGTCAGAAGTGGGATTTGAACCCACGCCCTCGTTAGAGGACCAGAACTTGAGTCTGGCGCCTTAGACCACTCGGCCATCCTGACAACTTACATTAGTGAAGCACATTATTTTGTTAATTAAACTTCATGACCAAGCACAAAATCCTCAGTACCAAAGGACAGCGCAAGACATTATTAGGTAAGAGTGAAAATGTATAACTTTTTTGAAGATAAATTTAAAAAACTATAACAGTAAAAGAGATATAAAATAAATCCACTATGTTAAAGGCATTAAATAATTTCTCGTAAACAATAATATTTAAAGAACTTTCTTCTAATACTATTTGATACCGTGTTTCTTATTATATTTTTAATTACGTATGTATAATATTTTATTACATTAAATATGTTTTTAAATTCTTAAATTATTTGTTAAAATTAAATTTTTGTTTTTGAGTTAAACTTCAAATTTATTCTATAAATACGTATAAACTATCTTCAATGATGTGTTAAAATTTATTTTTATTTATTTATTTTTCTTTTTTATAATTTTTTATTTCTGTATCATTTATTTTTTAAACTTTTTTTATTCTTTTTCTTTTTATTTTTTTTTATTTTCTTTTTTCTAAAGATTTTTTTATTTATCATAGAAGATATTTATATTTATTTATAAAATATAAAAATAAAATAAGTTTAAAGTTTGTCTCAAGAACAAAACACAATTTTTGATAAATAGTTTAGAAAGTAAAATCATATTTATTTAATCTTATTTTTATTTTTTTATCATCTTAGTAAGTGATGTATTAGTATCAAAATAATATTTTTCTTTTTTTTAAATGTTATGATTGAAGTATTTTTATTTAACATTTCGAAGGCTAATATTTTTATTAATTTTTATTTTTAAGCCAAACTCAGAATCACGTTATTCTCTCGTTTTTGTAATAATTATACTTCTTCTTATTTAATCATTTCTTGTCGTAATTAAATTTATTTACTTTCAACTTAATTAATAACTTAACAACTTATCATATATGAATATTAAATAAGTATAACATGCTCATAAACATTCAACTTAACTTATAGTACTTGACACAATTCAACTTAACTTATAGTACTTGACACAACTAACATTATAGAAACTTGTATGGTTTCTTATTCTTAATATCCTTAAGTTGTATAGCTTTTTTATTTATGGATTTGATATTAAATACACACATTAAATATCAATATAGTGAGTTAGTACATAAGTAATTAAGAGATACAAAATTATATTAACATAATTATGAATACAACTTATCATATTAATTATTCTGGTTACACTCCAATTTTTATAAAAAAAACTATTTATTTATTTACTTAAAAGTTATGAAAAAGTTTCTTTTTTCATGAAAAAATTGTTATAAAAATATATATAACATAATTTCATAAATTAAAAAATTAAAACAAAAATTAATAAGAATACTAAAATAAACTAAATAAATAATCATAATTATATATTAATAAGAAAGATCAATACAAAACTATTAATAAATTAAATAAATATTCATAAATTAATAAAAAGATCAATAGATAAAATAAATAATAAATTTTTGTGGTTTAATTTTAGATTTGTTCTGTGTTTTTAATTTTAGAATTCAAAATAGAAATCTGTTAAATATTGATTTAATAAATATATAAAAGTTGTGAAAATTGAATTTTGTTTTAAAGTAAATTTTGGACTAGTTTTATGTTTATATATATTTATTTATTTATGATTATGTAAATCTTTGGTGAGAAATCAGATTCTATATGTCAAAAGGAGTTTCAGAGTCTAACTTTTAGGTAACTCTGTCTATCATCATCACCACCCACAAACTAGTGCCTGTCTCCTCGTGCTTCCTGCACCCCTCGAAGTTCTTTATTATATTATCTTTTTGAAATAATTTAACGCGAAATTTCGCGACGATGGAGGCTGAAACCTATGATTAGGGATATCTAGGCAAGGAATGGTTAAAATTTTGACTCATTAAAAAATGGGCCGTGGCCTAGTTTGGAGGTCCATCGTATGAAGAGTGGAATAAAATCGGGCTATTTGACCAGCCCGAACCGATATTCGGGTCGGGTATAGAACATGATATTATAAAGGGAATAGACGTGGAAATCCCACGTTTTCTTCACGGCAACAGAATCATCGAGACACGCACAGAGATCGGTCTCTACCGAGAATTCGAATTTCTCAGATCTATCCGACATCGTTGCAGATCCATCAACGCTCATGGCTGGCTTCAGCGGTGATGAAACGGCACCGTTTTTCGGCTTCCTTGGAGCCGCAGCTGCCCTCGTCTTCTCCTGTAATCCACTCTCTTCATTTCCCCAATCACTTCAATTAGATCCGTGTTTACCGTTTCAGTTTTCATCTAGTCCTTTCGTGAATCTCACTTTTAATCCAATTTCTCGTTACATTACTCAGAACCGAATGTTTCTTCCCAACTGTTATATTCCTTTTGGTGTAGAAGGTCATGGTTAGTGAAAATTGATGTTGGAGAGATTCACTTAGTTGCTTAAATAGTTAAATTTAATAGTATGAAATCTGAAAATAGATTGGTCTTTCTGTGAGGAAATCGGAATAATTTCATGTACAAAGAGTAATTTCTCACGCTTGTGGAAGTGATTGATCGAATCTTAGGGTTGTTTGAATATGAAGTGATAAAATTTTGAGCTTATTAGGAATTTCAATTCAATTTGAATTGTTGACAGGTATGGGAGCTGCCTATGGCACAGCAAAAAGTGGTGTAGGCGTGGCTTCCATGGGTGTGATGAGACCTGAACTGGTGATGAAGTCTATTGTTCCTGTTGTTATGGCTGGAGTTTTGGGTATTTATGGCCTTATTATTGCTGTTATTATTAGTACCGGTATTAATCCAAAGGCCAAATCTTATTATCTCTTTGATGGTTACGCACATCTCTCCTCTGGTCTTGCCTGTGGCTTGGCTGGGCTATCTGCTGGCATGGCTATTGGTATTGTTGGTGATGCTGGTGTTAGGTATAACCCTTTTCTACTATTTTTTTCTGATATGATTTGTTTCTTATTTTCTGTTTTAAGGTCTTATTGAATTTCAACATTGCATGACGACATTCAACGCTTGGATCCGCTAACTCTTAAATGAAATACATTCTACACGCATTTATACATCATTGCCCTGTTTCCTGGGTATATCTTTGCATTGCTGAACCGTCATTTCAGGAAGTACAGTTCAATATGTCTCTAGCTTTTTCAACTGTCAAATAACATACGATCCTTCATGGAACATATATCTATTTGCCTTTACTAGCATGCATTTGTTGTTGAATTTAACAGTTGGTTCTCCTTTTACAACATTACCGATTGAATCAATCTACTTCTGCAGAGCCAATGCACAGCAACCAAAACTTTTTGTTGGAATGATTCTCATCCTCATTTTTGCTGAAGCTCTTGCCCTTTATGGTCTCATCGTTGGTATTATTCTGTCTTCTCGTGCTGGCCAGTCTAGAGCCGACTAAGAAAGGAGTTGTGCTGCTAAATATTCTTTGACCACCCATCTGTTTTAACCTCCTTTCAAAGGGGGGTGAGGGAGGTTATTATTAGTCGTTGCGAGATTAGCTATGTTCAGGCAGCATTTTCAGGCTTTAGCAGTTGTGTGAAAGTTTAATTCGCCATTTGTGGTGTTTGTTTGTATAATTAGGTCTATCTTTACTTAATAAAGCTTCTTAAGCTTCCTCTTTTTTTCTTTATTGATTGTATTATGCCATATCATCTGACCTTACATATATTTTTTGGGCTGTTGAAACTGGTACATGAAATGATTTGGCTAGCAATGAAGGTCGTTCCATTTTGGATATTGGTAATAGCTGTTTTTTATGTTAAATTTTCTTGTTTATGGTTTGGTGAAAAATGGATCATATCATTGAAAGAGAAGACAAGGGTATACTGATCTCTGATCAGGTTCCGGATAAATATCAATGGAGTGCAACTAAACTACTAAGAACTGAGTGAAAGAAACAAGTTACTATTTACTAGTAATAGTTAAATAAAAACAGAACACGCTCTAAATAGTAGTCCCAGTAAATGATTAACAGATGGTTGGCTTGTTGCCATTATCCACATACATCGATCGGAGTATCATGCATGTGAACGTGTAAACCATCAGCTGGAAGATGCTTTTATTGTTTGTCCTTGATTTTAATTTTCAACTATGCTAGCCTTTTGTGCATTTTTTCAGTCTGGTTAAAATTGTTTTATGCTTCCGGAAATATTTCACGCAATTTCAATTGTAATTTGAATATGGTTTGCATTAATTCATCCATAAATTAGTAATATCTAAACAAAGAAATCTATCCCAATTGGATTTGTTTACCGGTTTGTTTAATTAAGTTATTTTTATGTAATTTTAAAAATCTACGTATGAAAACAGAGATTATAAATAAAGAATAAAGAATTTTTCCAACTTTAAAAATCTCATTTAATTGAAGAGGGGAATAAAGAGAGAAGACAGAAAATTTTATTTTAAGAAACATAAATTTCAAATTTTAGTTTCCTATTTATTTTTTAATTCAAATTTTAATATTTCTTCTCTTTAATTTTTTACTTCATCCAAAGGATTAGTATGCGCCTAAGGTTTTTTCTGATTTTAAGAATCAGAGCGTTTAAAAAATTATTATAATTTTGACAAATTACTTTGAGTAGCTTATAAAAATTCTTTTGAAATTATAATTACATTTTAAAACGAAAGTATTTTGTATAATTGTAACTAAATAATAAAAAATTAATTATATGAAATCTTTTTTGTATTAATAAACTTTTTACATTATTTAAGAATATTTTGTACAAATACTTTTCAAGACATTTTTCAGAAATACATTAAATGGGTCTAAAATAATGTGGTACAAGTTTTTTTTAAAAATATTATTCTCGTTGTTTCAAATTATAAGGATTATCTTCAGGAGTACTAATTTAACTTTTACCAAATTTATATCAACTGCTATTTTTCAAGTTGTAATACAGATTGAAGTTGCAATATTTACGTTATTTTAATTCAGTATTTTTATTTGTATTTTAGTGGAAATTAAAAATTTTGAGTAAAATTTTAAAATAAATTTTAAGTATAGTCATTTATAATTTGGTGAAAATTAAAGATTTTTATTGAAATTTTAAAATAAAATTTTAGTATAATCATTTACTGGTAGAAATTAAAAATTTTGATTAAAATATTTAATTAAAAAAATTAGTAGTTCTGATTTTAAATTATTTAAAAATAATTCTGAAATGAATCTAAAATTATTGAAATTCCTATCTTTATAGTTTTATTAAAAAATTAATTCATTTTATAAAAAAAATTAATTCAATTTTAATTAATTTACTTAATAATAATTAATAAAGTTAAAGATAAAAGATTTATACAAAACTAAACAAATTAATTATTTTTTTTCAAATTACCTTTTTTAAACAGAAGAAGTATTTAATATATTACATGATTACAAGTCAATTTTATAGTTGACTTCTAAATAAGTTTACATACTGTAATGTTTTTTATATACATTTTAATGGAGAAAGAAAAATCATCCCCTACTTGGAATTTAGTTCTTCTAACCAAGGTAACATAGTTGTTATAATTTTTAATATAAATTTTAATAGAGGAAAAAAATCAATTAATAATTTATTATGCATGTATATATAACATTGAACATTAACTTTTGTTCATCCGCAGATGAGATTTATTATTTTTTTCTTTAAAATAAACTATTTTTTTCGTAACTACCAAATTCTTTTACATTTAACAGTAAATATGATTTTAGATTGAATATTATTTGTTAAAATTATGTTATATTTTTTAATAAATTTTTGATATATTTTATTTTATTATTTCTTAAATTGATATAAATAATTCTTCATAATAAATAAAAATGTCTTTAAAAAGAGAAATAAAAAAAAGTGAAGCAAATATAAAAATAAAATAATAGTAAAATAAAAAATTATAAATAAATAAATAAAAATTACTACACATAATCAAGGATAGTTTATACTAGTTTATAAGAATGTAATAAATTTAAAATTTGTTTTAATAATAAAATACAATTTTAATAAATAGTTAAATAACTAAAATCATATTTAACATTTGGATATATGCATTTATTCTTTGTTTAACAAAACTTAAAAAATGTTATTTCAAATTTATATTTAATGATTTTTTCTATTCCCACATTACTATGGATTATCTATTGTTTTAATAATTGAACATGAGAACTGATTTAAAAGATCATGTATTAAATTTCATTTAAATTTTGTAGTACATATAAATCTTTTTACTAACTTTTGAAATTATAAAGAATTATTTCTAAAAAAAGAATGAATATATCTAGTACTTCCCTAGTTCTTAATACATAAGATCTAATATAGAAGAAATTGATGGTCATCTTTGATATTTTATAGTTTTTAATAATAAAATTTAAATTTGACCAATAATTAATAATGAGGATAAATTTAGTATATTAGTAACAATATTTTAAAAATAGAATTAATTATTTTTATTGGTATATGTGATTATATTAGAATCGGTATGTATCCTTACATTTTAAGGATGAAAATAGTTTTAAATAACTATTTTTTTTTCATTGCTTAATTATTTTAACTTTAATTTTTTCATTCCTTATGTAGGAGGGAGGATCTATGATTTTTTGTCTCTGTCCATTTTAACTGTAATAGTTTATTTTTTTTATATTTTTTATTCCTTTAATGATGCAAACACATATTTAATAAAAATAATATACTTCTAGTTCAAGTCCACCAATGCCAATCTAACTTATTTTCACCCATACTATTCTCAATCTACAAATTTTGAGTTTTTCTTTTACAAAGATCTATTATGTTCATTTGTTTTCTTGAAAATGTAACACAATACAAATATGCCTTTGTTTCACAAAGTTGATTTTTTAAAAATTAGCAAAATGAAAAGTTCTTGTTCAATTATTTTTTTATATGCAGCAAGGAAAATAGTTTTCGATGAATTGACATAAGTGTGGAAAAAATAAAATCAAAGACACAAAAAGGGTAAGTGAAGAAAAGAAGGGACTATGAGAATGAGGAATCCTGCAAGGAAGAGAGACCGGGGGTGTGCAAAGAGAAGGTGTGCAAAAAGGACAGAATATAAAACTCATTGAGAAAAAAACTGGGAAATTAAACGAGGCTCAAGGTTTTTCTTCGTTAATTGGACCAGCCCATCACAGTTGAGAGTCACGTTTATATACGGAGGCCCATAATGGCCCATAAAGATCTAATCAGTCACAAATTTGTAGATTGAGAATAGTATGGGTGAAAATAAGTTAGAATTATGTGATTCAACGTATATTTATTCCATATATATTAAGATTCAACGTAATCCAGATATTAATTATATTTTAAAGAATATTTGACGAAAACTCGTTGAAAAAGATAAAAAAAAATAGTCATGTTTTTCTTACAATCATTTAAAAAAATGTTTTATGTATATTTAATTTATAAGTTTCTTATTTAGCCGTCACTGGTAACAAGAAAATAAGTTACCTAATCTAAATGATTACATAAAACCAAATATTATGCCAAAATTATTTTAATATAAAATTACAATGATTAAAAAAATTCATAAATGTTATAGATACTTTCTTTTCTTGGTATCAAAATATAATTTGTCTCATTTAAGTTGTAGTATATTCATATATTGTAGTTAATGTAGAACTTGTTAAATTAATATCATATTATAATCTAAAGAAAATAATAAATTTTAAGATGAATTAAAAAATTTATATAGAATAAAAAAAGTAAGATGGATAATATATAAATATATAAATTTAAAATTTTTGTAAAGGTTATTTGTTTTTAAGATGATGTCTCGATTTTTTAATTTATCCGAAAACTTAACACTAGTATTAAGTTAGGTCCATTTTGGTAATCGATTCAAAGGAATATGAATTATTGGATCCATTTCCAATAAAAAAAATTTAATAAAAATATGAAAAATTCCATCACACTCTAGTCATTATTGCCTTATTTTATTAATCATTTCACACAGTTAATAAATCCATTATATTGTTTAGTTAGAAATAAACAATTTTGTTTTAAAAAACGTATTAGTGAGTTAACCATGAGAATTATAAAAATTATATTTTATCTCTGACCATAAAATATGACATTTTTTTCCACACTATTATTATACATATTTATATTAAAGATTAAAGTTGAGTATAATGACAAATTTGCTAATTTAAATTTTGTTTATACAAAATCTACAATGTAAATAAACCTGATTTACGTAACTTCTATTTTAAACCAATTTTAACTTTTATAAACTGTATGCTTATGGTATAGAACGTATGTTTAGAACAGGTTAATCTATAGTCATAAAAATACATTAAATTTTTTAACATCCATTTGTATAAAATAATATAATAAATTCATTAACAATGTTGTAAATAATAAAAATAAAAATATTAAATATTAAATTAAATTAAATTTAATGATAAAAATTAAAATAATCCATAAAATCTATAAATAAAACTTACAAATACGTAAGTATGTATAAAAACTTATATTAAAAGATTTAAATTCCCTTAGTAGTAAAATTTTATTATATATATTAATAAAAATATCAAATTAACTAGTAATATGAAAAATTTATAATTTATAAATGAGATATATATAATTTTTTTATAAGGTTAAATTTCCAAATCATATAATTTTATTTTAGTGATATTATTTTGAATTATTATGTCATATATTGAAGAACTTTCATTAATTAAAAGACTTATAATTATGTAATCATATATGGATTAATATGATATTCTATTTTGTGATGAGACATGTTGAAAATCATTAATAATATAAGAATACATTGTTTATAAATAAAATGCAAACTTGATGAAACTGGTTTTATAAAATAAACTTAAACTTAAAGTGTCCTTGAGAAATATATATGGTAATGGTTGCAGCATTATGTTGCAGCAAGTGGTGACGTATAGAATGGTGGATGACCAGAAAAAATTAGGACATAATTTCCTTTCTTCTTCTTTTGTGATGGATAACTTAAACAAACAAACAAACAAACACCTCCAATGCACCTCAACTTTCTTTTACGCTTTTTCCTTCTTTTCATTCTTATCTTTCTCACATTTTCTTCCACTTATGTGCCTGCCAAATCATAAACTTTAATCACACTTCTTGTCTTATTCTCTTTAATTTCATTTCTTTCTTTTGTGTTTCAGCAAAGCTTTCTTTGAATCATTACTACCAACCATTTTCTTTTAATTTAATCACCCATTTTTTTAATCATTGCCCTTTTAACATACTTCTTTTTCATTTTTTTTACAATTATAATATAATAATTTTGAACAAATTAGTTTTAATATAATAACTGTTTTTACAATATTTTATAATTCATAAATTAAGTTACTAGCAATTACTTGTTCATTTACATGATTGTTTACTTGAAAAGAAAGAATACTCAACCACTTACATTTCATTCTTGTTTGTAAATGTATCCTTAAAATTAACCTCTAATACAAATGTGACATAAACTTAATCAATATACCAATTACATTTAAGAATTAAAAATCTATTAAAGTCCGTTATTAATATCACCACTTGCCATGCTAATCAATGACACATGTACTTTCTTATCTTTGATTTTCTAAATGGACTTTTTATGGTGTCTTCTTGTAGTCCAATTTTAAAGAAAATAAAGTTGGAGAAAGTTTGATTAAATTAGAGTGCAAAAAGAGTAAAAGTGTGGTTACCATTGATTCGAAGTTAGTTAGGATTATGGGAGGAACTTTAATCTAAATTAAAACCATATATACTCTTATCCTTTACTTTATTGATATATTTACTTTAAAATAACTAAAATTTAATTACTCGTTATAATAGCTTATGTGGGTTATTTATTGTGAGATAATAAATTATCAAATAAAAAACACAATTAAAAATATATAACTAAATCAATAAAAATATAACTAAAAAATTTGTACGCTACAAACAATAATAATTAAAATTGGTGTTGGTTTAAGGTATAAATACACCCATTTTCACGATATTTACATTTTTATTATATTAAAATTCTAAATTTTTAAAAATATGTAATTTTATAATAATGATATAAAAAGATACTGAAATGATAGAGTTTAAAATATATGTAATTTTATAAAAATAATATATGTGATATTTTTTAAGAAAATAACTATGTAGTAAAGAATAAAGTTGTTTACTTACTTAGTTTTTAACTAAAAACATATTTTATTTATTAAAAGATAAATTTATATAAATTAAGAAATGTCACTAAAAATGGTTACAGAAAAGGTACAGACATAACAATAATTCAATAATAATATATAAAGAAACTTTATTTTTTATTTATATATTTAAAATAACTTGTTTTTAAAAAATTATAATAAAATTTAATTTAACTAATAGTTAAATATACAAAATACAAACACTAATGTATTAAAAAAATACATAAATTTATATGGACACGCAACTGAGAATTTTTGTTTGTTTATTTGTGACTTTTTATCAGCTCTCGTCATGGTGTATTTAGTATCGGAAAAAGGCAACCTTAAGAACGTATCTTATTATTAAAATGGATGCAATTTGAGGAGGCTTTTTAAGTTCTGAGAGAACAACAAGGAAAACGAATGTAGATATCATCTGAACAATTGTTAGGTATATAATTGAAAGGGCAGAAAAAGAAAAAAGTAGACAACATTAAAACATATGTTGCTTTCTTGAGAAAAAACTAACGTAACCTTGTATTATTTTTTGTAAATAAATTATCAAAGATCATTATACCATGAACAACCTAAGTATGGGATCTTTTAGCACGTATATTATATTATTATATATATATATATATGTATATATATATATGTATATATATACCATACCATAATATATGTAAGGAAAACTAGGTTGTTTTTTATATTCTTGAATTTTGACTTGTTTAGATGTTTTTACTTTTCCTTTATGTTTAAATATGAGGATTGCATGCATAAATGGGAAAATATTGTTTTTGAGAGTTGTAGAGAAATCATGAAAATTGGTTATAAAATTGATAAATTGAGTTTTGTTGAAAGTTGTACTTAACTTGAACGTGAATTAGTTAAAAATGTTGTTCTTGTAGTATACTTACGGTTTCATAGTCACTTGCTATGCATAGATATATATCTAATAGATTAGAAATTCTTACATGTAGGCATTTACAAAGATTATATCTGACTCACTCACACTCCAAACAAAGCAAAAACCATTCACTCTGCCAAATTCAGAATCCCAAATTCTCACTCACGCATTCTTCTAAAACTCTCTTTGTTTACTTGTGATTCTCTGTGTGTTGGACAAAAACAAAAACGAATGAAAAACAATGCGCAATCTGAGAAACAGAAAGGAAAGGGTTCCTGTTCACCGATGCAGAAATTGCACCTGTGTAAGAGAAACTGTTGTTTTTATTCTCTTATCCCATAATAAAATTTGCTCATAATATGGAATATTTTTCTGCATAGTTCGAACTCTCTCTGTATAATCGCCACCTTGAAAGCATTTTCACATATTGTATGCTACACTTTCTATCACAGCTTTCTTTCGGAAAGTGTATGCTAAAACAAAAGCTTAGTGGAAGAGAGTATCACTCATTTTAAAATCAAAATCAGGTTGGGTATGTAATTAGATGATGTTTATTATAACTCTCCAAAATCTAAATTAGTTTAATCATTATAAGAGTATTTAAAAATATAATATTGTCTTCTTGCACCACCTTCATAGTCTTCATTAACTCCAAACACAAAACAAAACTACATACTATAGATAAAGATACAAAAGAACAGGTAAAAAACAACATTTCTACTAAATACATAACTTTAAACCTCACCATCAAGATTAAAAAGTGATGCCACAATCCTCAAATCGCACAAGGAGTTTACCCTCTAATAGATAGTAAATTATTAAATTTTATATTTATACTTCTTTATTTTTATACTATATTTTATATTTGCACTAAATTTTTATTTTTACATTATACTTAAATTTATACTTTTATTTATTTTTTAATTTATACAGATTGATTATTGGTTAATATTCACGTCCTCAAAACTATACAAAATAAGTTTTCATCATTTTTAACAAAAAAAGAAAACAGACTAAATTAAAACCTTATAAGCTAATGAATTATGTTTGAGAAAAAAAACAAAAATAAAAATAAGAAAACGTTATTTAGCCTTTAAATAAAATGATTTGTTTGAATAATTTTTTATTTTTTTACAACTTTTAGAAAACAAATAGAAGGATTACAAATTTTTTTGAAAGTTTAATTGTTAAAAAAATTATAATTACATAATAATATATTTTTGTTTAAAATACACAAATTTCATTTATATAATAAATTTATATATATAATTAAATTATTTTGTACTATTTTATTTTTATCAATTAGTTTATCAAATCTTTCTAATAAAATAAACTCAATTTAAAATTTATAAATTAAAAATTTATGAACTAATGACAATTTATTATTACTTAATATTTTCAAATACACTTATATATTATAGGCATTATGAATAAATTTAAAATTTTAATATTTACTTATTAATATTTATATGCATGAATGATAGGTAGATAGATAAAACTAAATATATTAATCAAAATCATATCTTTAGCTACAGTAATTTTCTGAACGTGCAATATTCTCTACTCATCAACTACAATCAAAGTAGAAAATAACAAACAGAAGATTCATTAGGGTATGAACAAAAAAGTATAACATTAACCTGTAACTCGTACAAACCTCGAAGATTTTTTCACATAAAGAGAAGAATGCACATGCAAGTCTAGGACCTTTAATTAAAAACTTATTTTATTGATAAATATATGATATTTCATTAATACTTCACCACAAATACAAAATCTTTTATAATTGTATTCTTTGTGATAAATATAAAACAAAAACTTTTAAATAATTTTAAGTAACCATTTAAGTTTTTTTATTTTTGAATTGATATTTAACAGTATATTAAATTTAATTAAGCTTGTAAATTTTTAAAATAACAAAATATATATGTCTTTTATTTTGGTTCATGGTATTTTTTTCTTTACATTTCATTACTGTATAATTTATAATAATTATTTTTAATCCTTATAAAAAGAGATAAGTTTGTTCTAGTTTTTATACAATGTTTTACTTGATTTTATCTCCTCAAAAATTTGAAATAATTATTTTTTAACGTTGATTTTATGATAAATAAATAATATTAATTTTATGAATCTTAAGTTTTTATGATACTATACATATATATATATATATATATAATGAATTGAATTGCATGGAAAATTGAATTAATGAATTGTATATGCATATGTTTAATATAAGTTGAAAGATGGCTGAATAGGAAGTGAAAGAGTGTTTGTGTTTGAGTTAGTTGATGTAATTAAATTGGTAGAAGAGACGTGAAGGATATAGGAATGATAGGCGGAGACTAAAAATAGATTTGAAATCCGGGAGGAGCCCAGAAGTGGTTAAGAATTTGGAGTGGGTCCAGTGGATTGTGGGCCTAGTGGGAGGGAAGATAAAGGAAAATTCATATCCCATGGGGCCCACAGAGTTTGTTTGATTATTGTGGTGGTAGTAAGTGGTGATGGTCCATTGCTGGTGGCCATGCCTGGCTCCCCTCTCTCTTTCACTGGTATTCTGAAATGCACCAGAATGAATTATTATTATTATTGTTATTATTATTATTATTAAGCAGTGAAAAAGAAGGAGGGTAGAGTTGTCTAAGATTCCTACGCGATTATTACACGCTGCCACCTTGCTACAGACACCCTTCAGATTCCATTCTTCAATCCTCACCCCATTCGTCCTCCAGATACATCATTTATCTTCTACCACTACTAATTCCTTTTTCCATTTTATTCTTTTTCACTTATCATTTTAATCTATTCACACTATTTTTTATTCAAATTTCTTTTTCAAACATTATTTTAAATTACAAAATTGAGATTCAAATATTTTTTATTTTATATTATTCTTTTCAACATAATTTATCTTTTCAATTTTTTTAAATATTAAAATTTTATGTAGATTATATTTTTTTTTTTAATTTTGATTCTTACAAAATATTGTCACTTTTAACTTTAATTTATGCTAAATGGTTTTCTTTTATTTTTAATTAGTATCTGAAGATCAAAATTGTGATTTTGCTTAGATTAAAAATAAAGAAAAAAAATTCTACAATGAAAACTAATTTATCTACTTTATTAATTTTATAATTTTTAAAATACTTCTCTTTATAAATCATTTGGAGAATTTTTCTTTAATTCATAATTATTTTTGTCTAGAAATATTTTTGTTTCGAATTTCCACATTAATTAAAAAATTTAGTAAATTATAATATGTAGGTAAATCTAAGTTTTATCTTATAAAATAATTTCGTAAAGTTGAGTCACTCTTAAAATTTATTAGATTCATCATACTTTTCACATACGTTTACTCTTATATTAAGATATTTAGTCTCCTACATATATTATAGATTACACATTAAAACTAAATTATTATTATTAGATCTATTACATTATTAGTTACTAATTATTATTAATCTACTAATAAATATACTTAATATATTCAATGACAAATTTAAAATATTAATACCTATTTAGAGTTCGCTTTCTAAATTTTTCTTATATTTGTTTACTGTATAAAATAATTTATTTTCTTAATATTATCCTGTTTATGAAATATTTGAGTCAACGATAAGTTAAATTGATTTTGTCTTTTTTATTGAATATTTTTACAGAACAATTCTTCGTTTTAATAGTTTAAAATCATCTTTCTTTATCAATTTTAGTTTCCATTCATGCAAACTTTTTGAGTGAATGGTAAGTTCGATAGAATTTACCTTTTTTATATCAATTATTTTTTATCATTATATTTTTATGTTTGAAAATATTAAAATAATTAAATTATTTTTTATAGATTTAAATTTATATCAATTAATTATTTTTTATTTTTTATATATTTTTTCATTTATTAATAAATTGTTTTTAATTCTTTAAGAATTTTATAAAAATTAAAAATTAAAAATTCATTAGAAGTAGTTAAAGTTAATGCTTTTCTTATTAATATGTGTATTAAAATTTGAATGGAGGAGGAAAAGCAAAAGCAAAATTGAGAAACTCAAGGTACATTCCATGACATATTCAATTACGCACAGAATCTCTTAGTCAAATAGTCAATAGGCTTGACCAATAAATGGATAAATTACTTCAGGGCCGCTCTATTAGTTGGAAATCAACTCTATTAGTTGAAAATGGCTCTTCTTTCAACTCAAAATCTCAATTAATCCTCTCTCTGTTCAAATTTAAACAACCTTATTCAACGGGCCCCAACATGTTTCCAACCATTAAAACAAAGGGTAAACTAAAATCAAATGAAACACTCAGAACCCAAACACCCAAAATATCCCCAACATAAAAAACAACTAATTTATTTTATGTAATTATTTATAATTAAATGACACTATAAAACTATTTTTACACGCCCAAAAGTTTCTCTTTAAACATTTAATAATTTTACATGAGTGTTGTCATAATACATTACTTTTTTTATAATTTCGTATCTTTATATTTATAAATTATCATTCTCTCATTCTACTTGTTTTTTACTTTTTGTTCAAT
The DNA here is from genome assembly GCA_030347555.1 of Lablab purpureus. Lineage (NCBI taxonomy): Eukaryota > Viridiplantae > Streptophyta > Magnoliopsida > Fabales > Fabaceae > Lablab > Lablab purpureus. The sequence goes on along the minus strand of CM059262.1, from coordinate 38,882,759 downwards.
GTCTCTTTCAGATTCTTCTGGTACTAATGGATACCTTTTTTTCTATACTAAATAACAATTATTTCGTAAAAAAAAAACTATTTTTCTCGTTTACCTGTCCAATCAGCTTTCTTCAGCTTTCTTCCATTATTTTTTATAAAAGTAACACAACATAATTATTGATATATAAAACTACTGAGAGAAAAAGGATTAAGGTTTACTGTTGGCACCTCTTCATATACTAAGTTCATCACTCTCATTCTTGTTGTTTTTTTTTAGTCTAACAATTTAAAGTCCAAGTTTGTTTACTATCTACACCACCTATTTACAACACATATTCTACCATAAACATATTATTAAATAAATTAAAGTTACGTTCATAAATATTTTAAAACTTTTTTCAACACATATCAATAAATTCAACCAACTTATTTATAACACGTGTTATGTTTCAGGACAAGTTTAGTATCATGGAAATGTGGAGAGGGACCACGCAAACTTAAGTGGTTTAATTATATATTGTGACATTAATTTTAAGATCACTTGATGATGGACACGCACCTATATTTTCATTTTAAAAAATTTTAATTTAATATAGTTTTCATTTTATTCTTCCTTATCTAGTAAAAAATATTATAGCATTTGTCGAGAGTACATTATCCCCCTTTTCTCCTTTATTTAATAAAATAAAATAATTAGATATAGTTTTTCTTACAGCATTCATGAAACGTAAATCATTTCTCTCTTACGTGAACAAGTTAACGTTACAATAGACTAGACAATGCTGTGAACATGTTCTTAGTAATCAACAAGAGACATTGTTGTAAATTAACGCAGCTAAGCAAGGTCGATTGTTTGAAAACACAAAAGACAATGTCATAAATATATAAATACTTTTTTGTTTTATCAGAATAAATGGTTGACAAAGTTGATTTTCTTATAGTGTCTTATATTAATATATGGACAGGGAAAAATTCCCGTAAGTCCTTTATGAGAAAGACAAATAAATGAATGAATTGAGTCTTTATAAATAAAAATTAGTTTCTAAATAATCTAATCCATAAAAACCTACTTGTATAATTTTTATAAATTCTTATTTTTTAAATCGTGCATAAATTAATTTTAATTTGTAAGAAATATTTATTTTTTATCCCGTAAAATATTTTTGGAGAACTTTTCAAATCAAATAATGAAATTTGATTTACTCATATATTATTTTGACGTAATTTTTGTATGTTTGTGACTTAATGTCAAACAGTATTTTCATCATCACATGATAACGCGTCACTACAGCATGATAATTGTACACCTTTTTTTTTTTCAAATCACATTTTTTTTCTCTTTTAATAAAAAATAAAATAAAATAAAATTTGGATAGAAATGTCAGTGTAAATATAATGATTGTAGGGTAGATATAATGTATGCTTATATTTTTCAAGACTAAATTAAATTTTATTAATAATTGTCATTAGTAAACTAAGAATTCAAATTATTTTTTCTAATTTTAGGAAGCATAGAGGAAGAGAACTTGGCACAAGGAGATATTGATGAAACCACATAGATGAGAAAGAGACAAGAGGACACTAAAGAAGACCTTTTCAAAAATAATTTAGAATAAAGTTTTATTTTTTAATAAAATTGAAATTATTTATTATTTTCATAATCCTTAAGTTTTATACTGTTTACAGAGTTTTTTTATATAGTAATTCTATAGTGAAATTCTTTAGGTGTAATTATAGAATGTTTGTTTCACTGTCATTTGTAGAATTATTTTCAAAACTTGAAAGACAAGGAATAAGGAGATGAATACGACAGTACCATTTAGGTATTCCACTCGAGCTAAACGTTTACAACATTTTTTTTTTTCAAATTTACAAGACAAGGTTAGAAAATAAACAAGGAACACATAGCAAAAAGATTACACACTTGTGACATAAATAGCAACAAAAAAAAATCAACTATAGCAACAAATTCTAGATAATTTTCTTTTAGAATTTAAAAATGACATCCAAAAAGTAAGAATGCTTGGTTTTGGTGTTAAAGGTTTATTTAAAAGATTTTTAAATGATATTTATATTTCACTTGAATAAGAGAAAGAAATAGAGAATATAAAAAAAGAAGAAAATAAGAGCATTGTAGTAAAAAATGAAAAATTCAAATAATAAATTTAAAGACAATGAAGAAAAATGCGTGAAAAAGAATATTTTTACTTATTATTAATAATATTATTTATTACTTGTAGTGATAGATTAAAAAGAATACTTATAATTAATTATATAGATTAGATTATGAAGACCTAATTTATTATAACTATCTTTCGCTTGAAATATGATATGAGAGAGGAACATGCATGTCCCATCATTTCTTCCGCATGTTTATGCGTAATTAAGTGGATGCAAACTAGATCAAACTCTTCCATAAAAAGAGAGAGAAGTGAATCAAACAAAGTGTTATAAAGAAAGTAAAGAAATATATTGTTCACTATAGTTATGAATGTTGCCTCACTTAATTAGTTCTTAAATTTTACCATTTATATAAATAAAAAGTATTCAACGTTTATCTTATAATTCAGTAAATATACAATTCATTCTTTTGTTTTTCACAATATATTTCTATTACCAATCAATATATATATATATATATATATATATATATATATATATATATTATGTTATAGTCTAATATATTTATAACTTATTCATTTATTCTACCAATTTTCTATCTCATAATTAAATTATTTCTTCTATTCAGATATTAGTTATAGGTAGAAAATATTTACAGTACCATTTGATTTGATTTAGTTAACAGTAAATTCAGACCAAATATAAAAGTTACAAACGGTTGTTAATTTAATTTAGTTTTGAACATAAAATAAAATTCAAACTAAATAGATGAACTTTAAAATTTTATTGTATATATTATTTATACATTATTATATAAATATTACATAATCTATAAAATCTATTAAACATTATATTAGACAAAATTAAAAAAATATAAATATAAAAAATTAGTTCCGTATTATTATTTTTAGTAATATATTTTATTTTTTAGTATTTTTCTTGAAAAATAATAATATAGTCTCCTTATTATCCAAATAACTCTATTCAAGAATTTCAAAAATATAATAATAAGGGAATATAATAGAAAGACTACAGATCGGTGCATATAATTTAGATATTCTAAATATATTTTGAATAACGATAGTTGTTTATAATCGATAAAATAAGTATTAAATTCAAATATATGAGATAAATAACTTTTTAATCTATTTATTCTTTTTTTATCAGCAATTTATTTAGTCTAAGATAACGTATTTTTGTTTCAAATATTTGTGAAGTCTATTTTTCTTAAATTTGAAAACATTATTTGGTGTGTTCAAAATGGTGCCGTTTTTTTCCAGTAAAGTTGAAGAGAAATAACGGAAAGAAAATATAATTATTATGACATGTGCTGCTTGTTACACAGAATAAAAGAAGTTATTACACTTACATTCTCTAATAGTCGTTCATTTTTTTTACATATTTTCAGTTAAAAAAGATGTTTATATTTTTTTAAAAAGAAAAAATTAACTGTGAATTATGTTAAATAACTGGAAATGAAAACTAGTTTTTAAATAGTAATAATCTTCTAAGTATAAAAGAAAAAATTGTGAAGTAGTCAAATAAATACACCTTACGTGTTATCACAGGTATCACACATATATGGTGACGTGCGTTGATCTGGGCCGTCACTTCAATGACACGTTAGCGGTAAATTACCCAAATTTGAACCCCGTACAAACCTATTATACTTAACTGAAAATCAAATAATATCGAAAACTTGAAATATTCAAATATTCTATTAGAGGGATAAAATATTGAGTTTAGTTTTATGAAGTGACTGAATATAATTTAAACTTGTACACATAAATAAATTATTAATTTACAATGTGACTTATATTTATATTGATATCTTCGTATAATTACAAAATTGTCATAGATCAACTTCTACACATTTATAAAGTATATTTTAAATCAAAAACAAAGTTTTTCTAATCGCAATAAATATAATAACGAAGTTATGTTAATTTATTTTTTATTTAACATTGTGTTATTAATTATATTATTAATTATACAATGAAACATAAATAAAATATTTAATATTTTAAATAATCTGTATCACATATCTTATCATTTAATTAATATTTTTCTAAAAAGAATTAGACTACTAAAATTAAAACAGTGGAAAAGTGATGTGTTTAAGAATAAGAAGATTGAAAGAAAAGAAGGAAGATATATTTGGAGGGAAATTAAAGGAGAAGATGAAATGGAGGATATTGAATAGCCTGGAAATGGGATCAGATAGAGAGAGAAAAGGGTTTAAGAGAGAGGGCCCACAGTAGAGTAGCCACGCGGCAACTCGACGCAGATAATCGCAATTATGATGCAGAATCCTTCTAAACTCCAAAAACATAGTAACTATAATTAATTTAAATATAGTTGAAAGGAAAATGGATAATTGTTAGTAATTTATTTGAGAGTGAGTGGGAGCGTGATAAACACGGAAATTTGAATAATGTTGAGGCCCAGGGCCCAAAAGCCCATTAAGTTGCTTCCCTAACAAACCCACCCGTCTTCCTAGTTGCTTCCCTCGCTCAGAGCCTCTATAAATTGGCTTTTACGTTCATGCAATTCTCGCCCAGTCGCACCTTCGTAGAAGCCTTAATTTTCTCTCTCTCCGATCCTAATCTGTAACTCCTTCAAAAGCTTTTCCACCCTTATACTCTGTGTCCTTCCCTTGTTTCACTGCCCTATTTTCTGCATTCTAGTTTTTAGATCTCTCTCCCGCACCAGATCTGGTGCAGGGCGTGGGCTGGGTTCAACAATTGTGTGAATCTTGCTCCTGAGGGGTAGGCGTGGGGATACCAGAGTCTTTTCGGGAAGGAAGAGAGGGGACTCTCCGTTTTCGATAGATCTTCCACTGTCTTCTTTTGAGGGGGAAGCCGGGGCCTCGGCCTCGGCGGCTTTCAAAGCCCCCACCTTCACAGCCCTATCAACAAAACCCTAACCCTATTCTTTTCTTTTTTCCCCTTTTTATATTAATTTCTAATTCATTTTGATCGTCGCCGCCGCAAGAGATGCCTGCCCTGGCTTGTTGCGTGGATGCTGCAGCACCTCCCGGCTATGCATTTGCCGGTGACATCTCTTTTCCGGCGCCGGTCGCTTTTACCGGCGTTCCTCTGCCCACGACAGACGACAACAGCACCCATTGGTCTCCGTCCCTCTCCTCCGCTCTCTACAACGTCGAAGGCTGGGGCGGCCCCTACTTTGCTGTCAACGCAGCCGGGAACATTTCCGTGCGCTCCCACGGTTCCGCCACTATGTCGCACCAGGAGATCGATTTGCTGAAGATTGTGAAGAAGGCCTCCGATGCCAAATCTCTTGGGGGCCTCGGCCTTCAGCTTCCTCTCATTGTCCGCTTCCCGGACGTTCTCAAGAACCGCTTGGAGTGCCTTCAGTCGGCGTTCGATTACGCAATCCAAACCGAGGGTTACGGCTCTCATTACCAGGGAGTTTACCCTGTGAAATGCAACCAGGACCGGTTCGTGGCGGAGGACATAGTCAAATTCGGTTCGCCTTTTCGGTTCGGTCTGGAGGCAGGGTCCAAACCGGAACTCCTTCTGGCCATGAGCTGTTTGTGCAAAGGCAATCCTGACGCGTTGTTGATCTGTAACGGCTTCAAAGACGCAGAGTACATTTCTCTTGCCCTTGTTGCCAACAAGCTCGCCCTCAACACCGTGATTGTTCTGGAGCAAGAGGAGGAGGTTGATTTAATCGTTGAATTAAGCAAGAAGCTTTGCATTAAGCCCGTGATTGGGTTGCGTGCGAAGCTCCGAACCAAGCATTCTGGCCATTTCGGTGGAACTTCAGGCGAGAAAGGAAAGTTTGGTCTTACCACCGCTCAAATTCTGAGAGTTGTGAAGAAGCTGGACCTGGCAGGCATGCTGGACTGCCTGCAACTGCTGCATTTTCATATTGGTTCTCAGATTCCTTCGACAGCGTTGCTTGCTGATGGCGTGGGAGAGGCCGCGCAGATCTATTGCGAACTGGTTCGGCTCGGGGCGAACATGCGGGTCATCGATATTGGAGGTGGACTGGGCATTGATTACGATGGTTCCAAATCGTGTGACTCGGATATTTCAGTCGGGTACAGTCTGGAGGAGTATGCTGCGGCGGTTGTTCACGCGGTTCAGTGTGTGTGCGATCGAAGGACCGTCAAGCACCCTGTTATCTGCAGCGAGAGTGGAAGGGCCATTGTGTCCCATCACTCGGTCTTGGTCTTTGAGGCGGTTGGCACAAGCAGCACCGTCAGCGGAGCCTCTCCGGTATTTTCTTCTCCATATCTGACCGGGGATCTATCGGAGGACTACCGTTTTCTGTCGGAGGCCGCGTTTGGAGGGGACTATGAAAGGTGTTTGGTGTACACAGAGGAGATGAAGGAGCGGTGCGTGGAGCAGTTCAAACAAGGGACGGTGTGTATGGAGCAGCTGGCTGCGGTGGAGGGGCTGTGTGAGTTGGTGAGGAAGGCGGTTGGGGCTGGGGAACCTGTTCGGAGATACCATGTGAACCTCTCTGTTTTCACTTCCGTTCCTGACGCGTGGGGCATTGAACAGGTGTTTCCCATCATCCCCATTCATCGCTTGGACGAGAAGCCTTCCGTGAGAGGTATTCTGTCGGATTTGACTTGCGACAGCGATGGGAAGATCGACAAATTCATCAACGGGGAGTCCAGCCTGCCGCTGCATGAAGTTGAAGGAGGAAGTTACTATTTGGGAATGTTCTTGGGTGGGGCCTACGAGGAGGCGCTCGGTGGATTCCACAACTTGTTCGGCGGTCCCAGCGTTGTGAGGGTGTCGCAGAGCGACGGCCCTCACAGCTTCGCAGTCACGCGGGCCGTGCCAGGTCCATCCTGTGGAGATGTTCTTCGAGTGATGCAGCACCAGCCCGAGCTCATGTTCGAGACTCTCAAGCACCGCGCCTATGAGTATGTCAGCCACGACAATGCTGCGGTTCTGGCCTCTGGCCTTGCTCGCACGTTTGACAGGATGCCCTATCTGGTTTCCCTGTCTTCTTTTGATGATGTTGACGGCGCTGGCGATCCCACTCCGGAGGATGAGGTCGTGCAGTGGTCTTATTAGGCTCGTCTTTGCTTGAAATGGGTTTCGCATTCTAATTCCATTTCTGTCTGTTCGTGTTGCTTGTTTGTGGTCGCTCGTCGTGGTCGTTGAGCCCTTCAATTTTTCTTCAGTTTTCGCTGTTTTTAGTTTAGCACAGGATGCAGGACAAGGACAGGTTCCGTCAGTTATTGTTTTCTGCATTTTGTTTCGAATCAAATGTCTATTACCTTCGTCAAGTTCTAGAGTAACAAATTTTATTGTTGCCTTGCTTGTTATACTTAGAATAAAAATGTTCTGTTATGGACAAATATTTATTGGCCTATTTTTTGTTTTGTGGCTCGAGATTGAACTGGCTTGATCGTGGGTGTGTATTGAGCTCTGTGTTATGAGGCTTGGAGATAGCGTAATAGAAGAAAAAAGGTTTATTCTGATAGTGATGCCATTACTGTTGGTGGGGGCCTTACGAAGATTTTTGGCATTGCATGTCTTTAGAGAACCTCAATGGATGTTTAAAATGTGGTTGGTAAAGTATGCTGCATGTGGGTCGTGGTCTTATTCCTAGTTACAACTTTAGAATTGGCATTGGCAGGTAGTAACAGAGAAAGGCTAAATTTGCTTGTTGCCTCGTTGGTTCAAGATTGGGATGCCGTGCTGCATTTGTTGAATTCTTTGCGTGTGGGGTTGATTGGATGCTGGGCGTAGAACGTAGTGTCCGTTGTGCAATCAAGTTGGACACGCGAGTCCTATGACAGTATTTTTTTAAAAAACAAGCTTCCTGTCTTATATAAACCACATGTTTCTGTAGCCTACTAATATATTTTACTTCTAATTTCTCTCGCAACAAGTCCTTGTTGTCAGCTTCAACTTATGGAAGGTTGACCTCAACGAGACTTCTTTCCAGGATGGAAGCCCATATGAAAACATTAATCTCAATTTCCTATAACAATTTATTGCATTTAGTACGGGTAAGAGTATTTGTTTGTTAACTTGTCCTAAAAATTAAAAACAACTATTTTTCAAAATCATTTACCAACTTGATAAAAAATCAGAGGTACATTTTTTTATATCTCAGTAAAAGAAAAAAAAAAGTACTTTTAGTTTCTTAGTCAATATACTAAAGGTACTACCTGCAAGCATTAAGAAATTGTCCTTTTAACTTTTATTTCAACGTGTCCTTTGGTGTCAATTTCAATTAATTATGTGATTTGGGACTTAACATGCTGGTGGTTATTCAAACAGGTAGCCTGTGAGGGAGCATGCATGCTCAGATTTTGTATGCTTTACATTTATCTACACCCAATACTATGTTTTTGTTGAAAAAAACTAAGTTTTGTATTTGATTTAATATTACACCTGTATGATTTCCTTTACAAAAATATACTTAAACAATAAAGTTTTTAGTTACTTGTATTTGAATATCTAGATGTGTCAACATTTTAGTGACTTGTAAGTTGATCGGTTGAATTCTTGACCGCTTCAAATCGGTCAACAAAACCAGAAGATACACAATCCAACAATTTTTAACATTGAGGTGAAAGAGACTCGATTATATATGTTTGGTCGACAAACTACTAAGAGGGAATAAAATCTCGAAGTCTAAGTATTGAAACGTGAAGAGATTGAATCATGGAAGTTCGATAAGGAAACTCTAACATACAAGTTGTGTTGGCAAGTTACTGTACACCAACCAAATGCAGATATTTACATTGTTGTTTAGATACATACCACTTTGAAAGAATTTTCCCGACTTGACTATGGTTATAATATCATGATGGTGACCTACCATTACAACACTGTAAAAGCAAAGCCTGCCAATGCAGTAAGTATCATTGAGACACACACTATTTGAGATGGACTTTGCTCCTCCCCTTGGGTTTACAATCAACCTAAAAAGCCTGTTACTGCAAGCAAAACATTGTAATAAAATTTAGAATTCTCCCTCTTAATTTGTTTCCTTTGTACGACCTCCAAGCTATTTTCCTCAAAGCTTATCAAAGAGCATGACAAATCTTTTTTTTTTTGGTTTCCCCTCAGTTAAATTCAATCCGTTTGGGACTGGAGACACTCGGATGGAATACCAACTCCACCTGTTTACTCATCATGGCTAAAGAGAAAGGAGATGTTGCTCCAATTGTCAATGCATAGTCTCCAACAACGTTCACCAAGTTTCATTCATCCATCTTTGTAGAAACTAGTGTTCGGATAAATATTTTTTTTCCTACAAAAGAAACATAAAGGCAATTCTGCTGTATTTCTTAGATAATAATTAGCCGATTTTCAACCATATATCATTTTTCTATTTAGTGCAAGAAAAAATTGAGTCAAACCAAGACCCACGATAGGATATTTGGAACTGAATTGATTAAAAAATAATAAAAAATCAATAAAATAATTTATGATAAAATTGTTTTTCCAAAATTACATAGTTAAGATTAGATTGCAAATCAAAATTAATTATTTAAATATTAATTTATTACTTATAATCTTACTTATGTATGAGTTTTGTACACATTATTTTTTTAAATAAATATTATAACATATTTAAAAATAAAATAAATAAAGAGTTAGTACAAACATTATATTACTAATTTCAGAAAAAATATTAAAATAAAATAAAACATCATTAAAAGAAAACAATATAATATTTATGTTTTAAATTTTTTATAATATTATTCATATATATATATATATAAAGAATGTGTGGAAGAGATTTATTAAATTTATAAAAAATAAATATCTTAAATTATCTAGTATTATGTTATATAACATATATTAATAAAAAAATATGCAATGAAATTACAAAATTATAGTTTAATTTAATTCAAAATTTTTAGTGTTTAAACTGAATTATATATATGTTTAATATTTAATTTAAATATATTTTTAACTAAAAACTAATTCAGCCCATATTAGTAATAGACAACTTTGTCTTTCACTGAGATAAAGTATTCTTAAGAGTTGATTGATAAAAAATAATAGTTTTTAAGTAATGAATAAAAGTTAAAGGAGAGAGAACAGACCTTTAATAAATTTTGGCCGTACCCACATGTTTATGCTGTAGCCGATAATTATTCCTAGGGTGCTGTGCTATATAAATGAATTCTGTTTTTTTTCCTCCCTTGTTTACGTGATTGTGGCTGAGTGTGACGTTGAATCTCACTAATGCTACTACAAATGCATACTTTATGTTGGTTCATGAACAAAAATTAAACATGCAACGATCAAAAATCTTGATCAGGCTTCGGACACAAATCACATGTTAATGTTGCACACGTTCCTGTAGCATTTATAATATTTAAAAAAGAGTTTAAAAATAAATAGCATAATTTAAAAACGAAAATTAAAAAGTCAATTACATAAATCCTAGTACCAGCTAACGGTAAGAACGAAGGGCTGTTATGTAGACTCTGCATCTGAAGCTTATCCACAGTTTAAGGTTGGTCTCACTTAGTCCTTTGTTTTGTCCACGTGTTTTGTGTTGTTTATTTTGTTGTTTCGGGTTCATGAAGTGGACTTCAATTTTAAAATGCAGTTGCTTGAACAGTGGTGTCACATGTTCAATTTGGTGGTGTGCATTGCATACATTATGATCAATCCATCCAATGTAACAGCTCCCTAAATATCTCCATCAGAAGACAAAGAGAAACGTGGGAGAGCCATCAAAATACAAGAAGTTCGGAGAAAGTGATACATTAATTAGGGTTTTCTTCTGATTTTAGTTTTTATTAACTTAATTTTTAATTATGATTTAACCACTACATATTATATTTTTGTTAGAGATTAAATGATTTTTTATTCACTACTTTTCTTTTACATATTTAATATATTCAAGTTTGTTTTTATTTAATAAATTTTTTATTGTATAATGTTTTCAGAAAGGTAATACGTAAAAATTCATATAAATGAACATAACTTTGTATAGTTTTTGGTTTGTGAAGCTATCAGCTTCTTAAAAGCAGCAAAGTAAATTCTCTAGATGTTTGAACTCTTTTTTTTTTATCTAAATGTATTTAAGAATAAGAAAAGTTTTTAAACATATTTTAAACTAAAAACATACACTTTTTTTTCTTAAAGCATCACAGAAACGACCAAGGCAATAATTCCTTAATTAGTGGATAGAAAAATGACTTGCCCTTTTGAAAGTTTTAGAAGCACATCTGATTAGAGGCATTAAGATTTTAGAGGAATAAGAATTATAAACAATAGGGTTTGGAATATGAATGGAATAGATTGGAATGCAGAATGAACAAGTTCCATGCTGAGCATAATACACCACAGGAATACGCATATAGTGTGTTGTTATCTTTTCCATTATGCATCGTGGCTTCAAAGTGAATATATAACAACTTTGTGGAAGCATTGATTGAGTTGACAAAATTAAAGTTAAACGAAAAGCATCTTTTAATCTGTTATGCTGTTTATGGCGGTGAATTACTTTCCCTTAATCTGCTCTTTCTTGTATATTCTGTATGGTCAATGTTAATTCTTCTTTCATCAATGTCTAATAGTAAAATAATACTTTCACTTTAGTCACTTTCCAACTACTGCACCTTCTCTTGGAGGAACAGATCAAAGCTTTGAAAGTGGCCAATTTTAACTGAAACACTGCACGAGTATCATATTCCACTTTCTACACTTTCAGTTCATTGACAGTTATCAAATGTTGCTATATATGTTACTCTTCTTTTTTAAATGAAAGTGATAGAATAGTCAAAGGAATAATTTACTTGGCATGGTTTCATCTCATTTGTTTTTGAAAATACGAAAATAAGAATATATTTATGTTCATGTTTCATCTATTCTTTGATGTTCTTTTATCAATAGGAAATCAATGCAGATTTACGACATTCATTCTCATACATTATTATTTTTACTTTTATGACGAAGAAACCAGGAAATTATATTAAGCTTATATATAAATAAAGGTTACCATTAATATTTAAGTTGTATAATTAAGTAGTTAAAATTATATTACTTGTATAATCAAGTTGTTAATTTATAATAATTCTAGCATCTTAATATTTCTCACTGTTATTTGAAACATTATTTGATTATTTTAGTTACAAAGGATGTAATTTCCTAATTTTCAAAAAAGTGATTAATAAATTTTCATGACACTTCCGCCCATGTACTAAATATAGATATAATAAAATTTGAGATAAATTTTATTGTAGAATTTGAACTGTAATTATCCAACAAATCAAATAAGTTCACAATTATAGAATATATTTAAACAAAATTTCATAAAAAAATTTAGAAAAAAATGAAAGAATAAAATGCTTTTTTTATAAATTAAAATTAGTTCATGTCTAAGTTAAAAAAAGTTGAGAGAAGTTATAAGAAAAAACTTTTATAAATTCACTTATTTACGGAGAAACTCTTTATTTGTTCTTTCTTTTAATTTTTTTTCTTCAAAAGACTTTACTGATAAGTTTTTCTAAATATAGTCTAAATGCATTTAAAATTAACATTCTTAATTGTGATATTTATAAGAATACGATTTTTATAGAGATAATTTATTATGTTAAACAAACACCTCATGTATTTATATGTCTGGTGCCCTCTTAGTGTTAAGAAAAAAGAAGAGTAAGAAAAGAATTGTGAAGTGAAGATTCTATTAGAGGAATAGGAGAATGAGAGATAGAAATAGCGATAAGGATTAGAAAGGGGGAAAGTGTGGGTTAGGTAGAGTTGAGTATCCTTCATTTTACACATAACTATTAATTTTGGTATAAAACTTTTGTTTGATTGGAACACAATTCTTAGGTGCGTGCGTTTCATTCATTCTAAGCCACATTGTTTGTGTGAAAGGAATTTGTGCACACTTTAACCCTTATCGTCAACGTCGCTTCCTTTTGTTGAAGAAATCATACACATAATCTCATTAGCATTCGTTTTTTGAATACTTTATACCTAATCTTAGAATGTTATTCTACACAAAAGAAAATTACTACGCATCACAAACCTTCCACACAAAATATTTGGATGAATAAAAATGCTACAAGCACATCCTAACATAGTTTCTATGTTAAAAAAATATTTATTTATCACAAATTTTAATTGTCATATAATTTTGACATGAACAGATGTTTATGATATATCTTTTATATTTCACATTTGCAAATTTTGCACACAATACTTAAAAAAACAATATAATTTGTTGCGTGGTATCTTGGAATACAATTTTCAAGGGAGAAGGTGATAGGAGACATGATTCTACGCATGAACTTGCGTACTTGTTAAGCAGTAGACGCAGGACGCTGAGAACATAAACCATATAGATAGATGTAGTCATCTAAACTCACACCAAAACATCAAACACATGGTTATCTTATCTCATGTTGATGACCTTCAAAAACATTAATAAACATCAGTTTTTCTAGGTTTCTACTTCTGCAAGCTCCCTCCCACTTTCAAGTTTCCATCCATCTACATTGAATTTCGTATCTTTCATCCAATAGCGCAATTTCCAAGCTTGGAATCTGGAAGTTTGGTCGTCTCTACCATATATATTCAACTCTTTCATACGTGTGAGAGGAGGAAAGAAAATGGTATTTCGACTTGATCAACATGTTATTTCTAAATTATTCATTTCACCTCCATTAGTTCTAACAAAATTTCCTTGTACAACATTTTTTAAAACGTTCTTTAATATATTTTGTGTTTACATGTCTCAATTAATATTTTTTACGGCTTAATTAACAACGATGCTTTAACCCGTTTGAACTCTCTTGTTTACATAGACAGTGAAATAGTAGCATGATGCAGTTTTTGGTCTATTTGCAGTTTATTGACGGATATGGGTATCACGGTTCATCATCATTTGAGCAGACATATCGATGTTACTCTGCTTCATTTATTGAAAAGGTCACCGTTTCTTGATTACCAGATGACTTTTTTTTATTACTGTTTTTGATAATTACCGCCCTTATAATTACTAACGTGTTTATTATTAGAATTAACCAAGACTATACGTTCACGGATTTGTTTGTAAATCTTAATTACGTAGTTATATTGAGTTTCAAAAGTTTAGTACCGCGCTTCTAGAATGAACCTTTGCAACGCATGAATGAAGATGTCACGACTTTTCTTTTTCTTTTTTCTTTGTAGTCTAGTTGAAAGAATATAAATGGTTATAAAACGTGGCTCAATCTGCTCCCTTTCATGGAAAAGTTATTAAGTGATATTGAATTATCATTTGTTCTGTTACGAATTTAAGTGTAAACGGATAAAAGTTCGTAAAAATTATAAAGTTGAGAATTCAAGTATCAGATTAAGCATAAAGTTCAATATTTAGTAGAACTGATTTTATGTTTAAAGTATTATCATTTTTTGTACATGTTCATCTTTCAAATAATTGTTTATAAGTATAACAAAATATTTATTAATTATTTTGTATTAAATTTGAAAATTTAAATAAGTATTATTTAGATACATATGAGTTGAAATAAATTAGGTAACGGTCGGCACCATTTAATTATTTTACAAAACATTAAATGTAAACTATAGATAACATCATCCTTTTCAATTAATTGATCCATATGTAATTGATTAATAACCAAACATTTGAAGAAGAGATAAGGAAGATTCCATTACTATAAACTGTGGACGTGAAGCGAATACTCTTAAAATTTGTACAAACCGGTAATTTCAAATGTATCTTACAGAAAATTATTCTAACTTATAGTTCTTTTCTTCATGAATTCTGCAGCCCGAAATTGAAAGTGGAGATAAAAGTAAGTTTCTTAGCCATGTTTGGTTCAATATTGTATACTCTTTGTCATTCATCTAATGAACTGAATATGCTATGATTGTTGGTGCTTCAGTTATAATGCCTCCTTCAGCTCTTGATAATCTAGGTTAGTTTTTAAAGTCTAAACTTGTATTAGATGCATATTCTTTCCACTGAAGTTGATGTCCAACTGACAAATAACAAGACTGATATGGAGTGTAATCTTGCAGCATTTTTACGCATTGATTATCCTATGATGTTTGAACTCACAAATGGTGCTTCTGAGCGGGTTTCCCATTGTGGGGTTCTGGAGTTCATTGCGGATGAAGGAACTATATATATGCCATACTGGGTAGGACCATAGTCCATAGGAACTGAAGCTTTGTGAATATGCTTGTTACAAGTTGAATGATTCTCCAACTTTCTAGTTTCTTAATGCATAGTTTTTAATGATATGTTCCATACAGATGATGCAGAATATGCTTCTCCAAGAGGGAGACACTGTGAGAGTGAAATATGCATCACTTCCAAAGGGAACATACGTTAAATTACAACCTCACACAAAGGACTTTTTTGATATCTCCAATCCAAAAGCTATGTGAGTAGTCTAGTCGATGCTCGAACTATGTTAAAAGCAAACAAGAAATTGACTTGATGTATATATAAACATTATAAATTTCTTGTTTCTTCCGAGTTTATCCTTGTAGTAATGTCAATTCAGTAGGCTTATGGCTATCAAGTATCATTGGAACCCGCGGGGCATGTTTGCTCTTTAGGCGTGTTATGTGTTTCAATATTTGTCTAGATACATGGAATACAACCAACATGGCACGGGTTTTAAGTACTTAATATATGACTGATCTGAAAACATCTAAAGTACGTACAAGATTATGCAGTTTCGCTTCATTAGTGTATTGTTCATTCTATACACATTGTTAGATGTTGGTTCATATAAAATAGACTTATTTTTTATAATGAAATAGTCTCGATTCTTCAGTGACCGTACCTACATTGATTTGTTCTATACTTTTGTTATCATATGCATCTTTCTGTATATATTTAATAGGCATCTATGTAGATATCCTTTTAGACTTGGATCATATTTTACAATGCAGCTTAGAGACCACTTTGAGAAAATTTTCGTGCTTGACTACTGGAGATACTATCATGGTGACATACAACAACAAGAGGTATTACTTAGATATTATAGAAACAAAGCCTGCTAATGCTATAAGCATCATCGAGACGGACTGCGAGGTGGACTTTGCTCCTTCCTTGGATTACAAGGATCTTGTAAAGCCTATTATGGCGGGCAAAACACAAGACAAAGGTGTATTCATGTTCTTAATTTG
This sequence comes from Lablab purpureus, assembly GCA_030347555.1. Taxonomy (NCBI): domain Eukaryota; kingdom Viridiplantae; phylum Streptophyta; class Magnoliopsida; order Fabales; family Fabaceae; genus Lablab; species Lablab purpureus. The sequence goes on along the minus strand of CM059262.1, from coordinate 38,866,537 downwards.
TCTCTTTTTGCATATGTTCTAAGCTATTTTCCCTGAGAATCTTACTTGACTTTTGGTTTCTCCTTACAGGTAAGTTGAATCCATTTTTTGGGACTGGCAGACGCTTGGATGGAAAACCAATTGCTCCTGTTTATTCATCATGGAATAAATACAAAGGAGCTGATGTTCCAAATGTGAATGCACTCTCTTCCGCAACATCTAGCTCACCAAAGTTTGCTCCTCCATCTGAGGGAAAGCTAGTATTTGGATCAAACTTTTACCGTGCAAAAGAAACAGGAAAGGTATTGTGTTACTTCTCCTCAGTGCCTTCTTCAGTTTGCACCTTCAGATAACAATTATCTCATTGCCAACTAACATCGCTGTCCTATTTATTGTAGGAAGAGACAGAGGCAAAACAAGAGCCACCCCATCAGAAGCAACCAAGATTTCAGCCTTTCATTGGGAAGAAGTATTCCCTAAGGGGTTGAAGGACGTGAAATCAAAGTAGTAGATTGTAATTTACTAAGCTGCTATGAATCAAAGTATCGGAGTTGCCTTTGGTCATAAAAAGTTAAAGGAAATAGGAGAATATTACAATAAAATGTCAGACGCATACCACTTTTACCAAGCAATTACTATACTTGCAGTGTTGTGTATTGGTTTTAATAAGGAGAGAATAGTAGAAATTCATTAGCTTAATGTGACACTGCTACTGTCTAGGTTCATCCTGGTAATCTTGTTTTGGCTGAATGTGACATTGAATATATTATAGTATTTTAGTTTAGATGTACGAACAGATAATTGGACAAAATTGTGTACTATTTAGTCTTCAACATACACAGTTATGCTAGTTCATTTATCAATTATTCTGTACAAGGATAAATGGGATGAAGTTGAGTCTCCTCGGGTGTCCAAGGATGTCAAATCTACTTCAAATTCCTGGGCTGGGCCTGGACTGATTCTGGACCCAGAACTATGCAGATGAGTGAATGTAGTAGGATGGGCTGGGTTTACTAATTCCGAATAATTTCTATACTATGGTTGCAAAAACTTCCTATACTAATATAGTTTTGGGGGAACAACAAGAAATAATTCAAGAAAGGAAAGCCAAATTCGGATATCTTAAAGAAAAACAGGAAATTGAAACAAAATTAAGATTTTCGTGCTTGAATTTTTTTAATAGAAAGAATTTATTAAAATGATTTTAGTTAATTTTGTGTTAGATTAATTTCAGAGTGTGGTGTCTAGCCATGCATGAAACATGGCCTAAATAACTGATGATAATGTTTACAACTATCCTCTTTTTAAAGTTTGATTTAGAGTATATTGATGCAAATGTGTTAAACTTGATCCAGATTAGATTAGGGTAAGTTGTAGGTGTGTAAGCGGATTCTGTCAAATATAATAATTTTCAAACTTAAGGAGGTATATATATAATGTAAAAATAATTATAATGTGAAACATTTAAAATTAAAAAAAAAGTGTATGATTTTTTTTAAAAATAGAATGCTTACATATTTATATATTTAAGGGTGAAAGCCGATTGTAACTAATTTGTGAACCTAGTCAATTCAATTTAATCCGATTACATTTTTTTAATTGGATTAAGTCACTTTTAAGTTGAATTTCATTTAGAATATCTGATTGGATAATAATTTAATGAATTTCAAAATCGATAAACCCAATCTAATTACATAATAAATATATGATAAAAATATTATTTCCTCCAATAGTATTTTACTATACAAAGAAAACAATTTTACTGTTAATTATATGAATATTTTTACATAAACATTATCAATTAATATTCTATTCCACACATCTTTTCTTAGATTGTATTCAACGAGTTGTAAAATAATTTTATGGATATTATTTTAATAGTTAAGTATTTTAAGAGTTATTGTTTATATTTACATTTGTTTCTAAATTATAAGTATTAAGGAATATTTCAAAATATTATTTCTAAGATATATTTTTTGTTAAGAGTTAAAAAGGTTGAAAAATGTTTTTAATCGATTAATTGGGCTAGATTGCATTTGGTTCTTAAAGAAATAAAAAAAAGAAAAATCCAATCCGTCTAATCTAATAAAATTTAGTTGGGTTTGATTGAAAACTAGATTAAACAAGGACACTTATATCCCTAGATATTTTAAATTTATATTTATATTTTTAATTTAATTTATTATCTTACATGGTCTAATTTAAATACATTTTAAATTAGTTTTACATTCTCGTCTAATTATAACCCCGTTGTTGATTTTTTTAATAAATAATAACTTCTTAGAAGTGATATGCATTTTGATATAATTAATTTTTATCTCATGTCTCAAAATATTTTTTATTATATTTTTAAATTTTACTCAAATTAAGAAGAATAGTCAACATTATTATATTATCCGAATACGAAAGTAATTGCGCGTAAAACACGAGAATAAAAGAATAAAGAATTGCTTACGATAGCTGGAGGAAGAGAATATGCAAACAAGCTATTAAGAGTGAAAGTGAAGTTGGATAAGGCCCATAAAGGTCCAATATCTAATAATGTTGAAACGTGCCCGGCCCACATGATTTGGCATTCCGTTCCATGTGTTGGTATTGGAAAACCAATACGCTTGCAAGGTAGTAGTATGGCTGCGAGTGGTGTGAGCGTGATGCAACGTTGCAGCGTGGCTGCGCGGTGGTTCATGAAGGCGGAGAGGCCGGCGGCGGCGCCGCAATTGTGTGGGCGCGGGGACAAGAAGACGAAGAAAGGGAAGAGATTCAAGGGATCGTACGGTAACGCTCGGCCGAAGAAGGAGAAGATGATAGAGCGTATAAAGGACAAGGTGGAAGTTCCCAGGTCTACTCCTTGGCCTCTTCCTTTCAAGCTCATCTGATGCTCATTCATTCATTATATTCTCCTTTCCATTTCATTCTAGGGTTTCCAATGTATCTCACTACCATTTTCTACTCAAATACTTTTTAATGTTTGTTTGAAGAGGGTTTCACATATAAAAATCTCTCACAAACTTTAATTCTAATGATGGTTAGTTTGTAATAGACATCAGGTTTGCAATCTGTATTCGAACTTCTATACACTTGATTTGTTATATTGCAGAAAGATTGTAAGGTAGTTTTCTTTTTAGATTTGGTTTCTTCAGAAAACATAGATATTTTTGGTTTGTGAGATGCAGTTTGACTGAGACTAGAATGCGTGGCAACTTCACTCGGTTATGGAGTAGGTTTTAATCCTCTTCTTTTCTTATAAAATCAATTCTATGCCAGGCATAAATAAATATTAACACACAACTCATGTCCGTAAACCGCTCATTATACATTTGTTAGGTTCATTTGTGTTTACTACAGTGAGAATCCTGGCTATTGTAAAATATAAATGCTACACAAAACTCCATAACCATTTTTATGAAAAGGGCGATAGCTAACTTGCAAATGCTGTCATGCCTAACATGTTTGTTAACCGAGCTATTAGCCCATGTATGTTATGTGATAAATTGTCATTCACCCTTTGCTCAGCCTTTAGAGAAGAGGAATAGCACATTCATATGGTGTTGAATTGAAGGTTCATTTTTTAGCACAACCATTTTAGTTCTGTCTTTTTTTAATACCAAACGAGTGATTTATTTCCTCTTTATGAACATACGAGTTAAATGGCATTTTATTATAACTCATGAATCAACAACTCTTTCAATGAGTGTTTTAGCATTTTATTTTAATAGCAGGGTTTCCTCACTCTGGTAAGCTTATTGTTAATTCCAGTGTAAATAATCCACAAAAGCACGGCTATTGTGATCTTATTAAAACAAAAAGAAATTTAGTTAATTTATATTGATGCTTACCTTTGTTTTGACAATTCACCTGTAGAAAGACTATCATTGAGAAACTGAAACAGTAAAAAAGTTGTTGTAATCAGACATTACTAGAGTTTTTTCAGCAGAAAATATGGAAGCAATGTCTGATCTATAAATATCTGATGTAATCAAATATCTGATGTCATCCTTGTTTTCATGCGATAAATTTTGGAACTAGTAAGCAATGTCTTTTCTTCTAGGACATTTGAACGTGTAAGCAGTGAAGTCTGATCTATAAACTTGTATTTATTATTCAGGAAAATGATGTTTAATTGTAACAAAACTGGTCAACTTTCAATTTCAATTTGCTATTATGATGAATATCAGTTTCCTTCGGGTATTGTAACTCCTCTAGCAACCTAAGAAACAAGTCAGCAATTATGGGAAGCCCCAGAGTCAAAAGCAGAAAACCTGAAATCATAATCAATGCTGCTACCCACGAAATCCATTGGCCATGTAGAGGGTATCTTTGTAGTGCAGTTGTGGTTTGATATCCATAGTGGATGGTCCATAACAGCAAGGCCATAGCAATGAGAGCCACAGTTACACGCAATGTTGTTGCATTGGCACCTGAAGAAGTGATCTCCGGGGACATCTTCCTCGTCCTAGGTGTGCTTAACTTCCTCGTCGAGACACAGATGAACACAAAGATTTAGAGTTTAGACGTAGTCTTTGTGTGAACAATATATATTTTACTTGGTGGACGCATATCAATCATATTTATATACTGAAGCAAAAGCTATAGAAGTCTGGTATGCAAGTTTTTTGTTGTTGGAGGAACTCATTTGAAGATGTCTGTTAATTCAAATGAAATTACTAACCTATCCGCGTTTAACACCAAAGAATGACTTGAACATCGTATTACCATGGGGTATTCAAGATGTCCAATATGCAAAATATCTATTTGCCGTAGGATATATCTTCGACACAGATAGACTTCACACAGCTCATACTCCATTTTTATTGTATTTTCGTCATCAAATTATAATTAAAATTAAATATATTTTTAATTTTTGAATTATTTGTTAAAATTATTTTTTATTTTTAAAATAAATTTTAAATTTATTTCGTCTTAATATTATATAATCTTGTTTACATCTGAAATTATTCTACTGATTTAGATTTTTTTTTCTTATCTTATTAATGGTTGAACAAAGAATAATAATTATGTAATTTGCAATCACCGATCTTCAATGCTAACAAGATAAAGCAAGACTTTATCTCGTTAGTTTTAAACATGTAATTATTTTTTGCGAACATTTTGTAAATTATTTAATGGTATTTTAGAAAATAAATTAAAGTTGTAATTTCCACCAAATGAATTACATGAGGGAAGACTCCCTTTTTGTTTGGCGTGTGTTGGCACGCTTAACCAAACTAAAAAACAGGAAACTCAAATGCATGAATAACTTAAAATTGCTCCTAGGAGAGTATTTTAAAAGGTATTTTGTTGACAATACAATAACAAAAATGAAAAAAAAAAGATTAAAAACAACCCAAATGAGAAATTTGCAATAGAAGAATGTATTAGAACATTGAATCGTTGACAGTGTATTTAACTATCTATAGATTCGAACACTACACGAAAAATTAAACACTTCCTTTTTTGTGGTATGGTCACAACTTACAATAAACCAATAACATATTCTACGATGTATTGTCACGCATTCTTCTCATGATCCTTACCTTTCTCCATTGTCTACTCGTATGTTATAATTTTATTATTTAATGAATTTCTTCCCATACATCATGTATTATATTATTAGCGTCTCAATAATAAAAACCTTTCAATCAAAATAATGTTTCCCATCTCTCGTGGGTAGTAAACTAGCTTGCATTAATCATTGATTGTGCCGCTCAGCAGTTACAATATGGTTGCAGTTATACGGAAGAGACCAAAACTCAGAATTTGACAGATGATTTATGCAATATGAAAACTCCACACTCGCACCAACAAGTATCAGTGACAATCTTAAACATTCAAATTTTTCAACATCATAAGCATGGATGAACTGAATCTGTATCAACTTATGCTCATCACATAAAGGTAAATAAGGGTGATTTTTAATCTACAATCCAGTAATACAGAACAGTTTGATTGCAGAGACCTTTATTCATTGCAAGGGTGCTAAAAAATTCAAATTTCAGTCATTATCTTCACGGCCATAATTATAAACGATCTCAATCTGCATCAAAAACATAATACCAAAGTCAGTCAGAAATAAGCATATTCCAAATCAATAAACTGGAACATCTTTGGGAATCTCGTACAGAAGTAAAGGAACGAGGTACATGAAAAACAAGCATACAGGACACGAAGGATAACCTCTACCCACAAATGAAGAACTTCCTCCTCCTATCCCTCATCACACTTATATTACCCTATCTCATAACATTGGAAAACAGCGTACTACTTCACCGATACACGAAAGACCTTGATATTCTTGCACAGGGGGAAGTGAATATCCAACAGTAGATTATAGAACGACAGGATTAACTATTTCAAAAGCCTAACTATTGAAGGTGGCCATGCACAATAAGTGAAATTCATAGCACAATGAATTCTTCATCTTCACGATAAGATTATCACGACCACCTGAGATCTCAGTTATCCAGTCTTGAACATTCCATTCCATCACTTGTTCAAAAGTGAAAATTACTAATCCACCAATTGTAATCATAGCAGAAATATGGGAGGGGGGGGGGGATGCATTGTTACTTCTAAAATTATCATACACACATTTATTATATGATGCAGAGATGAGATACATTCATTCCCAACTATGAGCGGAGACCAGATTAATCACCTATTAATCATGAAGTTCAGCCATTTTCCAAACAAAAAGACCACAAAGTGTATAAAGTGATTAAATACACACAAATATTTGAAACATTTTGTGTGATATCCTCGCACAACAGGTAAGATGAGCCAACTGGATCATCTGATGACTTCATTGAGATAAAGACACAATGTCCCATGATAAAAGAAAAGTGTGGGGCCTTATGCAGGTATTTTAGGCCTGTTGCACCGGACATTGTGTATATCTCTCATGAAATGAACTTGTCCTGAATTCCACCACACATAACTACATATATAAAATTTGTTTTGGAAGTACTAATCGAAGATGGAAAAAGAATTTCAGTGATGTCCATAGTAGCGAAGTAAATAAGTGGGTCTAACAAAATAATGGAAAAGATAGACCTATGGTATAACCATAACAACTTACCCCTTGAGGTGGAGCTGGGTTGCGAGTAAATTTGGAACCACCAGGAGCCCAAGGAACTATTATACATCAGAAAATAGGAGTAAAATGGGTCAATATCTGAAGTGGACTAAATAACAAAAAATGAAAGAGGACCAATGAGAAGCAGATAAATCTACCACCCAACACTAGAAAAACTAAAATATGAGCAATACCTGCCTATGCGCCTATGCCCCAAGGCATACTGTAACTTAGGTTTAATCAATCATTTAAAATAACGCCTTTTTCCATGGAAGTTTAACAGTTTGATTGCAGTGGCAAGCACAGATACTAATCACGAAGAATATAGCTAATAATCTTTTAATAACAGTCCCCTATATCTCAACTCCCATCAGCACTCTTTATATTGTCCCTCACTCACCAAACAAAATGGAGATATTTTCAATCGTCAAGTTAACTTTAAAGCGATCGAGTTTAGAATTATTTACAATTATAGACATGAACAAAACATTCTCAACTATATCTCTATACCCATCATTCGAAACACTAAGAAATAGGAAAAGATTCACGGTAATAATATTTTGCGATGGATGCGATGTGTTATAATTTGCAAACAATAGTGAAAGAAATCAACAATGTGGCACAGGGTATATATTACAGCTAGGAACAGTGTTGGCAAAGTGATGAGATGAGTGACATGCTTACCTATGTAAGGATCTGGATGACGCCACTTGTTGTAGGAGGCTTCAGCATTCCCTATGAGCCTATCAATTGTATCAGGATCTTCCTGTATATGACATCGAATCAACACAAAGCAATCTCAACAGCATGAGACAATAGACGAGAAAAGGAATGCAAGGATTAAAGTGTAACAGAAATCCCTAATCACAAGATGATTGTCCAAACAGCAAATAGCAAGGAATTAGGGTATGTGCGGATCAGAACTATCTAACACAACTCCTACCAATAAAGAAAGAAAATGTAGCGAGTGAACGGTAAGTGGAAGTAAAATTAAAGAATTCATGGAAGGGAGGGATGGAGAGAAGTGAAAAGAAGGGGAAAACGAACCACGTGTTTGTTTTCTTCGAATCTATCACGGAGGTTTGCAGCCTGGAGAAAGGGAAAGAAAAAATAAGATTAGAAGTAAAAAGTAGGGAAAATGGGAAAGGAATGAGCGAATGAACATATGAATATACGTCGTCGTAGAAGAGGTGGCGATGGACGGCCCAATTGAGAGTGTCTTTGAGGGCGCGGCGGTACAGGATTCGAACCCTCTCCTTTTGCGCCGCGCGCCGAGCAAGGTATGCTGCCGACGATGCCATGCGACTTTCTCTTCTCTTCCTTTCTCTCTGCTTTTTCACTAATCTTCTTCTCAGTTAGTAACCCAGGGATTGAGAAAATGGCAAACAACGTCAATCGCTACACCACCACGTCGTATCACAGTTGGACCAGACCATACCATCATTGGGCCTTCTCTCCTTTTCCACAATGGCCTTTCCATCTTCCTTTTGATGGTTGGGTCCAATTGTTTTTACACCCCAGCAAAATATAGGGGTGTGAAAAGATATTCCCTCATTTTGATGTTCGGGTCCAATATCTATGTTATCCTTTCACCTCGGGGGTGATTCTTCCTACATCTCCAAATTTTTCAAATATTAAAATTCCAACATTATCCTTATTGTTTACTTCTGGTTTCTAGGATCTGGAAGTCATTTTTTGGCTTCTTGTTTCTACAATTCGGAAGTCACTTTTTGGCTTCTTGTTTCTACAATTCGGAAGTCACTTTTTGGCTTCCAGTTTTTACAATCCGGAAGTCACTTTTTTAGTTTCAGTTTTTACAATTCGGAAGTTATTTTTCAACATTCTGCATCCGGAATTGACTTCTGTGTTGTACAACACAAGCAAAAAAATAATTCAATTTTTATGTTTCTGACCAGAAGTTAACGTGGAATGACTTCCGGTCTTTACAAGCCAGAATCGAAGAAGTTGGATTTTTTTGTCTTTCGCATTGTATAGCACGGAAGTCATCCTACATCCAGAAGTGACATCCAGTCTGTACAGAAGCAAAAAAAAAATGCTTCTAGCTTGTACAGACCGGAAGTCATTTTTGGATGCGACTTGTACAAATCAAAAGTCAATTTGTATTTCGTATCTAGAATTGACTTTCGGTCTGTACAAGCCGGAAGTCATTTTGTCAAACCGAAAATGAGAAAAACAAAGGAACTTACTCGTATCGATACCGGTGCAATTGTCTTTGGTTGCCTGTTAAAATACATTCATACAGACCAAATGTAATAAACAAGAAGAAGCACTAGAGGCAAGGGAGGAAGAAGAAGAAACAGTGTAAAAAGAAGAAGAGATCGGGAAGAAGAAGAGAGAATGCGAAAGAGGAAGAGAAGAGGAGAGAGGTGCATTTACTTTTATTAGATTTAGAAATAATTTTGTCAATTTACTTCATTTATGGGAAGTGAAATTTTTGAAGTGCACAGAGAGAACGAGCCTCACCTCCCTTATGCATTCAAAATCCAGGCAAACAAATCTACCTTAAGGAAAAAGTAAACATCAAATTTGTTGGAGTAAATTATACTTTCCCACTTTTATTTTAAACTATGCACTATTCCCATAGAAACGAATGTGAACTATACTTTAACACTTTCCAATATAATCAAACTTCTTTAAAATGGTAAATAATTTTAAATACTTTAAATATTTCAGGATGGAAACGAATTTTAAGATACATTTGTTATTTCATCCTTTAAGGTGACAAGTTGATAATAATCACCAGCATTAGAAAAAAAATCTCTAAAATACTCATTTAAAGGGAAACATCTTCAGAGGAGTGTATGTTTTAAAACAACGAGAATGTCCAATTTAGTTTCTAAGACTGTATGTCATTAACATATGAGTTCCTTAAATTAAGAAAAATTGAAATAAGTATTTGAATCTAATTTCTAAAATGAATCTGCAGCAATTAAGAACATAAATAAAACTGTATAGATTTTAGAAACTTGTTTGAGCTATATTTATGGATAGAATTGTAGATGGAGGTTCCATTTGGATTGCATTGCATTGACGAAAGGAAGGAGTGTAATAGATAAATAAATTTGGAGTAATGGATGAAGGAGGCCTAAAAAAGAGAGGGTCTGGTAGTTGTGAAAGAATGTGGTGAGAAGCTAAGGGCAAACATCTCCTTGAGGGCATTGTCACCCTGCCAAGTAAACCTCACCAACTTTGCTACAACCGCAGCACTCTCCATCACATGCTTCATATCGGTGTTGCTCCATATGCGATTCGCCAGCTGCTTCCTCCTGCGCTTTGAATCCAATGCAATGCCCCACTTCCTGAACACCTTCCTCCTCTCTTCCTCTGATAGCCTTCTCTGCATAAGCTTCGCCAGCGTCTCTCTCTCCCTCCCAACAACCTTTGCACTGTTTTCCCTACACAAAGACACGTATGTCAGTCAAACTCAACATTAACAATCATCACGACTAAGGTGTATATTAGATGCCCATAGAAAAACCTTGAAGCTAATGTCACCGTGGGAGCACCGTTCGTCCACTGATTTCCACCACAAAATGTTCCTTTCAGAAAACATAATCTTCTACGCTCCACCTCCATGTAAATAGAGTCTGTCGGATCCCCCCTGAACAAAAGAAAGAAGTAAGTCCTGTGGAACAATGATACATTGCATGCTTCCCACAGCTCCAGTATTTCTGTCTGCTGCTGCTTGAATTGTAGAGGCCATTCCACAGCAGATCCAGGTGCCTCTGACATTGAATCCACGCCTACATCTTTCATATTCCTTTCAAATCTAAAAGATGTTGTCACTGCCTCCTTATCCTACAATTCAGAAACCATATTTTAGTCAAACAACGTCAAGGGCCGACATTAGTAGTCACTTTCCAGATCAGATTTAAACGTATAAAAAGATAAGAGTGGTAACAAATATGGTTGTGTGAACTTATTATGCATGGCCGCTGCAAGTGTCAATACGAGTGTCTAGATAAGTAGAAGTTCGGGATTTTTACAATATTTGCTAATGACAAGGAAGAACTTCAAACAATACATAATTCACAGTCGTATCGGCACTGATCAATATTGCATCATTAATTCCTTTCCAGAAAAGAAAAATGGAAGAAGCATATGAACAATTCTATTATTTCAAAGAAAATATATTTTTTGCTTAAATTTTAAGAAATTTTTAAAGTATTTAAAATGACTCAATTGACCTGATCATCATCAACAAGATGCTTCTCATACTCAAGTTTGACCATTTCCTTCATCCCAGCAACAAAAGTTTGGAGGCTAGTAATATCTTCATTAGTGAATGTTCTTGTGCTGTTGGTTCTTAATTCATCCGTAGACGGACTTCCAATAGAAGGCGGAGAGCCATTCATTGACAATTTTGTGGGAGCACCATAAGTTAATGGAAGGAACTTTCTCGGCAATCCATCTGGTCTTCCAGGGAAGCATTTTTCAAAACTACTGGCAGGAGTCCTAACAATTTCTCCCACATTCCCAGGAGAACCAGTCGTGTAGAATTCCCTACAACTCCAGCTCCTTGTTAATGTAAGATTCCTACAATTTGACACTGTTCCTGACATAGACAGTGGAGAATCATTACTCAACTGTGCATCATTGAGTCTCTCGTCCATAACACCACATGTTGCATTATCTTGGTTCGGTCCCTCTTCCCTATCTTCACTCACAGGAGTCAGTATCTCTTGACTTGTTACATTTTCCTCTCCATACCATGTTAATGCCAACACCCCGTTGTCACTTTCTGATTGATCAGGATATTCCAAGTCATCTTTACTCGATTCCTCCAACCCAACACTTTGAATTTCATTGCAGTATTCATCAGGATGTTCTGTACAAACAAAAGTTGGCAAATGGTTACGTATGGTGCGGTTCTACTATTAAATGGTATTAACAATGAACTTTTTTATATTAGACTACTTCCTATTGATAAAGGGAAGAAACAACTTACTATCAGGACTACTTTCACTGTTTTCATTGTTGTAGTGAGCATTGTTAAATTCTCTAATGCGTAAATCAGAAGGATAAATGCTTGATGACTCTGATGTTGAATCGTCATCTTCCCAGGTGCCAATCCTTTCCTATATTAAAACAATTATCAATGCTAGGCCTAATTTCTTATATCAGTTTACTAAATAGAATGGTGAAATTACTATTTTAGACTTCTGATAATTTCCAACCATGCGCAGCAAATCCTCAACTTGAGATTGAGCAAGATCACGTTGCTTAATTAGCTCCTGAATCTCCCTCTCCATCTAAATAATTGAAAGTTTGAAACCCGTTATCACCATCCAGGGAGTTACGAAAATGTAACATGCACAAGGGTGGAAGATGTATGAGGAATTCATTAAGACAAATAGACAATTAACCAGAAAAGAGAGGCTAACAGACAAAAAGTTCTAAATCAATATCTTCAAAGTTCCCGTCTAGACACGTCAACAATTAACACAAATGAATATAGTACGAATTCTAAAAAAGAAAATTATGACCTTTTCTATCCGGAGATTTTTCTTTCTCAACATTGCTGCACAATCACAGTTGGTTGAAGGTGGACAAGGAGTTCTCAACTCACTCTCTAATCTGGCTACCTCTTTTTGCAGCTGCTTGACCAATACCTTATCAGACATCACTACATTAACCTGCGCTTTAGTGGTGACTTGTTTTGCACAGCTAGCAAAAAGAAGGGTGTTTCTAGTTTGCTCAACATGACACCGTGCAGGGCTCAAAGTGCAAATGATGGCTGTTCTAGAATTGCCACCTAAGGAAGGCTGCAATATGCGTGTCAGCTTAGAATCTCTGTAATTAATGTGTCCTTGTCTTCCTTTACTGCATGCAAGCACATGATGTCAGCCAACAGAAACTACTGAATTTAATATTTGAACAGCTTCATAGAATGTTTAGTCCATCAGAAGAGTTTCGAACATACAGCTAGGTTTACCAGTGAGAAGCTCTCTCTATTTAGTCACAACACAAGGTACGAAATACGTGTCTTGATTCTTCACACAATTTTTTTTTTACTGGACAAGTTAACATTAACTAAAATTCAAGTCTATAAAAGGAACTCGGTATCTAGTAACTAATAAAAAGACTATCTTAATGCCTTCTCTTTTCTGAAAGAAGAATATCTTACTGCTACGAGCCTATTATGATATCAATAGTTTCAATCTGATTGGCACAAAGAAAAAATGTGCCAGTCAGTTCTTGCATACAAAATACAAAGTTAACCTTGAAGCCTGACACTCCAGATGTAGACTTGCTAACAATATTAGAAGCTGAGTAAAGAAGGTAGACAACATAGGCTTAGAAAGAAGGGAACAACCTAAGTTTACGAATGACTGTTCCAAGAGTGAGTAAACTCCGGTTTATATGACAGCCTTCTTTCAATCTGGACCCAGCTGACAATGCCTGAGATGCACGCTCACTCCCAGCCAAATCAACAAAATTCTGCAGAGAAAAGAAACAAAAATAAAAGTAAAATCTTCTAAACATTTTATGTTGAATGAGACAAAATTTAAAAATTTAAACATACCACACTAGCAGCTAGCGTGGTCGAGCTGCTTTTACCCATGAATTCTCTGGCAGAACTTTCAACTGTCTACAAGGTTACAATTCCAATAATAAAAGTCTACACGTACAGTATATAAAACACAATGTTCTAAACAGCAAGGGGGAAGGCACACACACCAGTCTGATAATTTGGTGAGATCGAGAACTCTTGTCATTGAGGTATGTCTCTCCTACCTGTCTCTGTGCTGCAAGTATATAGTGGGAAATGTAATGCTATAAACCAACCGGTATATCAAGTAAGTTGTGCAAATTTCTTATACCTTCACAGAATGATAGAAGCTCTTTCAAATGCTTCCAGTCCCGTAGAGTCTCTTCTGAAAGTTTCTCTACAATAGGTCCTCTCTGAAAAATCAAGAAACGGATAAATAAACAACGTCATGTATTCTTCAATTCAATAACACATGCATTCACCTCAGGATCATCACGTAGCCTTAGTGGTGTGTTCTCACTGCTGAGGAGGTCCCTAATAATTTCGTTGTAAATTTCAATTGCAGAGAACTTCAATACAAATGCTCTTTCATCATGCTAAAAGGTCACAGTAACCTTGTATTAGCAAGCTTGTAATATTAGAAAGAAGAGTTACCATGAAAAATGACAATGAAGAATTAAACAGCTAGATCAATAAATTTGATCTCCAACTACCTTTCGTATATAGTCAAAAATATCTGCTACAGCATATTCAGTTATTCCAATCATCGTGTATGTCTTTCCACTACTTGTTTGTCCATAGGCAAAAAGACTTGCTGAAAGAATGTATAAATAGGTATTTGAGTCCAAATAAGGAGTCCGAGTAGAAGTGAGTCATGAGAAAAAGTTATATGCTTACAATTGATTCCGCCAACAACTGAAAGAGCAATTGCTTTGGCCCCTTCCTCATATACCTGCTTTGTCGAACAGTCACCCCGAAATACTCTGTCTACAGCCAAATCATGATAAAAATTAAGAAACGTTTTGTCCATTATAAATGAACCTCTGTTACTTTATGTCTTAAACCTTCTCAACAATGCTTCCAAACACAATCATTACAAAAAAAAACTAAGAAAAATGTGTTTCGAAGACAGCAAAGTACAGCATTTTTAAAATTAAATACAAGGGAAATATAAAGAATTGCATCCTAGCTAAAGATGTCAATTGATTCACCAAAACAAGCAAAAATAATCACCAAATTATTGTATCACCACACGTTGGATCAAGGTAAATTAGAAAAAATAGCATCTCTGCCGTAGAAAGTCAAAGCAAAACAACTTCGAATTATTCAAAGCAACTAAACCTTATACTCCAGGCAAAGGAAAGTGATCCACGGATCCAATACATGTGCTTTATGAATCAACCAGAAGTTCTAAGATTCTAATTCTGGTGAATAATAATGCAAACATAGAATTGTTTGATTTTTATTGCAAGTTTAACAATGCGTAATTGGGAATAGGATAGCAACATTAGAGATACGTTTGCTTACCAAAGGTGTAGGCACTTGGGAATGTGGAACCTTCCCGAAGAGTGTTCCTGTATAAGATGGTAGTATCATTGATGCACTCCCAATCTGCTACTTCATTGACATCAATTTCCTTCTCATTCAAAGGCCTCAGCCTCACTAACACCAGAATCTTCTCTTCATGGCCTCCCCCTCCTCCCATCTTCTCCCATTTACCTAACTCCTCTCCAGTAACAGCTCCCATTTCTCACTTTTAAAAGTGAAAACAAGTGATGTGGTAAATTATAAAAATTAGTATTGCTTTCCGAAAAATGCAAGATAGATTATAGGAAAACAGCTGGCAGTTCACAAAAATACCAAGCCCTTAAATTTGAGCATTATCCACGGGAAGCAAACCATGAATGAGAAGACAACAACCCATTAACTTAAGCTCATAAATAAATAGGCAATAACAGCAACAAGAAGCTAACTTTAGAAAGACCAAGATAAACAGAATACTAACTAATTACTATTTAATCATCAATGGTCGCTTGTTAGCCTTATATCACAAGAACTTGTCTTCAATAAATTAAAAACAAAAAAAGAAAGTAAAACAATAAAGATAATTATGAACCATCATCTAGAGAGAGAAGAGTGAAGAGGGAATAAAAAATATTTTAATCCTTCTTTTCGCCAGACCAATTGTGGTGAAAGAATAAAAAAAAACTCTGATACTTAATGCCTGAGAGCTGAGAACGAAGTTCAACAAGACAAGACAGTGAATCGTTTCGTTTGTTACACGGAGCACTGGTCCCGACAAACAAGACCATCCCTTTCACTCCCCCCTCTTTTTCTTCTTTCCAACAAACACGTACGGTCTCATATTCTTGTAGAAATTAATGTTTCACAACCCGATTAAATTACCTTCAACTTTTTTTCTGTTCTTTAACGTCTTCCTCTGACGGTTAACGAGCCACAACTGAAAGCTTAACCACAAATGCAAATCAATAAGTCATAACAACGTAACGGAACAGTAATGCAAACTAAAATCAACACACGCATTGATCTCTTTGGCTCTCTTCAGATTTCACTACATGGCACCTCAACGCCACTTACTCAACGCAAGTAACTGCATCAGGTTTGAGAGTTCAAAGTTCAAAGTTCAATCCTTTGAGTAAACTAGTGTCACTCAAAACCCATAGTAACGTAGCTTCCAAGTTTATATTTATGTTAGAGAAAAGGAGAAAAGGTGGAGGATGAAACTTTGTTCGTGAAAATGGGCACAAGTTTAACGACCCACGATCTGAAAAAGAAAAGCTGAAACGCCACCACACCACCATGCAGTGTGTGTGAGATAGAGAGAAAGAAATTGGTGTGGTCGGTTTCTTTTCTTGGTTGGGTTTGGCTTGACAACACGTGTTGTGTGTCTGTCTCTGACTCACTCACCTGGAACTCGGGAGCAACTAACTGCCCTATGAGCCTCCATTTCACAAGCTTCTTTACATCTTCATTCTCTCCAATTCTTAACCTTCCACTGCGTCAACCTCTCACTAATACTATACCTCTTACATTCTCAATTTTAATAACATTTTTAATAGCCTTTACATGTAAATTTAATGACCAAACCAAACGTTAAATTTAAAAAGAGAAAAAGAGTTTAAAGAAACACAACTTTTTAAGTCGGTAGTAACAAAATAATATATTTTCCTTTACTTTTGTTTGTTTAATTAAGGATGTCTTTTTTAAAAGTGCTTTTATTAAAAAAATTATGAAAAAATTAGCTTATATGTAAATTAACTCTTTGAATAAATTAATCAATGAAAAATTTAATTTTTTTTCTTCTAATTCAATTCTTTTTAAAAAAATTATGGAAAAAATTATCCAACAAAACTTTATTTATAAAATGAAAGGAAAAAAATAATGTGAATAATATATAAGGTTAAAACTATTTTAAATTCTTATAAGATTTAAAAAAAATAGTTTTCATACTTCGATGGAAAAAATTACACGAATAAATCATAAATAAATGTTAGTATAATTTTAAAGATAATTACTGTAAAAATTCATAAATAATTTATGACCCTATTTTTTATTTTCCATCGTCATTAACACTGATCTATGAGGTTTAAAACTTTTGTTCGTTTTTTCTCTTTTTATCGATATTGATGATGCGGAATAAAAGAATAGAAATAGAAAAAAAAAGGTTATGAAGACTGAAATAAAAGATTATAACCTAATTATCCTAAGAAAATGCTTTCCTCAACTCTGGTTCGATCCAAAACTGCAGGAGAAACGTGTGATAAAGTTTTCATTTTTTTTCTTTTTTCCGTACTTAAGTACACCCATTCAAAGAAAGGTGCCAACTTCAATCACGGTGTTATCATTGCTCCCTTTATTTTGCCCTTCTTTTTTCTGTCAGGACAAATTTAATTTAATTTATATACACATTTGTTTATTTATAGTATAAATAATAATAATAATAATAATAATACCATAGCATTATACATTTTTTCTTATTTATACATATTTTTTTTCTGTAATTTAGTAATTGCTAACTTTTTGGTAACTAGTTGCTTATTTAAATAATTATTAAACAAAGTAAAATAAGCATCACACGTGAATAAAAGATGAAGGGAAGGTGATTTGTGCGATTTATTGAATAATTACTGATGTACACTTTTCTTTATGATAATTTTGTTATAATAACATCCTTAAAAATGATTAATTACTTAAATTACACGAAGAAAGTGAAATAGTTTGACAATATGGAATCTATATAAACATTAGAAATAAATAAAGATAGACAACTATAATAAACTACTTCCTTAGAGACGTCGTAAAAATTTAAAAAAAAGGGAAAAAGATGGATAAATAGTTAAGTTAAATTTTCTCTATACTATTGTTTATGGTTTTTTTGTTGAGATATTAATCTAATAGCAAGTGTTAGAGTAATATTGAACCATATTCATAAAAAAATAAAATAAAATATTTTTAACTTCTTATGTGATAGTTTATCTCATTATTAGAAAAAATATAGATAATTTATCTCATAAGATAATTTATTGAGAGAAAGAAGTCGAAAAAACGTGTGATTATTATTAAATTTTATTTTACATTTACCTGGAATAATATATTAAATGTGTTATTTTTTTATTTTATGGAACTTTTCATTTTAGTTTCTTAAACTTGTTTAGTTCTTGAAATTTTTTAAGTCTTGGCAACATTTTTAATATGATATCACCCACATAACACTTAACTGAGGTGATATATACTAGTACCAACCTAACATAATTTAATAACAAATTTGAAAGATAGATACCCAAAAAAAAGTGTAAAATCTAAATGTATGGTTTAAAAGAATTTCTAACATAAATAAAAAATAAAATAATAAAGAGAAAAAACTTGAACATTAAAATCTCATAATTAAGAAAAAGAAATGCAAGTAAATGAAAATTTAATGCATGCATTGCATAAAGGTTGATGGAAAGCATATGACGATGAGTAAGAGATGGGTGGGTGAACATTACTGCGCCTCCTTCAACCGTGAACTCATTTTCTCACTTAGTTGCTGGAAAGTTTCCCTCCATACCAAAAACCACCATTCACATCTTCAATCTTTCTAACTACCAAATATTACACCACACCATCATTCACTGCACTTTTTCCACAACACTTGAAATCTACCAATGATTATTTGGAAGTGAAATTTAGGTTTAAGTAAAATAGTTTAAATTTTTAAACATGTGTTCTTATATATGAAAAATATTGTTACCTTGTTATCTCATCTCAGCGTTTAGTAAGTATTATTTCAAAAGATTAATCTCTCTGAGCCCTTTTCTTAACACAGACCACATTAGTAACTATTGTAAAATAAATAAGAAAATGTGTCTCTACTCTAACTAACCCAAATGTGTAAAGAGAATGAAAATATTTTTTCTCTAAAATTTCTTAAACTTCTTTCATAGAGTTCTAAATTCATCCATCATCTATGAAATCAATAAATTGCTGATAATACGGTATGAATGGCATAGATTAGCAAGGTTAGAGTTTAAAACAATAACTAGAATGAGAACAAAAAAAACAACAATTTAAAGAATATTTGTAAATATAAATTTATTTGTTATTTCTTCTTAAACCAGAAATTATTTAATTTTATAGAAATAAAAAAAAAACAAAAACAAACTTATATGAAAAAAAAATGATAACTAGCAAGGTATTATTAACCCTTCTCCCAAATTTCTAATAAGAAAGTAATATTCATTAGTATAACTTGTATTCTATGAACTAAATATGAATTATTCTTAGATTAATTATTATAAATTTATCATGCATAGTTATATATGATTAAATGAAAATATAGAGATAATTTAGGTAATAATTTGTGTTTGGGTGGGTAGTCGCTTTGGAGTAATAGTCCATTAGGTTGGGATAGTAACATAAGGAAATTGACCTTGTATCTACCACTTGCAGTTACCCTGTTTCAGAGATTAAATTAGGAGGGAAGTTTAATTACTAATTAAGTATGGGAGTAGCATAATTAACATCCCTTTCTGTAC
This sequence comes from Lablab purpureus, assembly GCA_030347555.1. Classification (NCBI taxonomy): domain Eukaryota; kingdom Viridiplantae; phylum Streptophyta; class Magnoliopsida; order Fabales; family Fabaceae; genus Lablab; species Lablab purpureus. Next base: position 38,846,934 of record CM059262.1, on the reverse strand, counting down.
CACATGCAAAATTCTGAAGGCTCAAGGTAATAAACTAAAACTTATATCTAAAGGGGCTCTGAAAAAGGTCCACTTCCATCATCCATGTGTTATTGCGTAAATTACTTAATTGTCTTTTATTTTCAATCTTTAAAATTAAAATATGCAAAATATAAATTTGTGTTTTTGAAAATAAATAAAAGATAATAAGACCCGCAATATATTAGTCATGGAAAATTTGAACTAATATTAATAGTGAATTATAAAAAATATAAAAGTTATAAAATTGTGTTGTAATGAGACTGATAAAAAATAAAAAAATATAGAAACTATAAAACCTTCTTCACTATACTCTATCAAATGTTCCTCTTTTATCTCTTTCTTAATTTACCACTTTTCATTTATATTTTCTTTTAAGTGCACTTACCATTTCTCTTTTATTTTTTAATACTCCATCTTCAATAAGTCCACAATAACTCTCGCATAATTTTAAAATTTTAAAATTGTAATATGAATACACTAAGGTCAAGAAAAAAAAATTAAGTAGTAGTCATGTTTTGTTATATTTGTGCTACACATATATGGATGTTGGACATTAATGATTTTCAATTGCATTTAGAAAATTTTCTTCTTTATTAACTTTTCCTTATAATGTATTTTTATTACAAACAATCTTACTCAATTAGGAGAGAATTGTTATAGTTGATAATTTTCTTTTCAAAAGTTTAATTCTATCTTTTAACTATTTTATTGAGTATAAATATTTATTAATTTCTATAAAAGAATTTGATTGATCATATCTAATAAAAGAAAGTGAAAAGATGTTACATTGGTATACTATAATTACTAGCGTACATTATTATTATACTATAAATTAATTGAATTGTACATTTTCTTATGTGTCACAATTTTCCAAAACTAATTATACTATCCTTCAAAAAATCCATCAACATAACAAAAGATATATAATAAACAAGTATGTATAAATAATTTATCTTAACACTAAATAAAAGAGAGAGGTATACTTTTTTTCTACACTAGTTTACACACAAAAAATATTATTCACACTAACCCACAAATATTTTTTTACTCAATTTTCTTAACAAATTCGAAATATTTTTTTTAAAGAGTAGCCTATTTAGGTTTTACATTATTCCATATAAACTAAAGACAATATTTCATACCTAACTGTCTTAAATGTAAATGTACGAACGTAAAGAATAAATTTAAACTTCTAACAAAACACTTAAAAAGACATAATAATAATAATAATAATAATAATAATAATAATAATAATAATAATAATAATAAGATACTTTTCGCAAATCTTAATCCCACAATACAATTGTAGCCTTCTTTGTGAAGACTTACGTACAAGTCTTTTAAAAGATAGTCCTTGAATGTATTATTTTCATAATTGGATTTAATCAGGATAAAGAAATATAGTTTATATAGAAATAAGAAAATTAGATAATATATAAAGAAAGAAAACTCCACAAATCTATAATCTTAAAGTTTTTTATGATTTACTAATGTTAAATATCCTCAATATCCACCTTTTTTTTTTAAAAAAAATTGAATAATGAATTGATGATTCATCTTGGTAACATATTCATGCTAAAAACTAAGTATGTCTCATTATAATAAAACTCAACAATACTTAATTTTCCTTAAAAAAATTTACAAAGATCATCACCATCTAACTTCCCTAAAAAAGTTATATCTTACTTTATATAATAGATTGAATTATAATTGAGAATATTTGTGTTTCTATATTTTCTATACTTAACTTTTAATGATATTTGATCTAACCTCTTATCTCAACTTTTGTAAATAAACTTTTCTCTTCATAAATGTAATGTTGAATAAACAACACAAAACATTAAAAATAATAATAATGCACTTTTCAAAATTTTCCTGACTTTTATTTTATATAAAAATATATTAAAGTAAAAGATTATTTTGAGCTTTTCTGTGAAATGTTGAATTTAATCCTTCAAAAATAAAATACTTAATTTAGTGCTTAAATATGTGAAAAATTAAAAATAGGAAAAGTTTTACACCTTTTGACACTGAAACAAATATTTCATTCTTTCATTCTTTAAATGATTAAATTAATAATATCTTACACATTTAAAATCCAAATTACCATCTAACAATCTTTTATACGTGTAGATAAATTTTCATAACACAATTCTCTCTTTTTTTTCTTTTGAAAACAAACTCTCACTATTTTCACTCCATTCAAGTGAATCAAACTACTTTTAGTTAACATTTATAAGATATGAATAATCCATATAAAATGACACCTCACCCAAAATTTTAAAAAGTTAACGTTTATGAATTTTTTTTGTAAGAAATTTAAATTTTTCATTTCTACTAAATCTAAAACTATACTTAGACTTGAATTCCTGTTTTGTTTTTTTTATCTTGGACCTTTTTTTTCTATACCAACCAAAAGCTAAAACTTACAAGCTACACAATACTTCATGAATGTCAAGTTTCCTCACTTTTAATAAAATAATTAGTAAAATGCCTTTTGTTTAAGGGTGGAGATTAGTAATTATAATTTGAAAGTGAGAAGTCATATAGGAACAATTCAAATCTCGCACTTTTGGGGTAAGACTAAAACACACAATCAAGCATTTTTTCGACTTGAACGATAATGTTTGTCTGACTTTTTTAATTAAATTAATGTTTAATTGTCTGCAAAAGAAATTTCAGCAAGTAGGTATTGATTTTGGAAATCAGAATTCCAAGGAAAGAAATGGAATTGGGGATTTATTTTAGCGAGGGTAGGAAAAAATTCAGATTTATATCATGTACAGTATATGATGAATGGGTGCATTTGGATATTTTCTTGCAAAATGGTAGGAGAGACGAATTTCTTGTACAACTTAATTTAATAATCGAATGTATAACTTTTAATTGTGTTGTTTCAAATAAAAAAAATTGAACATGTAATTATATGTTCCATTTATTTGCAAACTACATGTGGGCTTGTGACCTATTTGACAATACAGTTTCACTGATATTCTGTTCATGGAAGACATTTCAGTGGTGCACGTTGAAGTACAAGGTTCGCATGTCGTTGGCAAGAAGTTCATTCATTGAGTTGAAAAGGTACAAGTAATCATGATGAATAAAACTAGTGTCCAAGACCATGAAATCCACAACACAATTTAGACAAATTAATGTTCCATCCTCCAGCAAACACCTTGGGTTACTGAAGCATGTGTATCACATAGATTGAATTCAGTGCAGGCAACATCTTAGTAGACGTAGCCTTTGACGAACATCCCCTTTGTGGCTTCATCAGATTCACCTTCTCCAGTATACTTTCCAAGCTGAGCGAGAGAGTTAGACTTGGCACGGAAAAGAAGTGCGTCTTGTGCTGCTTTCACTTTCTCTGGGCGCCCTCCCCATGTCTTCAAGCAGGTGTTTTGGAGGGCTCTGGCGTAGGAGAAGGACACGTGCCATGGGTTTGGAGACTGGTTCATCGCATTCAAGTTCAAGGTTGCCTCAACCTCAGATTGTCCTCCAGACAAAAACTGCACAATTCAAGACAACATAACTTTGGTTACTACATGAACAATTGTTCTTTTGTAGCATTATTACATAAACATTCATGGAAGTTGGAAGAATGTTTCTTTTAAGCACTTACCATGATTCCAGGGACAGCAGGTGGGATTCTCCTGTGAAGGAGCTTTAGGGTGTAGTCAGCAACTTGCTGAGGAGTGGCCTTATCCTTGGACTCAGCTCCTGGAGTAACCATGCTAGGCTTGAGGAGAATACCCTCGAACAGGACATTGTTCTCAGCAAGGTAGAAGAAAACCTCAGCCCACACCTTTTGGGCTACTTCGAATGTCCTGTCAATGCCATGCTCACCATCAAGCAAGATCTCTGGCTCCACAATTGGGACCAACCCGTTGTCCTAATTCATTGCATTACATAAGAAATAAATCAATAACCCCAGCTCGTACTCTAAACAGATATATAACAAAAGGTACTCAAATAGTATAGCTCACAAATGAGTTTTAGTTAGTTGCATAATATTCGAATGGATTTGTTTCTTACCTGTGAAATGGCAGCATAGCGAGCTAGACCCCAGGCAGCTTCCTTGACTGCCAAAGCAGAGGGGCCGTTGGGGATGCTCACAACAGTACGCCTATAATGTGAAAGATTAAATACAAGTTAAAGTTTGGTGAGATGTGAAAATAGCCATGGACGATACTTTGATGTTTGAGGGAAGCAAGCATTGGGGGATACACACTTACCATTTGGCGAAACGGGCACCTTGCTGGTAGTATGCAGCTGAGCGAGACGCAAGACCATCCAGACCTTGGCACCACGACTCATCGTTGGAACCAGCCAGGGGCACCAGACCCTAGTTTGCAGTACACGAGACCACCTATATATTAATTAACATTCATACACACACTGCCATGAAAGCTCACTTTCTATGGTTCACTTTACTATATCATAGAATTTAACTAAAACGGAGAAAGATTGATTATACTAGGAATATGAATTGGGTGCTTAATGGACCTGGTTTAATCCTTCACAATTGAGGGACCAAACAATGTGAATAACAAGTTGAGGTTTCTTGAGGAGGGCATAGAGTGAAAAAGAGTGATAGCTATAAGTAGCAGAGAGTTACCTTATCGACCTTAATACCGGGAACAATATTCTGCTGAAGAAGGATGTCGACGATCTTGGTTCCATCAACAGTGGATTGGTAGAGAGTTTCTTCGAAGAGAATGGCGCCGGAGATGTATTGACCAAGATCAGGTGCTGTGACAAGAAGGGTACGGTATGCCTGGCGGTTAGCCTCAGTGTTCTCTAACCCAATTGATGCCAAACGCTTCCCGCAGGTTGCATTCGATTCATCCATCGCCAAAATTCCACGTCCCGGTGAGGCCACTGTTTTCTACACTCACATCATCAATCAAATCATTACTTACTGCTAATAAGCAGATAACAAGTTAGAAGAAGTTGGTAACTTAACGTATAATATACCGCGGTTTTAACGAGCTCATCGGCATAGGAAGCAGCTCTGATGGTGAGAGGTGATGCTGAAGCGGGATTGCATCTGACAACAGAGAGTGAAGGGTGGCGAAGGGTGTGAGCTTTGAGCCAGTCGGACTTGTGGAGAACAGGAGATGACTTGAGAAGAGTGGCAGAAGCAGAGGCCATTGTTGAAATCTTATCTCTGCTACTACCACACATGCACTCCCTCCCTCTCTCTGCTTTTATAACTCTCCATCTCATGTTTCACCTCTCTTCACTTGACACGTGGATGATAATCTCTTCACTTGAGGTTCACCTCCAAACGCCAACATCTTTTCTGCTCTTGTCATCTTCCTATTTCACAGACCTACATTTATTCATGCTGCCCTTTCTTCCTTTTCTTTCTATGCCACGGTGCACATTCAGTGACACCATCTCCTCAGATTCAACTCTCCCTATCATTCCTTTTCAATCCGAGTGCCAATTTTTAGTTGCCTTCTTCTTCCTCTTCTTGTTTTTTACCAGTAATTATAACAATGTTAATTAAATACGAGTGAGACTGAGTAAAATCAAACATTTGAAACAAACTGTACCCGTCCATTTCAAGTCTTTTCATCCTCGAAGAAGAGGTTTCTTGTAGACACAAAGATTCTTTTTCCTCTACTACAGAGAATCCATCCTAATCTGTTGTAAAGATTTGAAGAAGAATAAAACAAGGAGTTGTGTGGTGCAGAGAAAGCTTAGGAGGTTGTGGGTGGTATACAAGAAAGATTTTTTTTTTTTTACTTTTGATAAACGTACCCGATGTACCTAGTTAGTTAACAGCATTTGACACCACTCACCAGAACGCAAAGAAAAATTAAAAATACTAAAAATAAAAATAAAAGAAGTGTCAATGATCAGTCTGCAGTAGATGTATCATTTTGTTTTTTTTTTTCTGTACAGGAGAAAATGATAAAAATACCAGATAACATCTAACTACTATACTTTTACATAAATAAATTCTTATCATTTCATCACATACATAATAAATTAGTTATAAAATATTGTTAAAATAATATATAAATATTTTATGGTGTTTGAATATCATTACTACTAACAACATTAAAAATGTTAAATTGACAATTTTTTTTATTTGGCAACATTATTATACTAATACAATAATAATAATATCTAAATCAATCAATAATATTTCAATAAATAATTAAATAAGTGATAATTTATGTAGCTGATATTGATATTGAATATATTAAAAAAATTCTGTCAAATACTCTTGGATTAGAAACACAGTACAGATCGATCATATTTCTCTTTAGCTAGGTCCATTACCACAAGTCCAAAATTTTTTTTTTCTCTTTTCCGAAAGAGAAGAGAACATCTACTGGAGAGGGTTTAACCCATTGATCAATAGAAAAAGTAGTTATGTATAATCAAAACTAACATTTCTACCTGAACAATACACTGCTCTTTTAAATATAGATTACATTTATTATTAATAAAAGTACTTTATATTTTATATAAAAGATGTCAATAATTTTCTGTATTATATTTATTTTGTGTAATGATAATAATAAATTAATTAATTAATAATAAAAAAGTAATAAACTATTTTATGTTGTATTACAATCAACTTTTGAATAAAATATTAAATAAATATTAACCTTGTAATGAAATTATTGTGCAGTAGTGTCCATAAATAATTTAATGTTAAATCTAATTTATATAAATAATTCAATATTAAATCTAATTTATGATGTAAGTATATGTAATAATTAAAAGCAGAAGAGTTTCTAAAAGTTTAACAGTTTTACTTCTATGAAAAGATGTTTAAGAAGGAAAATGAAAAAACAAATCGTAAATTTAATTATAAATTAATATTGAATTATAACAATTAAATTACTTTTAAGCTGTCAAAAACTTGCAAAAATTACTAAAACTTTTAAAATTAGTATAATATTAGTGTTTATAACTTTTGAAAATATATTTTTGATCCTCTAATTTTTTATCAAATTTATTTTTAATACTTTTATTTTTATATTAATAAATTTAATCTTTAAACTTAAGAAAATATGTAAATTCAGTTTTTTTTGTGATGGTAAAAAAATCACTTTAAATAGAATACACAGTTAAATTCACATCTTTTAAAAAAAACTTAAAAGATTAATTTAAAATATTAAATTGAAATATAAATTAAATTTTTGAATAAAAAAATATTATAAAGAGTTATTGAATAGGAGTATTAATTTGAAGGAGTATCAACACTCTTTTCCAAATAATCATGATCAGGAATCATAAACTCATACACTGTGATGTGCCGAGAAAAAAAGAAAAAAGAAATCCACAGTATGACAATCTCACTCATATTTCTTTCCAAAAGGAAGAAATAAGAAAAAAAAAACACTTAGTGTAATGGAGCTATTTGCTCTTCATCCTTCCCAATGGAAAAGTCACCAACAACTTCTGGGACTTGAAATTCTGTAACATTCCTCCTATGTATCAACACAAAGCAAGCCTCTTCCTTCTTGTTTTTCTCAAGATGAGAGACATGTTTTCTGTATATCTTTTTTATTTACAAAAGGCAAGTAACTTGGATGTGTACCCAATCAAGGATTGGGATTAGCAACGAAGTATGCTAAAATCCCAACAAATGGTGCATTGATGTATGTGGTTGGTTCGGACTTCCTAAAATCAGCCCTGTCATCCCCATACACATCATCTTCTCCTGGTCCTCCCACAATGGCTCCCACGAGAACATTGGGATTAGGATTGGTTGAGTTGAAGTAGATTGAACCTTCTTTGCAGGCAATGACTTGAGGATGGTCCTTAATGGAGGGTAAAGAGGAGCCACGATGGTGAATACGCTGTGGATACTTGTTGCCATAGCCAACCATGTACGACATACCCATTGGGTTATCGCCCAAAATGTAATCAACTTGCTTCTTAGCAAGTTGGCGAAGTCTTTCTGCATTAACATAGATGTTCCCACAATTGATGGTTTGTGAAGTGCGTGATAGGTAATTAGCGTAAACCAGTTCAAGGAAAGCAATTGAAGTTGCATGCTGCAAGTTGCTACCCCCTGGCCTGTATATGAGTCCACCGGGAGTGTACTCTATATGTGAACTTGATGTTTCGGGTATCAGTGTGCACAGAAAGCTCTCTGCCGAAGTCTTGTAGGAATCAAGAGACAATACATTTCCTTCTAGAACTTCCTAAAAATGGGAATTTTTGTTAGCGAACATATGTATGCATACCCCCCTTTAATTATTTGTATGCAAAAATTGTGAACGATATATATCATTACTTGTCACAATTTATAATTTTTGTCATTTAAAGAGTGATTGTATTGATTGCAAGGGTAAATGGGAGACTGACCTTGGAGACAAGAACATTAAGGCCAGCATGCTTGTTGTCCCAACCGAACTCATTTATATTTTCTTCAGCACCGAGTGTTTTGCCATTGCTTTGAATATAGTTCAGGAAATTGTCGTCTTGAGTGGCCCTCCTCAGCCATGCGGCTCCCCATAACAATTCGTCCTGTTCATGTAAAGTAAATCACATTGACATGTCAAAATCCCAGTGATTCCAATCACTCAAATTGCCACGATATCAATTCTATCCAACACATGCATACATATAATAATTCCATAGTATATATTGCTTACAAATAGTATGATATTTGTCCAATATAGTTTGGGACTGACTAAAAAATGGTCACATGTCTCTTTGAGCTGTCCCAAAGATTCTCGTGACCCATGTTAATTTATTTCAAACGAATACATTATATCCAAGCAAACAACTAAATCATTTTTAGTTATTAAAAATAAAGAAAATGAAAAGTTGGTTTTAAAATTTAAATAGATTTATTTTTTAAGTATGTGTTTTTTTTGCTAATGCTAAGACCAACCATTAACAAGGAACTATTGAATTTTGCACGCTGGCATAGTTTTTATTTGTCTTAATCTTTTGCTAGTGCTGTGTAAACAAATATATATGAATTGTCTATAAATCCTTTTCAGTGTCTCGTAACAAAATCCTTGAAAGCTATTATTATGGTCCATTGCATGTAGAAGGAAAAGGCAATCCCTTATTGAAAGTAGCAACTCAATTAATTACCTGATATCCATCGAAATCGCAATAATATGGGCAGACACCATCCCTCACATTAGCATTGTCACTGTAGGCACCCCTAAAGTTATCTGCAAGTTGAAATGCCTTGACAGCATTTCGTAGCAAAGTTTCTGAATAAGCAGGATCCGATGAACGAAAAGCCATAGACGAAGCAGCTAGTGCCGCAGCAGTTTCACCGGCCACATCCGAAGCTGGGTTCGGTGCATCAACAGCATACACAGTCCTACTTGTGTCCATGTCCTCGGGTCTTTCCCAACAGTTGTGGTCAGAGATTGGATCACCCACCTACATACATACATTCTCATCAGTCGGTGCTATAATTTACTCCTTAAATTCACGGGGAATTCAAGACACTGCCATCCTTGGTGCGTGGGTAATGTCTATTAGTTCAGAGGATAATTAATTAATTAATTTTGGCGTTACGAAATCAGGAGAGGACAGTTGATAAGCCGTGAAACTCACGGACTTCGAAAACGGTCCACTAGTGCATCACCAAAAAGACAAATAATTAGCAAATAATACTCATACTTCTTAATTTTAGTTATTAACTGAAATTTTATGTGACTAAGTATTTTACGTGAAAAATAAAAACGATACAGACACCACGATAACCTCTTAACTATATCTTCAGCCACAGCCACCCAATCCAAACAACATTGGTTTTTAAAAAAAATCAACATAAATTTCACTTAGTGATAAAAATTAGAACAGTTTTTTCCACTTTAGAGGACCAACTCTATTTGAAAAACATTCCACTATAATTACTGATGAATCCTTATTCTATCTTTAATGTGTAACTAAACCTAAGACGGTGATAGGAATTTGTTAGAATTATAAATAAACAAACAAAATAAGAAGTGAAGGCTTCCTGCATGCTTACTGAATCAACATAAATGAGCAGATACAAATAAATAAGTGCAGAAGAGAGTGGGATACTTGCACTATTCTTTTTTTTTTCAATAAAAATATTCTTCTCATGTCTCTTCGTTCCACACTTGTCATAACTATAATTAACTAAAATATAATCTTATAGATATCATAGTATCAAACGATAAAAAATACAAGAGCCTGAAATTCTATCAACATAATGCTACGTGTAGGGTGCAAATGATTATTTAAAAGTTCAAATATTGAACACTCACGAATATTTATATATATAGTGTAATTTATATTTTTATTACAATGTTTTTAAAATGTAAATTTTATTGATTAATATTAATATTAGTAATATTAATCTAAAACTTTTAGTAAAAGTGGATTGAATAAATAAATAAATAAATAAATAAAGTTTAAATAATATTTTTTTACAATAGAAATCTAAATTTCAAAAGGTTATTTACCAGTCTGAAACAATAAATAAGGAAAAGTGACAGTTGTTAAAATAAATAAAATATGGATTACATTAAATGAGTAAAAATATAAAGATGAATAAATTAGTAAAAAAAAGGAGATGGAAATGGAAAGGGCATCCATCCATGCCTTGAGCCCGTGATCAATGGACCCATTATGAGTTAGGAGAATTTACGGAACAGCCATATAGAAATGAAGTAAAAGTGAAGGGTAATGTTGGTTATGTGATTTGTTGATTTAGTTAGTTACCTGAACGAAAATGCGGTTGGGCTGAGAAACGGTTTTGAGCAAATAATCGGTAGCCCAACGGACTGCCACCAGCGCGTTTCTGTGCTCGTTGGGAGGCATCATGTCTCCGAATTCGATCACACTCCAGGAGAGCATTGTGGTGGTGAATGCCATCGGAAACCCGAACTTGACGTTGTCGCCGGCGTCGTAGTAGCCGCCGGTGAGGTCGAAGTTGTAGGTCCAGCCGTCGCTGAGACCCGAATTGGCGCGCCACTTCATTCTCTGGTCCTGCGGCAAGAATCCGGAGCGTTGGCCCTCGAAGAAGAGGATTGCCTTGGACAATGCGTCCTGGTAATCATGAGCGGTTCCCGAAATAACGAAGAGAGAAAGAAGAAGGAGAAGAAGAACCGGGAAAAGGTTCGAAGTGGAAAGTGCCATTGTAGGGTGCGATGGTTAGTTAACCGTCAGAAGAAGTGGGTGTTATTTATAATGCGGAGGTGGTAGAGAGGGAGTCACGGGGTGAGACTTGAAAGCAAAGTTTAAAGAAAGAAACACAGTGAGAGAGAGAGAGAGAGAGAGATTTGGAGGGAAGAGGAAGGGTATGTGTGTGTGCGTTGAAAGCGCCGACAGTGAAAGTAGAGAGTGTCAGTGAGGTCACATGCAAACAGAAACACCATCCGAGAGAAGAAGAGAGGTGTGGTGTGGGAGCTTTTATTTCCGGTGGGCCCCTTTCTATTTCTTTTTCTCCTATTTTCTTTCTTTTTTTAACAACACACTTTTATGCTTAAACAGGAATCACTTCATGCATAACCCAAATCTTTTATTCCCACTCTTTTCTTCTCCCTTCCCAACATTTTTATTCTCTACGCCCCATCTTAGTTACGGATTCTTTTGAATGATCCAAAAATAAATTATTTTTTTACCCATGTTAATTTTTCTCACATTCTTGTATAATACTATTAAAACGTATTCATATGTGTACACATTAAATATATTTCTTTTTATTAATATTTGTAAAAAAAATTGTACAAAAGTATAATATTATTGTTTTCATAAAAAAAAATATTTTAACACATTTTTTTATCAATGATTTCAGTTGTAATTTTGTAGTTTTTAATGATTCTAATTGATAGTTAAAATATATAAAAATATACTTTTAATATCAAGGATTAACAAATGAAATTATTTTAAACAAAGAAACGTAGTTGTACTCCATCACTGTCTTTTGTTTAAAACATGATATATATATATATATATATATATATATATATATATATATATATATATGAGTGATATGATTTAATTAACCGTTTACTCAAAAAATGTAGACAACGATGAATCATGTAACAATAAAATAAAAATAAAAATGGATTGCGTTAATATATTTTAAAAAAAAATAAAGATAATGATAGGAAAATAAATATAAAAATACTAACATATATTGGATATTAAATAAATATATTGGACTTTAAGATTGAGTGAGAAAGATATTGAAGTAATTTTTTTTCTTCAGATTGAAGTGTTGTTTAAGTAACGAGAATTGTTTGAACAATGAAAGTCAATGTTGGTTTTCTTTCCACTACAATGTAGATGTTTAAACTTTGATTTGAACCCTCATGTGTGAAAGATATTAAATAAATTATTTCTCTTCTAAATTGTCACCCCTCATTCAATTTGAGTGAGAGACTTTTTCTTATTTAGTGATAAACAAAATATTTTTTTTCTTTGTTATATATTTTATTAAATTTTGATTTATGTTGTTATGTGATTAAGTATACGTGTATTTATAAAGTTATTCAATTGAGATGTATGAAAAAAAATATAATATTATACATTGTATTAACATGAGATAATATTGTAATCAAGTTATAGTCATGTAATAAGTATATAAATTTGTTAAAAAATGAATATATTTTAACTTCACACATATTTTAAATCACATTAAAAAATTAGGTGCTGAAAAGGTTAACAAATTTTTACATAAGATATTGCATAAAATAAGAAATTTTATATATTTTATGATAAAAGATGAAAAATTCTATTGGATGAATATGAGAGAAATGAGTGCATCAGTATTTTCCTAGTATAACATCCAATATGTAAAGGAAATAGAGTTTAAGCAGTTAGAATAGGTTAATCTCTTTTTCTTTAAAAGTGTAGAAAAATTGAAAATGATATGAAACAATAGATAAAATTTGTTATTCTTATCTTTATTCGAAAATTCCACGCTTTAAAGGTAAAACTAATTGAATTAAAAATATCAATAAAGTAATCCAATCACCTACCAGTGAGTTTTATAATAGTAATAAGAATTAAAAAATAGTTTACATACATCTAAATTGGAACAACCATCTATTCAACATGTAATTATTTTGATTTAAATTAAAATAAATAAATACATATTTCATGGATAATATATTGGAAAAATTAGTGTTACATAAAGGTATATAATATCCAAGGTTTAGATCTATCATTATTCTTTAGAATTTTTGCTAAAAGAAACTTTAGTGTCTTCAATATTTAAGAAGTAGTAGATTTGCATCTCTCTAAAATGTTTCAAATAAAGTGGACACAATTTAATAAAAAACTATCCATAACCAACATCCCAAATGTCTTGTTATAAATGTTTAAAACTAAGGCATTTAGTTAAAGATTATAAAATAAAAAAGAAATAATATTTTATAATATTGTGATAGATAGACACATCATGATAATGATTTGAGACCTAAAGAAAAAAAAAATCTGTGCTATTTAGTAGAGTAAAGACTTCACAATAGTTTTCTAATTACATATTTATTATCTTATAGGTAGAGAATGATTAGTAACAAAATTTACTTGTACACGATATTAGAAAATAAATTATTTTAAAATCATTCAAGATTGATATATATATTAATTATAAGCGTACAAATAAATTAGAATTGTTTCAATGAAAATATAATATTAAACAAATTATTAAATGAAAAAATTAAAATAATATGTATAATTATCTTATTTAACTTATTTATATTAAACAAGGATACTAAAAAACCTAAATATCTTAATTTGAAATAATTTTATCATCTTAATTACATTAATAAATATTTTTCTATTTTCGGTGTTAAATGAAGGAATAAAAAACAATTAAAAATCGTTACAGATTTTAAATTTAAAAATAATATTGTAAAAATAAGAAAAAGGAGAATACAAATGTATTTTAACCAATAAAATACATTAATTATCAAAATAAAGACTTTTTTTATTGTTTCATTAAATAATAAAATGAAAATTGCGAAAAACTTTTGACTTGCAAAACCTATTAAATAATTACGTGTTGAGAATAAAATACATAAATTACAACAATAACATATTTAAATTATACATTAAATAAGAAAATATACACTAAAAATATATTTTTGTAGGCGGTATTTGAGGATGTTTAATTAAAAGTTGGCAAACTAGCTTAATGCTAAAAAATTTACAAAAAAGTGATTCAAAAGTTAATTCAAATTTATTTGTGCATATAAAAGATTATAAAGATATTAATTTAATTATTTTAAAACTAAAAATAAAATAGTGAAAAATTAATAATTTTTGTTGGAAATGGCGTTTTTATTAAAATAAAATAAAACCCATAACTGTAAAAAAGTACATGTTAAATATTTTTTATTTTACTTTAATTTTGTCAGTTGAAAATATTAACTTTAGTTAAAGTAAAAAATTTATTGAGAAATATGAAATTTAGAAATATTAGAAATGAATGAGAGAAGTGAATCACTCTTAATTATAAAGTAAAAAGGTGTTTTGTATAACTTAATGAGTAAATAAGTTGAATTTGATGTATTTGAGTATGTATAGAAGAAGACATTATATGGGGAAGTAGTTAAATGGAAGTTGGGTAGTTTTGTTTTGAAGGAAAAGTTGAGAAGTTAGTGGGTGGAGCAGTGCAGTGGATTCCAAAAACACACATAAAAAGGGACAAAAATATACTTATCTCTCCATCCACGATAACCTAAAGACATTATTTTTTTGTTCTTCTTTAATCCTTCTCACCACAAATTGGTTTCCCAAAAATAAAACTCAGAATAATGGAATTGGTTCTTCCCATTTCCTGCATCACTCAAAGAATTTTATTCTGCTTTAACATCCCGCAAACCTGTTTTCGTAACTTTACCCTTTTTCTTTTCTTTTTTCCTTTTTAAGATATCTGACCATTCATTCTTCTTTTATTTGCTTCTATTAGTTGTTCGTAATTTTTGGAAATATGTACTTCAACAGAAAACAAGTTTATGCATTTATATTTCCAAGGAAATAGTTACTGTTTTTTTTTAAACACAAGATAAAAAAAGTAACACCAACACGACATAATGTGGTGATTTTTATATTTATTTACGAAGTAGTACTAGGAAGATTGTGGTGCACATGAAGGATGCCCTAACAAATAATTACAGACTATTTATACACATAAGTATGATACACAGTTATTCAAAATGTTAAGATATTAAGTATGTAGTTCTTTTTATGCCAGATAATTTTCTAACAGTGTCATTTGAAAGAAGAAATTTAAGAGGATAATTTAAATGTACAAAAAATTTGAAACCCTTTACAATAATAAAATTACTTAAAAATACTTTATAATCAAATTTTAATATGGAAAACCCGGTGTGAATAAACTCTCGAATTCTTATGAAAATCTTACTCAACTTTAATAGGAAATCTATTTTAGTGAAGGTGAATATTGAATTAGATGAATTTTTTTTCCATAGGAGAAGTGGTTGTTCACACTTTTGTTTATATTTTAATATTGCAAATATGTTGAAATGTTAACTTAAATGTCAAATCTCCAAACTTAACCTAAACAAAGTTGAACTGGTATACCATTTTTATTGAATAAATCTTGCTATATATTTTTTTACATTTTATAGTTCTATGGTTATGATTTGTAAGACTATTCATTAACTTCTTTCATTTTATTAAAAGACTTCCTTTTTATCTTTTCTTTTTGTTCTTCTCATTTTTTATATATGTTTCTTTTTATTACTTTATTAATATAATTAACTACTCAATCAATCCGAACAAAAGTTAAATGACTGAGTTGGTCCAAATTGGATCGTGTTTCCCTTTTAAGAAAAATCAAACAATCCAAACTAATTAATATTGACTAAAATCTAAATATATCTAAATAACGTGTCTTTATTTTTAAATATTGAAGGGTCCAAATTTTATGATTAAAAATTACCTCCAAATTTTTTAAAATAATGGTAGCAATTATAACATGTATGATAAAATTGGAAAACTTAAAAAAAAGTGGAGTTCTAGATAATTCAAATTTCACAATGCGCTTTCATTGGTATATTGTTCCTCTTATTGGCTCCATGGACTTCTTCGAAGGCTAACTTCATGAGTTGATCCTTCATTCATCGGAAACCCTACACACATCTCCCCATATGTTATTAGCAATATATAATAAAAGTTTTTTTTAGTGATTGCACAATGTTCCAACTTATGAGTTCATACCAACAAATAAAAAAACATTCTTGACATCTTTTCCAAGACAACTATTACATAAATCAACAAATTATGCATACAATAATAGTTCATAATTAAAAAACGGTATGTAAACTTTTTACACTATTGCTACGTATACTATTTACAAATTAGATGGTAGACTGAAATGATCAAATCATATTCATATCCATATTGTATATAAAATAATTGCTAGATTTTTTTTATCAGCTAAATGCTTGATAGAAAATACAACACAGAATGTCATAAATTCGTTGAAGGTAACTTTTATTCTTTGGGTCAGTTTTCAAGCAATAACTTAGATTGGTTATTGTTTATTGGTGAAACTGGTACATGTAATTTTGGTACCCATTAACTCAAAAGTAGTTAGAGATTGGATTCAGAGAGTTAGAGATTGAGCTCCAATGGACACTTTGTCTTTTGCTGGCTAAGGGACTTTGCCACACCTACAAGCCAAAGATTCCTTTTCCAACTTTAATGTTTTTTTTCCTCCCCCGTCCGTTGTATATAAATGTTTATTTTTCATTTTTTTAATTTTATCTCAATAAATTACACATGATTGAATTTTTCAAGTCTAGATAATAATTAAAACTCAAATAAGTCTAATAAATCACATTCATACCGTGATTCCATTAGGTCATGGTATTGTTGTATTTATGATCTTGATAAATCCAAATAATAAAATTGATGAGTTGAAATGAACTCATGAATACTCCCAGTTGGGATGGGACTAGGAATGGTGAGTTCACACCCTCCACAACTTAAGATAAGAAGATATATTCAATTAAGAGATACACTGGGTACCTAAAAGGAGAAGACCCAGAACATATCTGTTACTAACTCTGGAATATATCATCTGAAGAAAAAATCAACTTTATCACCTATGTTCGTATTTTAAGAATTATATTTTATATAACACATTAGACACTATAAAAAAAAATTGTAATTTTAAACTAGAGCTTAATTCTGTAAATATCATTCATGCATGACAAACAATGACCCGGGTCCTATGTGTGGGGGCAAAGACTGAGATTGTGGGGAAGAAATGAGATAGTGTTTCATCAAAAGAACCAAGTAGCTGGAAAGTATCATTAGCAATATCAAAGTTCTGATAAA
This sequence comes from Lablab purpureus, assembly GCA_030347555.1. Taxonomy (NCBI): domain Eukaryota; kingdom Viridiplantae; phylum Streptophyta; class Magnoliopsida; order Fabales; family Fabaceae; genus Lablab; species Lablab purpureus. Next base: position 38,829,618 of record CM059262.1, on the reverse strand, counting down.
GGATATCAGTGAAGTGCAAAGGAGTAACTTACATAATGAAATACCGGATACGTTATTAGTGAGATTAACGATGATACTAACTCGTCTCCTCCATTACAAGGCTGCTTGAAGTTAAAATGTGATGAAGCCGTTGATCCATCCTCACATACAGCAGCTTGTAGTGGAGTGTTTCTGATACAAGGATGAGAGGATGTTCCAGTTTCTGTTTCACATGCCTTACGGGGTGTGAAAAATGTTTACAAGCTAAAATCTTCTGGCTGTTGGGTTTTTACTCACGGCGAAAAAAAAAATCTTTCTAATTACTTTCGTCAGAGTATATTCTTTTCTCTAAATTATCTTCCTATTGGATATTTGCTAGTATGAAACATTCACCCATCACTTCTGAAATAACTTAAAGCAGGGTCAGGCCGCTTTTAAATTCGATGACCATTGCCACAAGAGATCACTCATCTTAAAAGTATTCCAAGTCAAACAAGTTCAAATGCTTACACGCAATAAAACGATCCTTTGCAAAACAAAAACGTGATAACCTCAACTTTTGTTCATTTTTAATCATCTAAAAGCCAGCTCAACTTCATCAACTCCTTGACTCTCGCATAAGTCAACTCCAAGTAACAGCCCCAAAAAGACAATTAAGCAAGACAAATAAACAAGATACTACAATGCACAAGTTCTACATACATGACGCATCCTTATACAACGTTTAGCCATGAAATTGCAAAATACTGTACAGTAAGAGATGTTTCTCTGCCACTAATTAATTAGCCCTACAACTAAGTGTGTAGAAAATCACAAGAATCACCCTTCCTGCAATGTCCACTCTCATGATACTTGCAAACTCCTCGTTGTCCCCCAAAAGGAGGCCTGGAAGAAGCTCCTCTGCCAAATGATGACTGCCTGTTCCAAGATTTGCCACCATAACCAGAATCTCTACCGTGAGCACCACGATCCCCTTGGTTGGGAAACCGATCTCCAGTATGACTTTGCTCACTTCCCCACATTCCTGGATTCCCAGACGGTGGAACCCAAACAGAATTGGCATTTCCAGGCGTTAGACCCTGACCAGACCCAACCCAACCTGCATTCACATTTACATGGGAACGGCCTTGACCAGGTCCAACCCAGCCAACTGCATTCACTGGAGGTAGCCCTTGACTAGGGGCAACCCATCCTGGATTTGAATTTCCTGGTGCTGGCACCTGCGCAGGCATCCAGTTTGCGTTCATATTGGCAGGTACAACCCCACCCCAGTTCATATTCTGATTTCCTGGCATATTCTGATTTCCTGGCATGCCCATTCCCCAAGGCATATTGGGTGGAGCTGGAGAAGGAGCTGTGATGTTTGGCTGACTACTTGAAGCTGGTGGTCTCCAAGGCTCAGGTGTACTCATGCCCATAAATCCAGGTGTGGGTAAACTTGCAGATGGATTCCCCGTGTTAAACGAGGCAGTGTTCTGCACAGATGAAGCATCAACCCAGGGGCCATGGGGTGCTGGCTGGGCAGGCATAGTAGCAGGATTATTTGGTTGGGACGATACACCTCCCCAAGCCTGCAGTTCTGGCTTTGGAACCCCAGCAGAACCCCACCCTTGAGCTTCAGCATGAGAGTTGTGGCTACGCACAACCTGGTTTTGCATATTTGTACCTGCCATTTTGAGGTCAACCCCTGAAGGCAGAACAGGTGCCACTGCTGCTGGTTGAGGATGTAACCTGGAATTTTCTGCAGACGCTGAACTAACACCAGGTTGTGAAGAGCCTTTTTCAGGATTTTGTACAGCATGCTCTGGGTGCACTACCAAAGTGGGCTGCAAACCTCCATGATTGCCTGGGAATGAATTTCCTAAGAGAGACCCAGGCAACTGGACAGGTGTTGGTGACCATTTATTTTCAAAAGCCTGCCCCTTAGTCACACCAGGGGTAGTCTGAGGTGTAGGTGAAGGAAGATTTGTTGCTTCGTTTCTACTACCAGCATCAGAACCCCAGCCATTTGCAGGGTTCTTAGGGACCTCAACTGCCAATGAAGTGGTTCTATTTGCTAAAGAGCTCATATTATCTTTAGATCTCCAACTTCCGCCTGTGGTTTGTACCGGAGAACCCAGAGTACTATGTGAATTCAAAGATCCACTATTTTGATCAAATGTTGGTCTTTCTCCAACTTGACCTTCCATACCTTGTGCAGACTTCCTAGGGTACGAGGCTGGGTAATGTAAATCATGCACCTTTTGAGCCTTATCCACCATCGATGGCTCTTTAGAAAAATTCCCTGCCAAGGCATCTGTTACGAGTATAGAATCATCTTGCTTCTCAGTGGTTCTCCAAATCCTCAAATCAGCAGGAAAGTATCCTGTGTTACTCCATTTGCGTAACTGCACCATGGAAAATGGTCCCTGAACTTTTCCGGAAGGATCCTGGTAATGCCACGTCTTTTCAGTCTCATTAATTTTCACAGCTGGAGGAGTTATTCCAGCAGATGGTACTGCAGAAGCTTCCAATACAGCATTAGAGAAAGAATCAGATGTTACCAATGATTGGGTACTTTTAGCACCACTTTCCAAGTTTGAAGAGAGTTTTTGCCTCTCCCAGCTATTAGATGATTGTGATTCCCTATCTCTTCCTTGGTGCAATTGAGAATCATTCAGTGCCTCATTAACATTAGAAGCATTTTCACCTTTCATTGAAAATCCCTTATTGGACAAATTTCTGCTAAGTTCCTGATTCGCATTGGAATAATTCCTCGTTCCAGTCCAAGTATCATTTGAAATAGAAACACTTCTAGGAGAAACAATATCTCTCCCCCTCTTTCCAAAGGAAGTAGACCCTCTAGGTCTCATGTAGTTTTCTGCAGACGTAAAAAAAATGGAGTTTACAACGAGTTCAAACTTAATTTTATTTGGTGAATCCTACAAGTTCAAACTGTTTTAACAAGTACCTCGTCTTCTATCATCCATTTCATCTTCATCTTCTTCAGACTCATAACTGGGATCCATGTTTGGATCCACATGTATCTCTGGAATTTCCTCCAATCTACGTTGTCGTTCTTCAGGTGTCTTTAAAAGCTGCAATTTCTCTACACATTCTCTGAGCGTGAGATCAGTAGGTCAAGGATCAAGACAAAATAAAACGCTGTCAATTTAACATATTCGCTACAAATAATATGATAACTATATTTTAAACAAATAGTAGAGGGGCAGCGAACATTATCCTGTAGGACAAAAAATTAAAAAGATTATTGTCAATTTAAATCCAATTACTAGTGCTTGATAGCATAAAAAACAATGAAAAATCCTTACGTATAGAAATTGTTAGATATCACCACATCAACACAAACATTGCCAGACAATTCTTTCAAAGCATTTTTCAAAAGCATCCATCCATTTAATTGAATAAAGTCAAAGAAGTTTTAGACTTCATATACAATAGATCAATCAACCTTATTTTATTTATTTGGTCATGTTTCACCAGGAAGTTAAGCTCCTCAAGCCAGTACAGAGCAGTTAATACCTTTACAATTATCAATTTCAAATTTATATGAAGCAGTGGAAACAACAAATTTAGAAAAGGGAAATACAAAAAACAATCCACAGATTTCCACCTCTACATCCCGATAATGTCATGGATGGATGTTATAAACAAGACTGAAAGGTGAACATTAAATTGGAGGAAAGGAAATCAAGCAATGACAAGTCAAAATACATCAAGGAAATGAAAAGGAACAAGGGAAAAATACTGCTAGATATATCATTATAATTTATACATATTTGAGTATTTCATAAAAGAAAAGGATATTCTTTTCGGCGTCCTTTTTCACTAGCTCTATCACGGAGATGACTCAGCCGCACTATCTCTGTTTCTAGCCACTGCATTAGGAATTAGGAATATAAACATTTGGAATAGATTACAAAGACCAGGAAATATATTTCAAAATTCACAGATAAGAGGTTCTCTAAAAGAGAAAAAATCATTAAGAAATGAAATGCAGATTTAATGAAAATACACCAACAATTCAATTTGACAATTTAAAACTAAATTGGGACAATAAGTAAACTTCCAAAGTGAAGCTATCTTCTATTGACTTCTAAAGTGAATATGTCAGTCTTATTTTGAAGAGTTTACATTATGATAAGCTATCTTGAAGGCCATTACTAGGCCAAACAGATTTAAGCTTGAGATGATCAAGGAGAAGTTTTAACCACAGAAAGAATAACATGAACCATCTCCTATTAGTGACCGATGCAAATTGAACAGATTTAGGCCGAACAGATTGAAGTTTTCATCAATCTAATAGCAATTAGCATATTCACAGAAACCTATGCACCGGTAAAACTGAATTTGTCAATTGACAGCCATTTTCTTGAATACATCAAACAAATCACAGTATAACACATAACAAGGTCCAAACAAAGAGTACAGAAAACAACTCACATCTTTTACTCTAACTGCCTGAAGCACCAATGCTTTGTCCTGTATGTCACCCTAGAAGAACAAATTTGAGTCATCAGTACAAAGTATAGCATTTTGATACCTGAAAGTGAGTTTATTGAACATAAAATTACCACAGTTAGCCGATTTATGAGACCACACTTTATGCTTTGGCGGAGACGTTTGCATTCGTCCTAACAAAAAACCAATCAATGTCTTAAGGAAGGAAATACATTAATCTAAGCAAAAGTTTAATTTGTTCAAATTACCAATTCTGCAAGAATCTAAAATAAACAAATAATTAATTCCCACCATCATATGGTTAAGAGTCTACTACCAAATTAGTCAAGCAAAGATTCGTGCATCACTATCACCTCATTTTATCATCTATACCAAATTAGACCCTGAAAATCTAAAACATCAACACATTCATCATTATGAAGGATTAAAGTGGTGGATACAAAAGGGGAAATCAAGTGTTTTCAAGAGATTAACTTGGAGGAGACTTTTATTTGAAAACCTACTATTATGGGACACTCATTTTAAGAACCAATTTAAAGACTCACTATATGGTTAAAAATAGCTGCAATGTTGTCCTAGCCTATTTTTGACCAATTGAAGCAACCCGCAAGAAGTATAGTCGATTATCAAATGGAATATTACCCTTCATTCAATTAGAATGTACTAGAGTTTGAGGGTCATAATGACCATTATCATGCCATGTTTTAAAGTGGGTAAGATACTACTTTTAAAATAAATTATTTTAATTAAGCATAACAGAATATCATAAAAAAATGGAAAGATAAAAATGTTTTCATTGAATCACCTCAGTGAACTCCTGATTTGAGATAATATCAATTGACACAATCTCTGTCTTGTTTAAATTTAAGATTTCTAGCAACGTGTCTGTCATCCTTTTACCAACTTTATATGCCTCTGCTGCTTTGCATGTACCTGATCGTGTAGATAATTAAAAAAGAAAACCAAAAATTAAAGTTTTTATATTGCACATACTGATTGCTATATTGTTATCTAGATATTTACCTACAACCTGAACCAGCCTATACAAGTCTTGCTTCTGACCACTACCAGAAATTCTTATTCTCACAAAAGAACCAACAACTTTATCATGAAACTTTTCTGAATCTTCAAGTAGATCTTCAACCAAATTACGTCTTAGATAAATTAAATTAATATTATGGTTATCAATAGCTGCATAATCATCAACATTAGTTTGAAGTCCTCTCTCATCACCCTTTTTGCGATTTTTACGCCTCTTATCTTTGCCAGTTTTCGTATAAGAATTGGGATTCCCATCTCCTTCCAAATGACTAATTTCTGTGTCAACAACACTTCCCTGCAGATCTTCAGCCTGAGAATCTTCTTTTAGAAGGAAATGAGACTCAAGAAGCTTTAGCATCTCGAAATGTCCCACTCTTGGTTTACCAAAAAGATTTTGAAGTCTTGCATCACATATAATCTGACTTTTTCGGCGAGGATCTCGAAGCTTATTTCTTTTAATATACTCGAGCAAAAGAGCCTGCACATCAAACTGAGATAAAACAGATTTGTCTCCATTTCTCATGTGCATAACAAACTCCAGAAGCTCTTTCGAAGCCCACTCAGAGCTGTCAGCTCCCGATGGCCCATCAGCACCAGGCATTGTCACTGAACTGTACGAATTTCCTTCTTTGTTACGGGACTTACCCCGTTTCTTTGACTTTCTTCTTTTAGAGCGACTCAAATCATTCTCATAGGAGCTATCAGAATCTGATCCTCTATCATTAGTGGCATCAAAAAGTTCATCTGGTGATTCCTCTTTAGAATGAAGCATATCAGATCCCTTCCAAGGGTTTTTAGATTGAGTGATTTCATCAAATGTTAGAGATAGTTTTTCTTTTAGATCTATGTAGTAGTCCTTGAAAAGATACTCCCAGCTGTTTTTGTCATCAAAATCTATTTGTCCCTGCAACAAGCATGAAAAATATTTATATCTAGCTAAAGGAGATGCCCCGGTTTAATATCATTATAATATATCTACATTTGTTTAAAATATACTTTTCATATGGGACAAGTCAAACTCTTACTGAGTCAAGGGGAGCCACTAACAGGTCTAGCATATATAAACATCCATTTGGTAAAAGCAACTATTTTACAATAACTAACTAGACATTACTTTTGTTTCATGGTAACTCAGTTTCTAAATGCTTCTTCTGATAGTCTCATCATGTTGCGGTTAATATGTTTAGGTACATTTAGAGTGCATCAGGGGAATGGCTACTTTTATAGAGACACATGCTATGCCGGAGATGACACTTGTGATGATGCTGAATACACAGGTTCAACCTAAGAAGATTTGGGTTATTGTGTATTTGTTGAAGGAAACATAGTGTCACGGAGAAGCACATAGCAAAATATTGTTGCCAGATTCAAAGCAGAGGCCAAGTAGGCAGCATCAACCAGTGAACATCAACATATGTTGCAAAAGCCAGTTGTTTTAGGAGCATCAAGACAACCAAAGTCTGTATGAGATAATCGCAGCTATAGAGATTGACTGTCATTTTATGAAATGAAAGGTTCATTCAACTGAAAAGAATGGCCTGTGCCTTTCTCAACTCCAACAACCAGTTAACTAACAGATATTAAATCCCTTAAATGACCTCAAGTTACTTCATTCACAACAATTTTGCCAGCTTGGTACAAATAGGCTCCTAAATAGTAGCGAATGTTAGGGTTTAACACCCGTACATTGTATTATTTCTAAAATTACTCAGTATTATTGTTGCATAAATAGGAAATAGTGCCAATAATTAGACTAACTAGTCACACATAAACACAATTAAAAAAATCTCCTTCTGAACCTAGTAATTTTCAAGCATATATCAATATTGAAATTCTATATTATGGATCTCCAATCCCCAATAAAACGGAAAAGGTTAGATCTCCTCATCCATCTGTTTTTAATCACATTATCAATCTTAGGTAGCAGCCAGCACCAAAAACAATATAACTGTACCAGATATTGGAATGACCATAATTCTGAAGACTATAGATACAAGCTAAATTAATATTACACATATAAATACTCAAAAATATAAAAAACAGGCTTAAATATGTTTTTAGTCCCTTTAAAATTATTGAGTTTTTGATTTTGGTCCCTATAAAACTTTTCATCCCATAAACTTTGAAACCACTCCTTTTAGTTCTTATAAAATGTGTGAATTTTAGTTCTAGCCCCTGTAAAATATTTTTCTTTGATTTCATCCCACCAAACATTTCAATAACTGTTTAGTCCATAATATTCATTTTAAGATAGATGAATAATATTTATTTTACTGATCTTAAGAGATTTTTTAGGTGACAGATGTCGACATTATATTACAACACTAGTATTTGTTACTTGGAATGATGGTTTAACTTTTTGTTCAACACATAAGTAGTTAGTTAGTGTCATATAATACTAGAAATCAAAAGTAATTTTCAATTTTACATGGACTAAAGTCAAAACTCACTTTTAAAGGAACTTAAAAATATATTTAAGCCTATAGAAAAATACGGAAAGTGAAAGATGTATTTATAATTAATAATTAGAAGTCATGTTCTTAAACTAAACATACATTTGAATAACAAAAATAAAAAAATTATAGGTTTAACTACTCATTTGGTCCCTTTAGTTACAATTTTTTTTTCCCATCTAGTCACTATACTTAAAAACATCTCTTTTTAGTCTCTATACATATCATCTTTAATCCCTTATAGGCCTCACATGTATCATTTTAATCTCACACTTGGACTAAAGGGATTAAAAATGATATATGTGGGTACAAAAAAAAAAGGAAGTATTGTAACTACAAGGACTAAATAAGTAATTAAAACAATTCCATAAATGTGTGCCTCCAGGTGGATGAAACTAAGACAGCTTCAAGCGTGATCAGTGAAGTAAAAAAGGACTATCAGAACAGAAGAGGGCGATCAGTAGAACAGAATGAGGATTTGGATACACACAAAAGAAACAGAAGGATGAGTGATATTAACAGACATAGAGCAAGTCCATGAACCTTTCCTAGACATCTGTGATAACTAGACCAAAAAGATTAGAAAATGAGTTACAAACTGACAGAAAAGAGAACATTGCATATCTAGTGCAGGCTTGACTGGAAAAAAAACAAACTGTGTGCGCTGGGTATATGTAGGTTTGTGTTGAAACGGGAAAGAGAACATTGCATGTCAAGTGAATAGGAACCTGATTGGTTAGAAAACAAGACAGTTTGAGTGGTAAAACATACTTTATGAAGCAATTTTGGCCAGAGCTAAACAGAGTTTGATTGGTTAGTAAAATGATGCTTTGGATAAGGTGTCTAAAACCCATCATGGTTGTGCAACTATAGCACATAAAATGCTGCAATTTTGGCCATTATTGCTGTTGTGATAATATTCAACAAGAGAGTAAATATTAAAATAACAAAAACACAACCACTTTGAAACTACATGAGGCATTGCATAAGGATAAAGACTTGCCATTCCAATACACACGTCAATTTCAAATAACAATTTTCATATGACAAGAAAAGGAGGTAGGGAGGAAGTTGTACCACATTGCTTCCCTGCACATTCTGTTCAATCAACATTACGGTTCTCATGCATGTCTCACAAAACCCCTTGTTTCCCCTGACACATAAGATAACAGCATCTTTGATGCATCCCTTGCACAAAGAAAATGTACATGTATAGCACATATAGTTTGCATTCCTCTCACAGTTGCTACAAAGATGCCAACCTGGGATCATGTGAAGATCACACATGTGGAAAGTCAGATACAGTAAAGCAATGGAATTGCAAAGATGATTTGCCAGTCTGATACCATAGCATTCAAAATAGGTTCAATTATGCTTAGAATACAAGAAATAAAATATAATATCAATAGATGTTCCTGCTAAACAAGGCTGTGAAAACAAAGAATAAAAAAGGGTAAAGCATAACCCTTCATTAAAGTGCATTTAAGTTTAACAATTACATTTCAAAGTTAAAGTGTAGTAACGAGAGAAATTTGCCACAGAAATAATCATACATTTAGTGATTTAGAATCTTTCTAACTTGTCCAATCAAATACAAAAAAAAAGGATATCATAAACATAGCATGATAGCAGAAATCTTGAAAAATTGATAGTGATAATAGTAATACACGTAGCATTCCAAATAGAAACTATCAATCACCTCCTATCCAACAAAACAATCACCAATATGTGAGAATTCATGCCAATTTGATGACATGCTGCCCTTAATAATGCATGCAATGAAACAATATCTAAAATAAGAACTGTATGGGCATTTATTCGAGGCCATGTCGGATTACCAAAGACACTTTGGTCTAACTCATCATATGACTCACAAACAACAAGTACAAGTGCTTAAATGGTTAATCACATGATTATACGACTAATCCAAGTTAAGGACAATATGGGTTCCCTCCAAAAGCCCATAAAGGTAAAGCCTACTACGAATAATATAAATAGGTGACAATTTCAAGGTACACACCATTCAATTACTACGTATTTACTCTCTCATTTATTTCCCAACTAACTTCAAAGTTGGACTGTTTTTGTAAGCACACTCTCCCCGTCATGTAAAGATTATCTTAGCCTCTGTAACAACAACTAAAAGAAAATTTAGGCATTCTGGAAGCATTTGATACACACAAGTTACAACAAGCATAAAATCACATAACTATCTAAATTACCATAGAATTCAAGTACATTGTTTGTGGACAACGAAAGAACAAGCAAACTAATGTAAAATTTACCGTGATACCCTTTTAATATTTATATGATACAATTTACATTACTGTATATTATTATAAAATAATAAAATTATATACACTATTACATAATATAAAATGTTAACATAAATATATAAGTTGATTTATCATTCAGATCTCCCATCTTTCTAAAATATTGTGGTTATTTCTAAATTATGGAAGTTTTATGTGTTGCAGTCATTTTGTCCTGGAAGCCATGCTTAACAGATTTAGGATTGATTTCACATACCCTATATCTCCAACTTTCTATACTAAATTTGGTGGATTCTCACTGGACTCTCACCACAGTTTTGCTGCCGAGTATGGAATCAATAAGGACAAGGATCTTGGCTTCCATGTAGATGACAAAGTTGCCTCAGATTTGCTTGGAAAAAGAATATTCTGCTGCTTAGCAGTTTTGTTATGTGCTCCAAACAGTTATTTTATACTTTTGAAGAGAGTGGGAGCGAGAGAGATGGAGAAGAGGTGCGGGAGAGAGAAAAGAGGAGGTGGGTAATTCTGCCTTATGAAGAACATGAACTCGGGACAGAAAGTTGTTCAATACTTTCCTTTGTTACAAAAAACAAATTGCCCTTTCCTTTTCATTGATTTTGCAGCCCCATAATATTTTGTAAGTCAAACATGAAACAATTTTTAAACTGCCCAGTACCATATTTTTAAGTCGCACCCTTTAATTTGCTAGTAATAAATTTTAAATAGTAATTCAGTAGAGGAGATTCATAATTCCAAATATCCAGGGTGTATGAGATGTAAAGAGATTCCAACACTGCATACAAAGCAAAGGTACTGATTCAAGTGAATAAAGGTAATTTTATGAATTGTATTCCCTTAATCAAGTAAAAAATTAGTATGCTAAGTGTAAAGATATATTGAATCTAGAAAGCACCTACACATATATAGAACTGCCTACATGCCACCATTAAGTAGTATGGATTGTTTGGTGGAATATCTAAGTAGTTGTTTCAGCCCCATAGAGATTAGCTTTTAAGGGTGAGTTTCGCAAGTTCTTGAGTGATATGAATTAGTAACATAATTGACTGCCAACGTCTCAAAAATGGCTACCTATGGAGGGTTTTGACTAAAGAGAGAGTTTTGACCAACAAAAAATTTAAGGATAGTGTCTTTGAATAAATTGACATACAGTGAAAGTCGCTGGGATGTGTGCTTTTAGAGGAGGTTCTATGATAGGGACTTCAATATTGCGGGAACCTAAGTTTCACATTGAGTAATATGAGATGCTTAGTGAAATTTTTAAATGTTTAGTTCTCCCCATTACAGCCAGTTTTTGAGGGTGGGATCTCTGAGTACTTGGATACTTATCAATGTAGACACTTTTCAAACACAACACTTGTCACACACCATATTGAACACATCTCCATTGTGTCCCAATTAAAAAATTATTTGTTCCAACTCAAACACTTCCTCAACATGGCATGGACACCTCTTTCACATGGCTTGGCACAGGTCAAGAGAGTGAGCCAACACTAATAAAAGGAATCTCTTGGTAAATAGTACCCTTGAGAAATTGGTGTGTACTCAAGGTAGCCCATTAGTGTCATGCAATCCATATAGTCAATCTTGGCCAGTGGAATAAGACTGTTATTGTTGATGCTGAATGTTGGACGATGAAGTGCTAACCAAAGCCAAAAATAAGTATAGCAAATATGAGAATGCAGGAGTGGAAGAGTGAACACACAAGGAAGAAAAGATAGAGACTAAATGTATTCAACCAATAGATTGAGTGACGCCTATCAACAAGATGAGGACAGAAACGGATCTATGGTGGGTTGATCATGTGAAAATAAAACCGATAGACAGTGCAAAAAGTGGGTCAAATGGAAGATAGTGTAACTAAAATGGGTAGAGGGAAACCTTAAAAACATTAAAAGAACTCATTAAATGTATCCCAGATTTTATAAAAAAATTGTTCTTTGATAGAGTGCAATGGAACCAACTGAGTTCATAAGATAACTACACCTAGTGGGAGAAAGTTACTCCACAAAAAATCTTATTTAGATCATGCTCAGCTCCAAAAAAAGAACACCCTATTGCAGCCCAGGATTGCTCAGCTCTGCTACCCACTATAGCACACTATTGACTACTGTGTCATAGGCACTAGTACCTAAAAGTTATGATACACCGATATTTCAATTTATGTCCCATATCTGTATCTGACATATATCCATATCCGATATTTTAGGATACTTTATCGAAACTTATTCATGAAGTACCTAAGTGTCACCCACATGACACCAACAAATATTCAAACTCCAAGTTCAACTGTGAATTTGATCTCCAACCTTTACAAGATTTCAGAGAAAAACAAGGCTACAACACAATTAGCAAATTAGTGCTTACATTGGACTGACTAACCATAGAAAAAAGAGCAATTAAACAATCACGACTACAACAACTGAGAAAATGCAGAATAAGGTACACAACATACCACAATTCCACTTTCCCTTGGCTCGAAAGAATGCCTCATCACGATTAACGCAGGAGGGATGGTAAGCCTTTGGACATCCCCTGTTGAACATCAAAGAAAAGGCATTGAATTTTCACAAAAACAATGGTACAACTAGAAAAATAAGAAAAATACGGGACAAGTAAAAAAACTCAGAGTCACCTGCGGTCACAAAGCACAAGGTCACCCCCATCGAAGCAAATGAAACAAACATCCTCTTCCGTCTTCTTCCTGGAAGCAACTCTTCCTGTAGTCTTAGCATTCTTCCCAGCACCACGCTTCCTCTTCCCACCACTAGCACTCTTCTCCTCCTGCTCTGTATCTTCTGTTTTTGTCATTCCAGCATCAGCATCTTCTTCTTCCCCTTGTTGCTGTTCTTCTTCTTCTCCTAGTTGCTGTTCTTCTTCTTCATCTTCTTCCTCCTCCTCCTCCTCTTCACCTTGTTGTTGTTCCTCTTCCTCATCCTCCTCTCCTTGTTGCTGTTTTTCTTCTTCTTCCACCTCCTCCTCCTCTCCTTGTTGCTGTTCATCTTCTTCTTCCATCAAAGCGCCTTCGTCCCGAATTTCATCCTCTTCGGCATCAATTGTCAAATTCGCTTCCTCTTCCACGTTCTCCATCTCCAAAGTCACGTCATCCAAAGCCACATCCACATCGGTTACCTCATTCTCCTTTTCCTCAATTACCTCGTCCATCACTTGCGTTCCAACGCCCTCGTTGGACTCGACCACCGTCTCCATCGTCGCATCGGGTTCAACAGCGACCACCTCCTGGGCCGCCGCCGCCGCGGCGCTCAGCTCCCTCGCCGTATCGGGTTCGGGGTCTCCCGCGGCGGCGTAGGGGATATTTTGCATGTCGGTGTGGCATTGTTCATCAGAGCGTGATTGGAGTGGAGCTTCGTCATCCTCGGCGTCCATGGAGAACAAACCAGGGATTCTCAGAACAAGAATTCGAATGTTTAATTTAGGAGTGATTAAATCAAATTGAGAAAATGAGAAGAAAAGAGAGATTTAGGTGGGTGGGTGTGTGAAGAAAGGGTATAAAAGAGAAGGTAACAGAATGGGAATGTGAAGGGGAATGTGAAGGAGAAGGGTGGGAATGCAAAGAGAAGTGGTTCTGTGTCCTGAGTTTCCCAAAGACCAAACTATCCTTCATTTCTGAGCAGAATCACCATCTTCCTACGGTGTGCCCTAGCAATGACAATACAATAGCATACCAGCATTCAACGAATAGGTCCACCTTCGGCCCGATAATTTGCTTTTTGCTATTGCTACCATATTCAAAAACTTTTTTTAATTTATTTTTCTATTCGCACCTTCTTTCATGTTTTTATAAAAAATATTTTTCTCAGATATTGGTTTCAGGAATATATCTTTGAAAATATGAAGACCTTTCAGAAACTGCTTTTACAGTTTTTTCAGTTAACTTCATGAATACATTTTTAAAACCACTTAATGAATTTTTACTTATTTTTTTCAATTTTTTTATGTTATGTTTGAATGTTCTTAATATTATTTTAGACTATTTTAAAATAATTTTTCATTTATCGAAGATAACTTTTTATTTTGATGAGATATTATATCTAAACACAAAATATGGTTAAATTTTGGCAAATACATTATTAGTATATAATAGAAAAAGAGGCAATATAATGTATGTTTACAATTTTTTTAACAATAAAAGACAGTGAATTTTGTTACAAAATTTATATAGCTATTATTATAATTAAAATTAAATTTCAAATTATAAAAAAATAAAATTATAATAAAATACTATACATAAAAATAAAAATTAGAAAAATAATTTATTTTGTATTAATGATGATAATCATACAATAAAATATTTTGAATCTTTCATCACTACTGTTCATTATGAGTAGTTTTCATAGTCATTAAATCACAGTTAATAAATATGAAGATAGAAAATTTTAAAAATATTTAAAAAATCAGTTACAAAAATTAATTATTATTATTATTACTATTAATAATTATTACTATAAATTAATCAATATTTAACAAGTAATGCATAAATAAACAAAACAATCATATAATCTTACTCACAGAATCTTTATCGTAGTTAAATAAATGTCACACTTATACATCCAATCTTTCAAAGAAAAGATATATTATACAAAATTAATGCATGAATTTATTTAATTTCCAGCATATTCTTCATGAATTAGGACAAACATATAGATCAATTAGAAGAAAGAATTTATGTGCATTCTTCTTCATTTTTCCTCTTATCTCATTTATTCATCCTTACTACACTCATTTAATAAGGCTTTGGTGACTTCTCTTATTGGCTTTTCACATTCTAATATTTTTATTACTTTACATTTAATGTGTCTCATATTTTAATATCTTTATTTTGTAATCAAATTTATCTATTTTAATATATGTGTCTCTTTATACCTAATTTATTTATTATTCTAATATATTTATCTCTCTATACTTAATTTATTCCATATGATAATTTTTATTTTATTTTATTCAAGATAAATGTGTTTAAAATTTAATTAAAATTTCATTGATGATATAAACAGTCGTAATATTTTTATTTATTTACTTATTGCACTGGTCTTACAATTTTCAGAATCTTTTAAACGAATTTTGAAGAAAAAATCAGCATGTACTAAATGAATTTTAAATATTTATTTACTTTTTATTATTTTAAATTCGTACTACTATTAATAAAGAAATTATCAAAATCTGATTTATTCTCACAATATGGAAAACCTTTCATGCAAAGAAAGAGAAAAAAACTGACAAAAGTGGTGGTCAAATCAAATTTTTCATTAATAATAATAATAATTAGTGACTACATCATAAGTTCTTGGGAGCTTTTAAGATTAATAAAAAACATTGTTTTCATTAAGAAGGTGGTAATAAAAACAGAAAAATTTAATGGATATCTAACTACACCATAAAAAGAACTAAATACATGAAACAATTAGTATAAAATTCATTCACCAAACTAGTTTTTCTATATCAAACACACCGGTTATAAAATTTTTTTTGTTTTTTTCTCTTTTACTGATTTCTTCTTTTTTTTTATTGTAAATACTCAATTTTTGTTTTTCTATTTTTCTTTAAAAACACCTTCCTTTTTTCTTTAATTAAGTCCACATGAACCTAATCTAATTAATTAGTGATTCATCTAGTAAATCTCTCCATCATCAATTAATTAGGAATATAATCAACCAAATCCTTACTCTTTCTAAATAGCAAGTTTTTCTATAAAAAAAAATTTTCTCATCATATATAAGTCATTCCCATTTGTATGAATTTTCTTTAATGAAAGGTTTCATATCTAATGTATCACTAATAAAATGATATCAGGCCTCAATAAGTTTTGATATTGAATGAAAGTTTAATTTCTTGTTGAAATGGATAATTTGACCATCATAGCACAAATCATATCTTTTTTTAGTTCTAACTCTTATAAGATTTGTTTCATTGACAAAGACTCTTTTACAACTTATGTAATAATAATATATTTTGTCTTTATAGAAAATAGA
This sequence comes from Lablab purpureus, assembly GCA_030347555.1. Classification (NCBI taxonomy): domain Eukaryota; kingdom Viridiplantae; phylum Streptophyta; class Magnoliopsida; order Fabales; family Fabaceae; genus Lablab; species Lablab purpureus. The sequence continues at coordinate 38,813,403 of CM059262.1, read as the reverse complement.
ATAATACATTTTTGTAGTCTAGACTCTCAATATTGTCCCTCGTGCAGAAGTCATCATATAACCAATAATAAATTTCCTATGATCCACATCATTACTCATGTTTTTGTAACCATTCAACACATGTCAGACCTTGTACACACCATGACATACATTAAACTATCAGCCTTTATTGCAAAAGAGTTGTTCATCTCCCATTTGAGACTTTAAATCTCACTAATGACCAATAACTAACATGTCATCAACCCATAATGAAAATTTCTTCATAAAATCATACAGGTCAAGTACAACTTCTGTCTAAGGAAGTCCGTTAAGGTAATATTGTTAGGATCAATTACCGCATCTAAGGTATTATCCGTTTTGGAACTCGGAGCTCCGTCACTCTTTGTCCTTAAAAAATGCCTCAAAGGGTTAAGGGAGGAAGGGGTATATAATCTGTCATTGACTTTGACTCCTAAGCGATGTGAGAATATTGGGTGTACTGAAACAGATTTCATCTTTATTAGAATGGTATTCAACACACCTTGAAATTTTTATTAAATGTTGTTAAGCAATAAAGTATAAACATTCAAAATGTTTTGTTTATAAGACGCAAACTATCAAAACAAATAATGTAAGAAGTACTTTGTCTCCCACACAATATGCACCTTGCAAATTTTTGCATCATCTTATAAGTGAGCTACTTGTAAGACACATTGTACTTTAAAAATATTATATACTTATTTTGTAATGTAGAGAATATTTTTATATTTAGCACACCAAGAAGATCTCGTAAAGCATATGTCAACATCAATTATTTCTTGAAAGTCGTGCTAAAGTTGCTATGCACCAAGAACCATCCTGACACACACTATATTAGTCTTGGAAGAGGTTTTGCAACAACTATTTCTTCCAACTCTCCATACAAAACAAGTTATAAAGTTGAAACACACAAGAGAACAAACTAAGCGTAGTAAAGCTGCAATATTTTCAAGCCCATCTTTTTGGTGCCCTAAGCTTCTTTAGAATATTGTTTATGTTCTTAAGAAGAGAGTTTTTAACCTTCTATTAGTCATAAGATGTTAACCCTTTCTAAAGAGAAAACTTGTGATTATTTAGATCACATATATTTTTAACCTTCATGTATACTATTCCAAATAATACTTTTGATTTATAACCACTAATGACTATGTTCCTAACAATGCTCGGACTTTTAACTGAGAGTGATTGAATATTCAAATAATACTCGACTTTTATTAATTTGTATACTAAAAGTGTGTTGTATATAAAATATAATAAAGATTATGAAAATATCATTATGAATTTTAAAAGAATCAAACTAATCCAAAAAAAATATTCAAGAAATTTATAATTAATTAAAATTATTTTTTTTATTGATTTGGATATTTTTTTCAGTTTGGATTGTGATTTACTTTAAAATCAATCTAAACCAAAACAATTATTTAAATATTATTATATTACTTATTATTTTAATTATATAGTTGAAATATTATTATATTATTTATTATTTTAATTATATAGTTTAGATTTGTATGCGAGAGGAAAACAAATTGTATGTGACTTGATTAATTTATATAGATTTGCAATAGATAAGTAATAAAATATATTTAATATATAAATTAGGCAAAAAAAATTATATTAATAATATAAATATTACATTATTAATCTTTGAAAAAAATATTAATAAAAAAATACTAAAAGATTATTATTTTGAACTTTTATTTTATGTCCATTTGTTTGTACCAAAGGCAAATATTAAGATTTATGTAGGATTTCTGTCCAAACTATAAATACAATGTAAACATATATGTTCCTTCTTTTTTTCTTTGTTCCAAAAACTTACACTCCTTCTGTCTTATATTTTATTTTAGTTCATTTGTTAATAAAAAAAAATGTTATCTATTACTTAATAATATACATAAAATTGAAAAGTTCTAATAAAATACAAAATAAAATTATTCATAATAATATAATGTTACATTATGATGTCAAGAGATAAAACGAAATACAAGTAATATAATAAAATCATAAAATCAATCCAAACTAAACATTTAAATTTATGTTAATATTCAAATATAGAAGCAAACTATACCCCTGAAGAATTTTATGATTTATAATTATATATAGGAATAATGATATTTGGAAAACACTATTTTACTTTTGGGTCTCTCTTTTTCATGTTATCTTGAGGTTTGCATCATATACCACCCGCATTGAATCTCTCGTGTGTCCATCTCTCTCTTCCTCGCAATCTGAACACTTTTCTTCGTCTCATTTTCTCATAACTCTTCCCCCATTGAGTCCTCCACCCACCCTATTGTCCACAGAAGAGATGCTAGAGGTAGTGGAAAACACTATTTTATTTTCGTTTTCAAAACGATTCTGCATCGTCAAAACTAATGTTCCATAATGTTAAACCACCATGCTGAAGGCTATATGAATTTTGGGGATTACTCTCCTATTTTTGAAGCTTTCCGGACTGAAACTATTAAATTTAATGTGGATCTAAAGATTAAATAACATAAGAATCTAGTGGAATTTTTCATTTCTACAAAAACTATGACAGATTTTGAAGAGCAAGGAATAAAAGTTTAAACTCAATGTCATTATGTCTCTACATATTGCATCATTGTTCTCTTTTCATTCTACTAAATTCTGCTGAGAAGTGTTCAGCTTGATTGATGAGAAGTTAAATCTTGAAAGCTTCAATTGCCCTTTTGCCTTGCTGATAATATTGGAGATATATCTCAACATAATTTTTCACTGATCTGTATAACACTGGCCTTGACTCGTTCACGAGCTTTGCCACTGGTTTAATCTCTTTTTCTGAATCTGGCAGGAAGAACATTGCCACTGTCAGCCTTTCCTTTTCTGCATTTACCACTGCCCTGTGCATTGGACTCTGGAAAATTCCATTGCTCATTATCTGTAATCATCATTCATGGAATCATGGACAAGCTTTACTGTTTGTATTGATCATCAACTCTATTGATTGTGTGAATCTAAGTATAAGACCACATTTATATAAACTTTTAATGAAGTAACTTTTTAAATTTGTTATCTTAAATATACGAGATTATACTGTCATTTTTTTCCCATTTGCTATAAAAATTTGTAGAAATGTTTATCCAAAACAGGACTTAAGAAATCCTAGTTTTTGTTACCTGTATTTGATCACCAACATTAATCACAATAGCTTCAGGGATGATTGGAACTTTAAACCACTTATCATCTTTGAGGACTTGGAAGCCTTCTACTTCTTTGTCTTGCAACAGAAAAGTTATGGTGGATCCATCCGCATGTGTCTTCAAACCTAGAACATGATCAGGCACTGGACATGGAGGGTAGTAGTTGAATCTCAGAATCGTATCACCTCTCTCTCCACATTCATTCAGGAAGCAATCCTCTTCCAAGTTCAGTGACTTTGCCATGGCCTTAAGAATTACTTCACTTAGCAGCTTTATGTTTTCAGTATACTGTAGAACAGTACTCCTGCATTCAGATATCCACTGATATCAGATACAATGTAGATACGCAATTGATAGAGAAGCAGATACTTGTATCACTAGCCCAAGAGAAATGGAGGATAATGATGCAATAAATTTCCAAAGATAATGATGCTATGTTTGGTTCAAAATTAGATACAGGTCTAATTTTTAATAAACTTCCTAACATTTACTTAACTGTAGTAAGAGAGGAAAATAAGATGCAATAAATGAAACTTTTCTTTCGTGCACCTTAGCTTTTGAATATATTAAATGCGAGAATTTTAAGGTTCAAAAGTAATTAATGAGAGAATTGATTCATTTGATCTTTTCATTGTTTTCTTCTTCTTAGAAGTACTTGTGGATTCATGCATGTGTATTTAATTTTAAATATCTAAAACATTAGAATCTTTGGGTGGAACTAGCTATTACTATCAATGTCCTAGCTAGTTATGCAAAAGAACCTTCAGATTTGCAGAGTTCGAGAGACTAGAAGATTTAGACCTGAAATCATGGGGGGATTGAGGCCAAAATTTGAACTCCCTCTGGTCTTCAGGCAGCACCTTTAGGTATACTCTGTCAGTCCAATCAAGCCTTTGATTTGCGGAATATATTATATCATAGCCATACCCTTCAACATTTTTTGGTTCCCTAGCACATTTTTGCTTTTCTTCCATTGGAAGTTGAAAGAATTGCTTTGAAACTTCTCTCACTTTGTCAAGAAACGAGCTTTCCATTCCATGGTTTATTGCCTGAGAATCCCACACAATATAATTGTGAGGCTTGGCCCATGTACCAGAACACTATCATTACTAACTTCAACATCCACTCTAATATATTTCTTTGGTAATAAATGTTCCAAGATGATTTTGCCAATTTACATAAAAGAATGCAAGTCCTTTAAATTTTCAGTGTGCTGTGACATAAAGTAACTGATAGGGATACCTGAAAGCAGCCCCATGAATGAAGTGCATGGTGGAGTTTAGCAAGCTCTTGTTGTGCTGTAGATGGAGATGAGAGAAGATGAAGGTCAAGCACGGGAATATGTTCATGATCCTGTGATGGAACAAGAGCATCACGAAATCCGGCGCCACCTTCCTCGTACACGTAATTTTTTAGCAGATTTTGAGGATTCAACAGCAGTTCTTGGACAGGTTTGCCAATTATCTCTACCTCACCGGATTCTGCCATCACATCAGCAAAGAAGAGTTGTAGGAATGAAAAGGTCAACGGGAATGAACTTCACTAAATACGCTTAGTTTTGTCTTTTTATATGTTTTCGGTTGCACAGTCAATTACCATTGGACAAGCATAAGCATCTCTATTTTTAAGACTAAACAAGACACTGCTGTTTATATTTTCATTTATTCTTCATTTTAAATCAAATTAAGATTCTTTTAACGCTTTTGGTTTACATAAACATTAATTAAACAAAGATTAAACCTTAGTAGCATGAAGATATCCGACTTACTCTGTATAATAGAAGGGAAATATCTAAAGTGAGATCCAGATCTAAAAAATCAACAGAAACTAATAAATAAATAAATAAATAAGACACAAAATCTTATAAAATATATCTAATAAGGAGGTATTTAATAATTGAGGAACTTTATCAGAAATAAACATACAATTTAAATATAGTTATAGAAAAACATGCTAAATAAAAAGAAATAAAAGATAATGTAATTAAAAATAAAAGAATAAATTAGAACACACGAGAATAGGAAGAAAAAGACATAAATAAGAATTAAACAACACAAGAAGAAACAACTAATTCTGAGACTCTAACTTGGATATATATCTTCTTACTAAGACCTAAATCTCTGGTACTTATTTCTTTTAACTAGAATAATATCAAACTATGTCACATGTACTTCCAATAAACTCATTCAGTAGTTTGTTAGGTAAAAGAATGAATATAAGTTATTTAAAAAATCTTTAATTTTCTACTCTAATATATTATCATATTAGATAATTCTTTTAGATTATAAATTAATAGGTATAGTAAAATAGATTATATAATTCAAATTCTTAACTCAAAATAGTACTTCAATTTTTTAACTGCTAATTTAATAATAGTGAAATTATGCATGCTTAAATAAAATGTTAAGATACTCCTCTATTTCATAAAATTAATTAGTGAAACCAGGTTTGAATTCTATTTATAAATATTAAAATTCATGTATCATTAATAAATATAAAATCTTCAACATTCATTCATATTAATAAATGAACAATATAAATAAAATTAAATATTTATGAATAATCTAATAATAAGAGTCCAAATATTTAGTAACATAATAGTCAAAGACAATTTTGTTGAAAAAAACTTATTGGAAGTGATTCTCGTACCACTAAGATATAGAACCCACTTACCCACACTCATTGTTAACACACTTAAAAAAATTAAAATAATTGAAAAAAATACAACAATAATAAAGAAATCATTCATATCTACATAAATTATTTGCTTATACTAATAGAACTTCAATATAGTCTTAATAAGTGAATATATATATCTAATTTAATCTCATAAATTTTAAAGTGATGTTTTTACTGAAAATTTTCTATATAACTAATTGATTTAAAATTCACTTATATTATTTTTCACTATATATATAAGATTAACCTATCTAATATATATTATATTCTAAAAATTTTAATATTGGACAATAACTTTAGGAAATAAAATACATATTTTATATTTTACTAGTAATCTAATACACATATAATCCTTCATACAATAATAGATTCAAAGAAATTATTATAAGTCAAATTATTTGTTAATTAGAAATTTTATATTGAATAAAAATATAAAGTTGATTTGTATACATCGAGTTTTAAGTTTTATGTTAGAAGTAGTATCTTTAAACCTTTTTCATTCTAATCATTTAGTTCTCATCTATTCTAGACGTGCTATATTATCGTAGTATACTCATGTTTATATTATTTTATTACTAATTAATATATTAAATTAAATGAAAGATTAAAAAACTCAGATTATTGAATGAAGGATACGCTAGATTCATCCAAAGCCAACCTTTCTCGCAAGCAACTATCGTATTTACAATTAGATTTGATTGCTATTAGTAATTGCAAAAAATTCCTTTTCAGTTCTTGCCTATTTTTAAAAACATTTATTTTAATTTCAACACATTATTTAAAATTTATTATGTTATGATTAGAATAACAGAAAATTGTAAAAAGACATTATTACGAAAAATAAAATAGATAAACAAACAATAAAACTATATGAAAAGTCGTCCGTATATGTAAATTTTTAAAAATCTGATAACTCAATTTGCCTATATTTTAATTTAAATAATAATTTTTTATTTAATTTAACTTTCTATTAGATCTAAGATCAACAGCCATTTTTTAATTAAAAATTAAAAAAATTATATATTTATAAAAAACAATGATATATTATTATTTAAAAATTTAAATTTTTTTATTTAATAATTAAATACATTATACATTTTAATTTAATATTATTTTAAATAATTCTATTAATACAGCCACACATAATATATATAATTAAAATAAAATAAAAATTAGAAAAATAACATAAAAAAACAAGTAAACTCATTAGTGTCATATTAGGCCAAACATGTTAAACTATAAAAACATATTTTTATTTAACTTACTATTTTAGTCTTAATTGAACCTAAATCATAATATATATATATATATATATATATATATATATATATATTAAAATAAAAAACATATTTCCTTATTTATAAGGAAACTCAATTTTTATACCGGTAAGAGTACGTAAATATTTATAATTTTTAGTGTAAAGTTCTTATTATAAAAAAACATTTTGCACGTAGGTTTACATTTTATTATGCTAAAATAATATAATTTAAAAAATTAAAATAATAATTTTATAAAAATTAAAATAACCAATGTGTTTAGTTTTTTTAGTTGAGGAATTGTATACTTATTTTTATGTAAGGAAATTGTAGGATTATATGTTTTATCAAGTAATAAAATTATTTTAGGATTATATATTTTATCAAATAATAAAATTATTTTAATTTAATAAAAGTAAAATTATATAATTAAAAAATAAACTAAAAATAAGACCGTGAATAAAAAAGAGCAGTAATTACAAAAATATAATATACAAAGCATATATTCAGAGTATGTAAATTACCACTTAAAAACCACCTCAATAATATTACTAATAATAACTATAATAATTGGTATAATTGTTATCATTACCATTATTTCATTTCACTACTATTATGGTCACAATATTTTTTATTGTATAATGCAGATCCCAACTTTGTTCGTATGAAAAAAAGGATCTCAATATTTTGAGAATATAGCAATTGACTTTCAGAATATAGATACTCTATCTAGTCTAACAAAAAAATCCACACTCCATTGCGGAAAGTATTAAAAGAACATGATATAATACATACTTGTGTGTGTGTTTTAGAGTGTGTTAAAGAGTGAAGAGGGAGAAGAATGTTGCAGTTAACAGTTACACAAAGTTGCAGTTAAATGCAATTATTTTGTGGAGTGCTGCTCACAAGTAAAACTAGTATTCATGTCCTCAACCATTTAGTTATCTAACAAGTAAACATGAATGCAATTTATACTAGCTATCATAACATGAAATTTAGCCAGCATCTTTATTCTCTTTTATTTAACTAATGAGAAGCATTGGGCTTAATCAAAAGTTAAATCTTTGAAGCTTCCATTGGTCTCTTCCCTTGCTGGTAATATTGGAAATAGAGCTCAACATAATTTTTGACCGGTCTGTATAATATTGGCCTTGTCTCATCCACTAGTTTATCCAAAGGTTTAATCACTTTTTCTGGATCCGGGATGCAGAACATTGATGCTGTTAGCCTTTCCTTCTCTTTATTTATCACTACCCTGTGTACTGGGCTCCGGAAAATTCCATTGCTCATTATCTGTTTGTTAATCACATTCAAAGCAACTCTCAGTCAATCCTTCCTATCTGTTATTACCATGGACAAGCTTTTCTGTTGTTTCAATCAAACTCTATTGACAGGTTTGCTGTTTGCAAGAATTAAATTATGAAATTTCAATGATAAATGATGCAGTCATAATATGTAGTATAAAATCAATATTCATCAATTAAAGAAGTAGGGATTTTAATTTTATAAGAAAAAAATAGGATATACAATAATACAGTAAAACAGTCTCACAGTAACTAGAATAAGAAACTTCAGTTATTACCTCTATTTGATCACCAACATTAATCAAGAGAGCATGAGGGACGATTGGAACTTTAAACCACTGATCATCTTTGAGGACTTGGAGGCCTTCTACTTCTTTATCTTGCAACAGAAAAGTAATGGTGGATCCATCAGCATGTGGCTTCACGCCGAGAACATGATCAGGCATTGGACACGGAGGGTAATAGTTGAACCTCAGAAACATATTAGATCTCTCTCCACTTTCATTTAGGAAGCAATTTTCTTCCAAGTTCAGTGACTTGGCCATGGCCTTAAGGATTACTTCACTTAGCAGCCTCAGGCTTTCGGTATACTGTTGGACAGTACTCCTGCATTGTGATACCCAGTGTGATTAGTAGGAGAGAATCTTGTCTCGCTAGTACAAGAGAAATGGATGAAATTTCTTATTCCTTTTCCAAAAATAAAGTTGCTATATCTAAGTCTAATTTAATTAGACAAACTTAGGATTTAATTATATGAAAATAAAATAAAAGAATGAAATGAATGATGCTTATCATAAGTCAAAATCAATTCATATATATTTTTTATATAAATATTTAAGAAGAAATTTACCCTAAACATAAAGTCTATATGTATTTTAGTTTTTGTAGGAGCTAATAGAGCACTAGTTACTTCATGTAAAAAGAACATTGATTGTTATTGAGAGGCAGATGTGGCTAGAATGTAACCTGAAATCATTAGGGCTTTGAGGCCAAAATTTGAACTGCCTCTGATCCTCAGGTAGCACCTTTAGGTATACTCTGTCAGTCCAATCCAGCCTTTGCTTTTTTGAATATATTATATCATTGCCATATCCTTCGATATCGTTTGGTTCCCTTGCACATTTTTGCTTTTCTTCCTTTGGAAGTTGAAAGAACTGCTTTGAAACTTCTCTCACCTTGTCCAGAAATGAGCTTTCCATTCCATGGTTTATTGCCTGAATCCCACAAAATAATTGAGAATAGCAGAAAATAATGTCATAACAAACTACAGTGTCCACTCTAATATTTTCTTTGGTACCTGAAAGCAGCCCCATGAATGGAGTGCGTGGTGGAGTTTAGCAAGCTCTTGTTGAGCTGTAGAAGGAGAAGAGAGGCGATGGAGATCGAGCACAGGAATATCATCATCCTGTGATGGCACAAGAGCATCTCGAAATCCAGAACCACCTTCCTCGTACATATAATTTGATGGCACATTTTGAGGATTCAAGACCAACTCTTGGACTGGTGTACCAACTATCTCTACCTCGCCCGATTCGGCCATCACTGATTATGTTCTGCGGATACAAAGGTCAACGGAAGTAACTTGGGAATGGGCTCGCTTTTACGATGTCTTCGGCCGTCGCTATTGACCCACGAGATGCTTCTCTACGACATGTATCGTTTACGTGTCAATGAAATAAAAAGGAAATTTTCAAGATTTTCTTATCTTTTCTAACCATTTTTTAAAATAAAATCAAGCTTCTTTTGACACTTTATTTTCAAAGTACATCAATCAATTTAAAAATAAAACTAACGATAAAATGTATCGAAAGCTATCACATGTAACCAACTTTAATTGAAAAAAGTACCGATTTGTGTCCTTAATTGAGTAGTTCAGGGATACATGTTTAGCCATTTTATTTAATTTCTAATTTCTTGCACCAGAACTTATTAGGCATTTTTTCTAAGAAAGATTGGTGAAGCAAGCTTCCTTTAATGCTACTAAAACCGTTCTAGTAATTTATGGAACAATTTATCGTTCTAAAATCTAACGGATAAATCACACAAAATTCAAAATCAGAACAGCACCGAGTCCAAAGTTTAAAACCACGTCTTACTACCCAATTAACTAATAAAGGCCTCGTCCAATCTACGAAGATATAATGTCAAAGACAAAATGACTAAAGGAAATAAATAAATTATTTTATTATTCAGATATTTTACGGCGTAATAAAAATAATTTTATCACGTACATCAAATTGAGAAGTGAAAATAATTATTTCATTTTATCTTGTTTTAAATAAGCTAAAAGTGAAACTGGTTATATAACATTAATTAATCCAAACATAACCGCAGTACACAATTCTTAGGCTAAATTAAAAAAGAAGTACAAATCTAATAATGACAATATGTAAGCACCCATTGAATACTTGTAATGTACTAGAGCAATAAAAGATAACGTCATCAGGTAACTCTGAATGCATACAATACCACGTCTTACCAGAGCAAATTCTTATTCCTAGCACAAGCATAATATCATAAACTATAAAATGGCCGATAAATTGGCATCGCTGTCAGGTCTCTCTAGCAAGTTAAAAATAATAAAAAGCCAAACACATACACTACCAAGACTCATCAATATGTCCTTGGCGAGAAAAACATCCATATAACTGAACGCATAAATTTCCATCCATCAATACCTCCGAGGGTAGCGATCCATAAACCGACCTGAAGGGCACTCGTATGCCAGGTGACCACGACCTCCACAATTGTGGCAAATCATCAAGGGGCCCATGCAATCCCTACTCATGTGACCTAATTGCTGGCAGTTCCTGCAAACAACATCTCGGTAACCACCACCACCACCACCACGACCTCCTCCTCCGCCACCGCCACCACTGCGATCTCCAAGAACATTGGCTTTTGGACACTGTCTAGCCACATGCCCAGAAACATTGCACAAGTTACAAATAGGATCATTGGGACAATCACGTGCCAAGTGCCCTGTCTTCCTACAGTTGTTGCATGCCTTCTCATTAGTACATTCAGCTGCAATGTGGCCCTGTTTATAACAGTTGTTGCACAACCTTAAGTCTCCAGGAGGCATTGGAGGAGCGGTGCATTCCCTAGCACGGTGTCCAGCTTTACCACAGGTATGGCAAATGCCCTCATTTGGACAATTACTGGCCATGTGGCCAGGTTCTTTACAGTTCCAGCAGAGTGACTTCGTGGTACATTCAGAAGCAATGTGCCTGATCAAACAATTAAAACCAGAAATGTAAACCCCAGTCAGCAGATACGGTATAATTGACAGTTTGAGAGACAAAAATCTGATACAAATACACAAACGAAAATATACAATGGAGTGGCAGAGGCACCAGTAGAATGATCAGAAAAAACGCATTATGGCAACAATAAGGAACTCATACACATACTGCCATCCAATTCAGCAAGCAAAATGACTTTCATCACACAAAACAAAAAGAACATGGCACATAGTTACAATATAAGTTTAGACAGAAGTAATACAACGGTTGACAGATAAAAACACCTTGAATTAAAAGATGCAATTGTGAGATGGAATCTAACAGGTGAATTAAGGAAAAACAATTTTATTTTATTTTTCAAGACAACATAATAGATGCTGAAGGTTGCAATGCTTCAATAAGATACAGTAAAAAAATTATTGAAATGAAGTTCAGTGCCATCCATGAAAGAAGATAAATGTAGAAAAGCGGAGAAATTGAAATTTAGGAACAAATGCTAAACCACATTGTCTAAACATGAAAAAAAAAAGATGAATGATAATAGGCATATTCCTGAAAGTTAACCATAGTCAAATTAAGAGCAAGAAGAAAAAGATTACTGACACGTACACAAATTTCCTTGCAAAATTATCAGCAGAAGAAATGTAACTAAAGCATAATCAAGTTAATTGCAATATAAATACTCAATTTTTAAGAAACACAGAATGAATTTCATACCCAGGGAGGCCACAGTTGTGGCAAATTGCAACATTAGGGCATTCTCTTGCATAATGTCCAGGCCTCTTGCAGTTCTTGCACAGATTGTCTCGGCTGACAAAAAAATCAAATTAGTGTTGCCACTATGAGAAATACATGATCGTGTTCCAAATGCCAAATGGCTGTGTAAATACGCCCCTTCTGCTGGAGTCAAAAGCAGCAGCCAGAGCAAGAAGATTGCATACCACAAGAACAGAAAATGAATGGGACATACTTAGGGTTTTACAAACAGCTTAATAAAGATTCAAAGTCTTATATCAAAAGCATACTTCAATCTTCTTCAGCTTCACTACCAATACATTTAAGTAGAAAAGCAAAACAGCAAATAAATAGTTAAAAATCCAAAAAAAAACCTGAAACCCCGACGTGAATCTCTCCTGTAAGGTGCATCACGGTAGGAAAATCGATCAGATCGGATCTTACGGTCCATTGGGCTCCTGCTTCTGCTTCTGCTCCTGCTGCGGCTGTCTGAACTCATTTTCACCTTTTTTCTTTCCTACCCTCAACCACAACTGATCAGCAAAACCACTTCCACCACAACCAACACCACCAGCCACCGCCTCCTTCCTGTCCACATCACAACCAACATCCAATATCATCCTTAAGCCAACTAGCCAAGCCAAACCCCCTACCTCCCCTTCAAAATATAAAAACCGCAAATTCCAACAGTATAGAACATGAAATTTTTCAATATGCAATCCATCTCACATTCACATCAATCAAATACCACTGCACTCAGCACCCAAAAATTGATAGCAAGCCCCTGGGCACCATTCTTCATAATATTCACGAGCTTCTCACTAATAATATATTCCCAACATAAGATCACTCTACCTTTCAAAAAACGACAGAAAGCATATCACTTCATCTTTCGGCGAAGCTAACCCAGTAGAGTAGAGGATAAGGTAAAATATTGATTCACACAGAAAGGCATCTGGAGGCATAGTTTTGGTTTGATGAATGGTGAAATACTATTTCCCTGTAAAGGCAATTGAGGAATAAAATAAAGAAAACGACCACTGTAACAAGAAAGGAGTCATTTGGTTATAGACAGCTACATCTTGCCAACGATTATAGGTGCCTTTAAAATGAAAACAAGTTCTTCAGCAGACTTCCCTCCTAAAAACAACAGCATCCTCATGTTGATTAGGCATTACATGGGACCAGGTTAACCCCGTTCAACATTACATCTACAGATTATTTGCATCACCATATTTTAAAATGAAAAATACTCAAATCCTTTTCTAGAAGGTCTAGGTTGCTTTGACCAACATTCCGAAAGGCTTGTCGTGTTGGGTAAAAGTGTGTGAACTGTTTTACATCCAATATGCTCCCTCACACAAGAGCCCTTTCATATTGAGAATAGACAATGCTCCAAGCCCATCCAACCTTGTGCAAACATTTGAATTTTATTTAGAAGAAAGGAGGTGCTAAGAGACCACCGACCTGACAACATGGTCGTAGAGCCTCTGATACTATGTCATTAACCAACTATCACAAGAAACTTAAGCTGTTAAGTAAATGTACATGAATGGTTCTGCGTCTAACATGGATTTCAAAAGATAACAATTCAAATTGATGGTTTGGCTATAGCACACATTCAGTGACACTGCTGGAGAAAGGAACATTTTCAATTGCAACCATGGGAGATTTTTCCTTTTTGGTCCATGTACTAGACATAAAATTGAAATGAGAACCCATTAAACAGCTTGTTAGAAATATTTGCCCCTAATCAATGGGCTTATCATAGTGTACTGGACACATTATTTCTCAAGAATATTAAAATTTACAAAACTCCAAAGTATCGTACAAAGGCATCCGATATTGTAAATCTGGGCATGTTCAGATGTCTAGAAATTTTTATCATAATATCATGACCTTGTTTGTGGGAGGTGATAATAGAGCGAGACACAAACATCCACACCCTCAATAGTCACAAGTTACAACGGGGCAGTCGGCAGTCAGACATGTTCTCTACTTAATCCAGACAGTCCCAGTGCAAGTAACATGGGATATATCCAAATTAACTGTTATCATTTAGTTCCAATTCCAAACAAAATATTATCTTCAAATCTATCAGCTCCGGAAGTAAAATACCTCCCTGTAATTTCCCTTCTCAGTCTCCCTGTAACTTCCCTTCCCAGTTCCACGATCTACCACAGCTAAAAATCTATTTCTCACAATCAAAAATATTAATTACAATTTTAACTTGACTATCATTCTTTTCTATATACATCATCAACCAATTTAAAGCAGAAAAATCGTCACGGACAAACATCCGAGCATAGTCGGTTTCTTGGCACCAGAAAAACCTTTCAATCTTACACGTAGTAAATCGTTAACCATCATCAAGAAAACACAGAAATGTTATAAACCCTTCAAGCCCAGACCTAATATAAATTACAGATTTGGAATCGGAATAGTCCTGATAAGCGCACAAAGCGCTCAGACTTTCCAAGCATCGATGCCGGAGAATGGGAAAAGGAAGAGGAGATAATCAAGAAAGGCGTACGATAATTCCGAAGCGAATTTAAACCTAACCCTAACCCTAACATAGAGTCACATAGAAATTAAAGAAATATTAATAAAGCAAAGCAAAATTAGAAAGAGAGTAAGGGGAAGAACCTGTGAGAGCTACAGTTGTAGAAACACTAGATGGAATCGGTTACGTTGTGACAACGAATATATGAATGATGAGGAGGAGTTGATTTATGTAACTCGTTATTCGCAATAGACCAGCCGCAAGGGTTTTTTTTTGTTCTCTGTAGGAGTCTCAAAGAGGATATAGATATAAATATTGTTGGGTTAGTGACAGCACATGGTCACCCTCCTCCTCTTTACTTAGTTAATTTTTTTGGTTAATAATATTTACTTTCTCTTCTGACTTTTAGACCTAAAATCCAGATATGAAAATTTTGAATATCCGGAAAATTTTGATTTCATAAAAGATAAGATGGAATAGATCTGATTTAATAGTTTAATTTGATATAAACTATCCAAATGAATTATTAATAACTTTTTCATGTTTAAGGTATATATCTTAATAGTATAAATACATTGTAACAGGTATCATATTACACTTTGAATGAATTTATGTTATTTTATTAAATATATAATAAATTAATTATAAAATATTAATAAAAAAAAATCTTAAAATGATGTATGAAAATTTTACTATGTCTTGTCCATAAATTTATGTCATTTTTAAAAAATAATGATAATAAATTTTAATAATTTTTTATAAGTAATTTTTATTTTATGTACAATTTTTATTATAAATAATTAATTAAGTTTTAAAAAAATATTTTATTTTAAAAAGAATTTATTATATTTTTTATTTTTTTAAATAGTTATTTAAATTTTAAAAAAAGTATAGTTGGAAAATTTAAAGTACAAGAGTAATAAAAATTTACGTACACTAATAAGAAAATCCTTTCATATATCAATATTTTCTTATAATAATAATACAACTATTATAAAACACAATATATAAAAAACACAGTTAAAAATAAAATATTTAGATAATTTATTTCACTTTTTAATATCCGTTACAAAACGTAATTTTTATTAAAAAAATATCTATCTCATCATTTTTACATAAAAAATAAAAATATAATTAAAAAATCTAATACAAATATTTATATCTATTTACTTTAGTTCAAATATATAAACTTAACATTTATTTTAAATCATTTATATCATTTTTGTAATCATCTCGTATTTTTTACATAAAAACAGAAATATATATGAAATTTAATAAGATTATTTAGATGAAATAGTTTTAATTAAAATATCATAAACTTAACGTTTACTTTGCATATAGAATAAAATTATTTAAATAATAATTATATTTAATGTTTTAAATTTTGATTAATAATTTTTTATTGAAAACAAAATATTTGTATTATCTATTATTTCAATTATCAATCTAATGTTCAAAGGTTGCAATTAATATAATAACAAATACACAATAATTTTACTTTTTCAATATTTTAAATATTATTTATGTATACTAATTTTAATGAATTTTAGGATGACTCATCTTATTTTTAATTTTAGTTTAATTGTTGCTTATGATGATTGATATTAGTTTAATTGTTGCTTAGGTATGATGATTGATATTGAGTGTTTATGATCTCATTACCTTGCTAATCTAAAGATAATATATAATTGTGTTAAGACATTATTAGTCTTATTCTATACTTTTCTACAATAATTATAATTTTTTATTTTATTTTGTCATTTTTTGTAAAATTGATGATTGTTGATGTTGATATTTCTGAGTTTTATTTGGTCTATCATTAGATATTACTTGAAAAGATTTGTGTTTATAAAAAAGATTAATACTTCTTAGCCTAATTTTTTTTAGTAAATTTTTTATTTTCTAATTGATTTTTTTTTTTAAAATTCTTAAATTAAATTAAAAATTTTAAAATCTATTTTATAAATAATTTTTAAAATTTTGACCAAAGCATTAAAAATATAAATTATAAAAATTTTGTTAACTTAATTTTGATTGATTAAATCATGTTTTCACTATCTACCTATAGCAATGTCTGTTGAGTCTTTAAGCCATCAACTTAAAAAACATGGAGGTGGACTATAATGCAATGGATAAACTTTCAAGTGATTATTTTCATTAGTTAGATCATACTGTTTATATGTCTAAAAATAAGCTACCTTGTCATTTTAACAGACATAATTTCCTTTTATCAGGTGATTTGCATGAAAAAATAATTATGTAATATCTTAACTTACTTTTTTAGTCTTATGCTATGTTATTTTTAAGAGTTAATATTCAATTTTAGTTAATGTTCATAATATTTTTAAAATAGAAAAAAAATATAATTCATAATTTTAAATAAAAAATATTATATAAAATTTAATTTTTAACCTTATGTATAAATGTGATATTTGCATAAAAACGTCTTTTAAAATTAAATAAATTGGGTTATACATATATATTAATTATCTTGTTGAGCTTGTTTATATATGCATTGGTTATTTGAATAAAATTTATATAAAATATAAAAAATCTAAATCGAACATATACATGACATGTGTGAAATTTGTTGTGTAAGTTAGTCAACTTTCTTTGAATAAATTTTTAAAGAGAAATTCAAATATATAAATAATCTTTAAAATTATAGAAATTCATTTTAAGAGACTGTCAAATGGTTATCAAACTATCCATAGAAACTTCTACCTTGTAATTGAACAGATCCATCACACTATACATTACTTCGATCATATATCTATATATTATTCTCTTATTAAAAAATTAATAAAATTAACAATTTATTTCAAATACTAAAAATATACTCATACACAAATGTAAATAGTTGTTCCTTTATAATATTTTTTTTTAATTTTAATCTATACTGACAAAATGAGTCTAAACATTATTTAAAATGTAGGTTGAAATAAGTAAATCCGCTAAATCATCTAATTTTTTATTTTATTTTATTAATTCATTCTATTATATGATTGTAATATTATTTTGTAGTCCATAATTTCTAGTTTTAATTTAAATTTATTATTTAATTTGTATAAGATTAATGGTTTGTGATTTGTGGGACTTAAAGATGGATCAATGAAAATAAACTCTTATTGCAATCCTTACCTTAACTATAATTCAGTTTTAGATAAGGCTTATGTTTTCTAAACTGAAATTTCATATAACATTTATTAATAATTATAAACACTTTTTATTCATATATAAATATGTATTGACTTTAAATTGATCAAATTAAATATTAAAGATACAGTTTATTGTAAAAGTTGAAAAAATAGATTAAATAACATCACACTTCATCTAAATTTAAACATATCCCATTAAATAATTATTGATTTTCAAAATTTTAAAAATAATTTTTTAATCACTCAAAATTTTAAAAATAATTTTTTTCATCATTTACTATTCAAAGGATAAAAATGATTTTGAAAAACTATTTTAATTTTTAAATTTAATACTTTAAAATTAAATATACTTTTTTATACTTTAGGAAATAAAATATATATTTTAGTTTAGAAAAAAACTTATCTCAAATTTTAAGATTAAAATTTTTATCAAGAATTTATTAAATATAGATATTAACAAAAACATTAATAATAATGATAATTAATTAATTAAAAAAAAAGTGACAACTGGCGTTTGGGGCAAGCAATCCTGGTCAAGAGGGGGGTTTAATTCGTGTCCGCCTCTGCAGACTGCAGCTTCTCTGTTTTCTTTCTTTGCCCAAAATCTCCGTTTACCAACTCTGCAGTTCACATTTCTGGAGTTGCGTTGAATGGCGTTGTGCAAACGCGCTTTTCGTTTGTGTTCCAATAATCGTCTCTGCCTGGCCAAGTACCGCGACCTGGTGTATCTACTCCCTTCAACGACGTCGCACAGTAGCAGGCACCTTTCGCAGGCACTGGACTCCAACCTAAAGCGTGCTTTCCTCGTCGATACACTTGCGCTGGTAGATTTCAATTACTTTTTGTTTGATTCAAAAGTTGCTTTCGTTGTTTGGGTTGTAAGACAAATTTTATTGCCCTAGGTAAGGGGTTTAGAGGCCAAAGGAGTTCCGTCCAAACAGGCCGAAGCGATAACTTCTGCAATCACCGAAGTTCTAAATGATAGTTTGGAAAATGTAGCTCATTCTTTTGTTTCAAAAATAGAAATGCAAAAGGTGAGGGGGTTTTCTTGTTTTTTTTTTTTTCACGAGGCCTAAATTAAGCTATATGAATTTGGAGTTATAATTAATTTACTCATGTTTTCCCCTGGAGTTTCGCAGTCAGAGGTGCTCCAAGAATCGAGTCTGTCCAAGTTCAAGTCTGAAGTGCAAAGTTCTCAGGTATTCCTTTACCGACTATGTTAAGAACTTTCGCGCTGAGAACCAATTAGTAGTCATCTTAGGTATGAATTACCTGGTAGTTATTGTAAAACTTGCCATATATAACAGTTTATGATTGACGACTGTGTAAATTTAAAATCGTTTGAGGTACTAGTGCATATTCGAAGCACATTTCACTTTCGTCATGGCCTTTGATTAGCTATATCAATTGTAGATTGAAATTCATATATTCCCATGGAAAAATTTATCTAGTGAGATAGATGTGAGCATTGTATTGTATAGTGAATTCCCAGGAGTAGCAATATGTGGAGATTGTAGGAATTTATGTCGCGCAGATTTTTTTGTGTTTTCTTGGAATTTGGAACCATTATAACTTGAAGGTTCAGCTAACAAGTACTCTGTCCCTTGTAAAGGAATAGAAATAGAATGTTTTTTATGAGAAGTAGGATATTTAAACAATAACAAAGTCTTCTCTCAGCAGGTGCAGTTGGCTACATGGATCACAGGACATCATTCGAATCACTCAAAGACTAGAAATATGCTGTGAGTGATCGATGTGTCATATTGGCAACTTTTACATTGGCTGCCAAAGGCTTAATACGACCCTCCTCCTTTATCAAGGCTTAGGGCCAGCTATGGAACCATAGGTAGAGATGAAAACTATTATATCTAAGTTCACCTCTTAACATTTTCCAAACTCAAAATCTCAGTCTGCAATAACTGAAAGCTTAAAGCAAGCAAAATAATGTCAAAATTAACAGTGGTTAAGTGCTTTGTGTACCTTGACCGTAAAGAAGGATATTTTTTTCGGTGGATTACACACTCCTCCTGGTCTTCTTGAAAAACAAATAAGCTGGCCCTTCTCAAGCGACTAATAATTTCAATTTGTGTTTTCTAAACGTGCAATGAATTTTGTATTTTGTAATAGGATTTGAGTTCCCTTTTTATTGTATAGCAAACAGAAGGTTTAGGGTCAAGGATGGGATGCTGAGTAAAATATGTTGGGCAGACAACCAAAAATCTGAAATCTCAATATGTGGGGAGATTAATAAAGCACTCTTGTGTGTGAGGTTATTTATACTCTCAATATGTTGTAACTTTGTGCTATATTCCAGAAGGCAAAGCACATTCTAAGGGTTTATATACAACATGTTCCTTGTATCTTCAAAGTGGATAACTAGAGTTGAGGGGCTCACACAGAGGAAGTTGAGGCTTGAGATTGGGCCTCCTTTGGGCTTTCTAGGCACATTTCAGTTTAAACTCTTATCAATTCCGGCCCCTTAGTGGGCGATAAGAAGGTCTAGGTCTTTCTTACCATAAATTTTATTTAATATTGTCTTTTATTTTTTATTCATATAATTCCTTATCCAGTTTTTTGCTATATGAACATTGGACTATCTTGGTTCCTTGTATTTCGGGATACTTGCCTCTCGCGTTTCCTCATACACGTGCCTTACATGCACGTTGCCTTGTATCTTGTATCTTGTAATCTTACTCCTTGTTTTACATAGTGTTGCTTCTTTTTTCATGTTAGTGGGGAGCGTGTGACTGCACTGATCATGTTCGAGTCCTTTGTAAATATACAAGTGTCCCCTCTCCTCCAAAACACAACTTCACTTGCTCTTCTTTTCTTATTATGGGTTTTCTCTTTTATACTTTTGCTAGTTCTGCAAACCTCAGTATACCACCCTAATAATTCTTGTTATATCTTGGGGGACTTGCCCGGCATACTGTGAATAAGTCCTTAAGGACTTGTGGAACCATCCTGTAGGAAGTCGTTTATTCATGTTCTAAGTCATATTTGCTACACTCCATGTTTGTATTCGATTGTTACGTGGTTTCAAAACAAAGTGTTTAATGTAGATGTTTTATAGGAAAGGGAAGAAAAACTTGGATGTAGTAGGAAAAGGGAAGTGGAGGAGCAGGTTGGTGTTAGCCTGAGTTACTACAGCAGAAGTATGCGTTATAACAGTGGTTTCAAATTTTCAACTGCTTCTGCTAATTGAAATTAAAAGCCCCAGTTTGTGTTTCATGAATATCAGGCCTTCGTCAATTCGGATGCAATGTCTGGAGTTAGGATTTGGCATGGAAAATTTAAAGTTATCTGTATACTGTGGTGTCAATATTCTATTGTGACTATAACTTACTCTACTGGGGAAAAATGAAACTTGTGTATAGGCATAGCGTCGTGTTGTGTAGTGCTATTTGGGCGAAAACTGTAATTCTCAAAACTCATTTTCAATGATCGGTGATGCAGGAGCATCATTTTTCTCTGTTGCAACGTGAGACGGAAAAGCTTCGTAGTGACATTGAGAAGATGAGAAGTGAATTGAGGTCAGCTTCATGGAGTATCAAACAAAAATATTCTTCCAACGGAGTAAATTTGATTTCCACTTTGACAAATAATACTTCAATGTCTTTGATTATCCGTGACAGGTACGAGATTGACAAAGTCACTGCCGGACAACGTCTAGACCTGAATCTTGAAAGAGGGTAAGTGAAATTATGAAAACATGAGATGTTTTTAAACAGATTCGTTTTGGGAAATAATATTTCCCCCTAAAAGCTCTCCTCGAAGTTATTCAAAATGACATTTTCCTACAAATAAACTTCACTGCTCACAATTCGTATTTTTTGGTACTCTTGACGTAGTAATCTTTAGTTGGCTTCACCTAATATTACTCTCATTTAGTTGTTTTTTAAATCTAAGCACAGACGCATACGTGATGAGCTTGCTAATCAGAACGCTGAAACCTCCAATTTGACAAACAAACTCGATCGGGTGAGTTTATGATTAGTTTAGTTTTTATTGGAGAATGTTCAGTTTGGATTGAAATGTTGAAGTGGGATGTTTTTCAGGAAATTCATGAATTACGAGCCCAGGTAGAAGCTGCAAAGTATGATGTGATCAAATACTGCATAGGTACTCTTGTTTCCATATCTGCAGTGGGTCTCGCCGTAATCCGCATCATATTATAGTGTTCCTTAAATTCAGAGGGTGAATTGTATTTATATTGAGGTCTCGGTTTACTTTTTTCCTTAGCAATTCGGTAAGGGTAGGAGCACCCATTTTTTTTTTTCGTTGCTACCACAAGACTAAATTTCCAATTATAGTATTTTTTGGGGTGAATTTCAAATTTTCACCCTTTACTAAATGTGCAATAGACCCCTCCCCACTCCCAAATCAAAATATTAAAATGTACAGAATTCTATGGTTGGGATTACTGACCCCCAAAAAAGGATTGCTGGGATTGAATTGCACCGTCCGATTGGAAACAGGTTATTGTATGTTAATAAGAAGACTAATGGAAGGAATTGAAACGTTGTTGTTATATATGGAATGCCAAAGGGTGCACTGTTCCTGAAGTCTTGATGTTGACAATTTTTTTTTAAATATAGTCTACTGATTTTAATTAACGTCAGCGATATTTTCACAAGCCCCGCCAAAAAAAACTGTGTACAAAATCATAAAAAGATTCGATGGGTTTGATTTTTGGAGCGACAATTGGGGTTTGAGAAATGAAAGGATAGTGTGTTATCGTCTCTGGCAACACAAGATATTTTCTATTCTTCAGTCATGAGTCCAGGGATTCTTGTGGTGGTGCCCAGAAGTTGGAGTTCTGAGCGTCTGCTCCACCAGTAAAAAAGGATAACAAAATCAATATCTATATTTAGGTTTCTATGACGTACGGTAGAGAATAACTTGGAGAAATAAGTACCTATGTTTGAACCTTTTATTAATAGATTGATATATCGAATTCAATATGACTTTAAAATAACTTGAACCAAACCAAAAAATAAATAAATGTTTTTTATAAGATCGAGAACAAAGATTATTCTTTGTTGCAAGCTTTAGCTTTAACATTACTTGCACAAGGTGGCTAAGAATTTTCGCAAGGACCTACTTTGTTCGGTAGCCATCATGTCCTTGTTTAAATTCGTTTGATTTTTCTTTTTTCTTTTTGCAATTTCGTAGTAATAACATTTGATTGGTGCAAGGTGTTTCTTTCTCCTTTATACCTCTAACCTTCCCTTCCTATATCTTAAATTTGACTTAATTGCAATTTTTATTTTCACATTTTAGTTTATGATTTTTTTTAATTCTTTTGGTCCTAATTGCTTCCATTTACCGTGCTTGAAATGGGAAATTTATCTACAACAAACATTCAGGCTTTTGCAACTTCTCAATTATTCAAAGAAAGTCAACCATCTTAAAAATTTATTTAATAATAGTTAATAAAAAAGTAACACAAATGCAACGCATCATTAGTTTCCATAAACTAACAAAACGTGTAAAACATTTTCAGAAATAAAATGTAACAAATCACTTTTTTTTCTAAATCATCCTTTGTAACTCTATATACAAATTAATAATATATCACACCTCTATTACACTTCTATTACTTATCGAATGAAATTTTAAGTTGATAAACTTAATTTGAACCATTAGAGTATATAAACTAAAAATACAATTAAGTGATCTGATTTTCTTTGTGTTGAGGACATTGGTCATATTAAAAGGTAGTTTTTACAATATTTTATTACATTTTCGTTATATACTGTATTGAACGTAAGATTTTATTATCAATGAAGGGGAGGAAGTATTTTTAACATTAAATTATGTGTTTTTAATAAAATTTGTTTCATTTCTTAATTATTATTTTTAAAATAGTTAATTACTTTTTTACTAAATTAATGTTAATTAACTCTTACTAGTAGTAGAGGCAGAATTTTAAGCTGAATTTCTAATGATATTTTAACCTTTGGTTTCTTTATGGATTTAAGATGCGATTATTTAAGCTTAAAGTTCATTTTAAGAATTGATGTAATATTATTTTATGTTTTAAAATTTTTATGAAAAGCAAAATTTTCTTTTCTATATTTACAATTGTAGAATCATTTTTAGTCTGACTCGAGTATATTTGTTTCATGTAGAAGATGTGTAATCTTTGTCTCGCCCTATCATAATATTTATTAATTCTATAATTCTTTTTTTCTCTATCATTGCAGTAAAATCTATCGTACTACTAACATTATTAGCCTAAAAGTATTCAGCACATGCATATTTTCATTGAAAAATGTTTAATAAAATACTCTAAAATTTACAGAAACTATCTTGCAGATTCATTATATAAGAAGTGGAACTAATTTTCAACAAATTTAAACAGTGATGACAAATGTGCTAAAATATATCTTGTTAACATTTATCAATTTTCATTTTTCTTTTCTATAATCTATAACAATTAATAATTAATAATGTAATTCATTTTTATAACTTTTTTTACACATTTTTTACTATTTTTATTCTTATAAATATACCTAACTTTATTAATTTAA
Organism: Lablab purpureus; assembly: GCA_030347555.1. Classification (NCBI taxonomy): domain Eukaryota; kingdom Viridiplantae; phylum Streptophyta; class Magnoliopsida; order Fabales; family Fabaceae; genus Lablab; species Lablab purpureus. Next base: position 38,788,802 of record CM059262.1, on the reverse strand, counting down.
AGGTTAAATGTGTTTTTAATTTTTGAATTATTTATCAAAATTATATTTTATTTCTGAAATAAATTTTGAACTTATTTCGATCTTATACTTTATAAATTCGTATAAATAATTCTTTTTTATGTGTCAAATTTTTTTTTTATCTTTTTTTTTTCATAGTTTTCTATTTTACTATTATCCGTCTCTTAAGCTTCTTTCACTCTCTTCCTTTTCATTTTCTCTTTTTCTTTAAAAAAAAATGTTTTTACCTGTTTATAAAGTATAAGGACAAAATAAATTTAAAGTTTATTTTAAAGATAAAACACAATTTTAACAAATAATTTAAAGACTAAAAACATATTTAATATTTAATTTAATGATATGTAAAAAAGTATTCAAGTAGTAGTTATTATTTTTTTGAAAATTACAACTACTACTATTTAATGATATGTCTACATGTTTTATAATTTTAATGTAAATTTTAATAATCATTTTTTTTATTTTATTAATTATCACAATAATAGAATTTTTAATTATTATTATTATTTTTATTATGATTTACATTCCACTAGTTTAATTAAAGTTGACAGAGGCAATGGAAACGGGACTCCACCTTTTGACCAAACACGATCCTTTTTATAATGATGTGGCAAAAAAAATGAAGGATATTTTAGCAATTGCCTATCTGTTTCCCTTTTGAAGAAAAGATTAGAATAAGTGGCTCCTCTGTGTTGCTTTCAATGCTTTGTTTGGTTGGCTTCTAAAAAAATGAACCTTTTTTTTCTTGCTTTAAAGATTTGTCTTCATGTTCATTTTGCTCCTTTTGTTTCTGCTTTTGTTTTAGCTTTGATTCCTATTATTTCCAAGAGCAAGGTTCTTTGGCGGTCATGGGATGGGACTCTGTTAATTAATGGTTCATCTGACTCTGTTTTCAGAACATCCTAGTTTAGTTTTCTGAAACAACCAAAATTGTAGATTTGTCATACAACCAAATTCTGCAATCACTTCTTTGCTGTCGTTAATTGACCAACTCCAGTTTGATTATAACCACTTTTATTAGTTTGGTAAGACTCCATCATTTACGTCATTAATTAGGTCCACCACTTATCTCCATTTTCAATTTTTCATTTTTTCAATATTTATACTTCTAAATATAATTATTTTTAATTTATACTTCTTTCCTTTCTTTTTTAGTGTTGGTTTCTATAAAAATATTTATTTATCATACGTAAAGTTCAATAATATATTAATTATATTTTTTAAATAATAAATAATAAACTACGTATTATGTTATTAAAATCAATAAAATGTACGATATTTATTTGTTCTTGCAAAAATAATTTAAAGACAGATAAAAGAAAATGAACGGAGTAAAAAAATTAAAAGTAAAATCGAATATAATTAAAAATGGGAGTCACTACTATTACCATATATTAATTCTAAAAGATTAAAAGTGAATAAACGAAAATTAATTGTTATTGGTGTTTCAATCTAGGATTCCTCCACTAAAGATAGAGTTAAGTTAACCTAGTATTATTTAAGTTTTTTTGTCTGTTGTATTGAGTTTTTATTTTTTGTTTAGACTTATTTAAAAAAAATACCTTAATAAAATAATAACTTATCATAAACTTATTTAGAAAAAAAAAAGTATTTTTCGGCTTTTTTTAACAACCTAGAGCTGTTTCTCATAAAAAAATTCAAAAAATGTTAAAATAATATTTTTACCATAAATATGAAATTATCTTTATATAAAAATCACTTAAAAATAAATATTTTTAACAATAACATTTTATAAGAAACAAAGATATAGCCATTATGATGAGGATAATATCCAAATTCTCCATATGTGATTCTCATGTTATATAAAAAAAAGGAGCATGTGGGTTTTTCTAAGAGACAATATTGGATTTAAGTTTTGATTAGAAAATACCTAGCCATATGTTGTGAAAGAACTTAGAAATACATGCCATCTATTGATAATCGACAGTATAATTCAATATATTAATATTTTATTTTTATTTTTTTACTTTTTTATTTGAAATACTAATATATATATATATATATTATTGTATTATTAAAATGAATGGTAAAATGGGTTTTTTTTTCTAAACTATGTCTAAGTATATTTTTGTAGTAATAATAATAATGATAATAATACACATTCGTTTGTGTTTGTATTTCTATTATATTAAAATAATATTATAAGAATAAAAGTTAAGAATTGCGCAACTATATTTTAGCTGAGAGATTATATAATTACTGTTAGATAGAAAGATTATGTAATTAGTTTTCAATGAGAATATTATATAACTATATATTTTCTTAAATAATAAAACTATTTTAATTTAATAAAAAGGTAAATTTATATAATTAAAAATGACACTAAAAGTAGTTATCAAAATTATATTATCTTCTACGTTGTAATATATGTAGACACACACGCTGTAGAAACTTTTAAAGGTTGAAAATGCAAAATTATTTTGACTAGTTCATGCAATTGAATAATTAGATTAATTGAATTATTTGCAACTCAAAACCAAGTGTAAGTTAAAAAATGATTTATATTAAACAGAAGTAAAGTTTTGAATTGTACCAGTTTTATCAAATTACATAAAGTTGAACCAAAATTCTTGTGGCACCCATTGGTATGTATAAGCAAATGTAAAAGTTGGACACAATAATATGGCACTTTTGCCAATAAACAGTGAGTGACCAATAAAAAAAAAGTAAATATTTAACCATATATATATTAGTATTCTAATTGTGTTTGTTTAATTTTTTAAACTTAAACTGCTAATATATATTATTATATTATTAAAATGAATATGTTTTAAACAGTCTAAAATATTTTTTACAAGATGGCAAGTTGCATGCTGTGGACACTATGCTAAAACTTAAAAATTATGACGCTCCCTGGCTGTTCTAATTTCCAACCAGGACTTCTTGTTGAGTCTTCTGTAAGCAAGCATAGAATAGTCTAAATATTGAACCTACTAATCAAATCTTGAGTCTTTCAATTTTAAAGTTTTGAATAGTTCAGTAAAAGTCTCCATATTAGGTTCCATGAAATGAGATTTATTACACATAGCCATTTCTTTTTCTTAAAAAATGCTAAGGGAAAAAAAAACTATAGACATTTCAGTGATTGAGGTTAACCTTGACTTGGTCCTTATCCACCAAAATTTTATGTGAAGTGCATGTGAGTCAGTGATGCAAGCCACAAACCGTTTCAACGTCACTGTTTATTGTGAGGACTTTGCTTTTTTATGAGGCAAGGTTTAGTGCTACAAACTATTCCCACCAAATTACTTGCTATTCACCATTCACAATTCCTCATTTCATGCTCTGTCTCATGAACCTCAAATATTTTTATTTTTTATATAGGGTTTGGGTTAACGAGGGTACCAAATTTGGTATTTTTGATAAAAATATTGATATGCATTCCTACCTGTAGCATCTATTATTATTGCTTGCAAAGTGCTAGGATAAATAAATTGTGGAGATAGTTACGCAGTAAGGAGCGTTGAGAAGGTTTGGTCTTTTCTTTCTTTTTATTTTTGACCAAGTACCTATAATCACTTCGCTCATAATATCTAAAGTCGTGAAGGTCAGTCAACCCCTCAATAACTTCATCCATCGCAAGGTTGCAACTCCTTAATTTTTTAAATACATCAATTATATTTAGAAGCACCACCATGTTATAACAACTCAAATAGAATTAATAATAACTGTTTTTCTATAAACACATTTAATATCACATGGGAGCATATGCAGTTTTGAGTATTCTACTCGAGTCCCTACAACTTTTTGCTCCAACACAGACAAATAAAATTTGGCATAAAAACTTCAAAATCATTAACATTGCAACTAAAATTACGGTCGCAAATTATCTCTTATAAGTTGGATAAACAAATCAAAGTGAAGCAATTCATTCTAGTATAACACTCATCCGCACTTGGGAAAACCCAGAGCCTAGCTCCAAACCCACCATTATTGTAATGAAACAATTTCCCATTTATATGTCTTCGACAATAGTTATAAAAATGTGAGGTTTTAATTTATATTTGAGCAAAATCATAAAATAGAGAATAAAAGTAATATATTTGGAGTTATAAATAAAAAACAAAGGAAAGGCAGCTTTCATACAGCTCAGCAGTTATTAAAAAGTTTTGGTTGTTATTTAATAGAGGATTTGAAGGATGATGAGTGAGTATAATCCCGCAAAGGGGGTGTGAAGTGATGTGGAAATAGAATGGAGGTAGCTTTATTGAGTTGGGTGGTTTCCACTTGGTAAGTCCAAAGATTGAGTAGGAAGAATAATGCATCCTGGTCCATCCGATGCACGTTATTGATTGAATGGTTGTTGCTGGTTTATCCCATCCTTCAAATAATTACGTGTCCCACCACCAACTACTGCTTCACCCACATGCACGCACGTTACATATATTGCAATAAACACACACACACTCACCATGCCACTTCAAAACAATAGCCCACTACGCTCTTCTCATAATATCATCAACCTATTTCACCATAAACTTCAACCAATCCACCTCCATTTCCCACTAACACACCTTCTCTCACTGCCCTCCACGCTTCAATCACACTCCACAAACTCTCCCACCAAACGCCCGCCCAACTTCCTTCAACCATTCATTTTAATTTTCAAAACCCAACTCTCTCTACAATAAAACAAAAAACAATGTCCAAAACTTCATTTTTATCTTCTTACAGTTAACTTAAACTATTTGTATTACATTAAATAAATTCAAGATGCTAAGGAAAATGGATACATCGTTACAAACAATCAATGCCTAATTCCTATTCCTAATAATATCCGTCACCTACCTACGGCCTACCACTAACTATAACTGAAAAACCACTAAATAAATATCATACAAAAAAAACCAAACCGGTTCAAACCGGTTTCTGTATACCTAATCTGCCATGTCTCTTCCTAATCTAAGAATATTAGTAGGTGGGAACCATTTGGGCCTGGGCGGAACCGGTGTCCGGTCCAGCCACCCCTTTCTTCTTCCGAATCTCCAACACTTTCCGGTGACTATTGGAGTGAATATCGCTGCAGAAGGTTGGGCTACAAGCCGGTCTGTACTCCGAAAAAAGCCGACCCGACTTGTACCGAACCCCGCACGCGTTGCAGAGGGTTTTCGCGCCCAGTGGGCCCGTCCTCCACTGGGGCGTCTTCTGCACCTGACAGTGACTGCACCGCCGCTGAACCTGGCCCCCAACGGGCTGGGCCTCGGCCCGTTTCTTCTGCTTCTTCGCAGGCGGCTCCGACACGGAAGAAGAACACGAAGACGGCGAGGACGGGAGCGAGAGCAACGGGCCCAATGACCACACGCGAGCGTTAGGCTTTCTATTCCGTACAGTTCTCGCCTTGGTCGTTATTTTCATTTCACACGGAAAACGAGGCGTTTTCTTCGCTGAGGGTTCCGGTTCAACCCGCCGGTTCGCTTCCTCCGAACGAACCGGGTATAAAAGTGACAGCTCCGGGAGAGAATCGTCCACAAAGTGTGAAACCCACTCTAGGTCCTCCAAATCACCGGCCTACAAAAATATTCAATTATCAGAAAACAAAATCAGCAATAAGAAACTAAAATAGGGTTGGGAAGAAAAGTAAACAAACAAAAGGACAAGAGAGTTACCGGAACGGCTAATTCGGCGGAGAAAAGTGAATCATAGGAAACGCCGGTGGAATTGGAGTTGCTATCGTCTTCTCCGCGGTCCTGCGACTGCGACGAAGCCGATAAACTTTTTTTTTCTTCGACGTATTCTTGTTGTTGTTCGTAGTGAAGAGAGCCGTCTGAGAAGTCAAATAGGTCGTCGACGAAGAAATCATCGCCTCCGGCGCCGGTGTTGGCGTTAAGGCAGAAAAAATCCTCGCAGTGCGTTTGCTGAACGATGAACTCTCCCCTTAAACTCGGTTTCAACGCTTTGGCCACTGCTACCTCCATTTCTACGCACAAATTCAACCAGAGTTTTGAGTTAAAGCGTTGGAAGAGTTGAATTGGGTTAAGGCGAAGGAACGTGAAAGTTTACTTTTTTTCATTTGGTCGTTCATTAATTATTATAGTTTTAGTTACCTGTGAAGAAGAAGAAGAACGAGAGAGATAGGGGAAACCGCAGAGAAGTTTGGTTAGGTTTGAACTTTGAAGGAACGAGAAACGAGACGAGAGAGAGAGAGAGAGGGGGGGTTTCGTGGGTGAAATTGGTGGTATTTAATTTCTTTAACTTTATCTCTCTTTCCGTTCTCTCTTATCAGGATCTCTGTTCCTGCACCTTTTTTCAATTTAAAAAAATAAAAAATAGAAATATATGTGCAGAGTACTAAATCTTGGTTGTAAGAGTTGGAGGAGAGGGTGTGATCTAGCTAGTGGCAAGCGTGTGATATTTGGTCACGTGGTGGGGCTTCACTATTATTAGTACTCCTTCTTTTTTATTTATTTTTTAAATTTGAATGGATCGTTCTTTGATGGCTCCGTAAATTCAAAAGTTGTGCCCTCGATGATTCTTATTTTTGACCGAACCTAGGATTAAAAAAAAAAAACTGGGCTGGTCCAATGTAACCGCATAAAAACAAAAACGTTAAAATCACACGCCGGTTTTGACTGTTACAATCGCAGGGCAGGGTGATTGGGCTTTCCGTTAGGGGTTGAGATTTAGCGTGTTTTGAAAAAAGAGAGTGATTAATGGGTTTGGTTGGGCGCGTTGATCGCGGGTGGTGACGTGGTTAATTAAATCTGTGGATAACGAATATTATTTATCTTCCTTGGTTCGCATGGCATGCTTTGTTGTCTGTGAGTGTGTGATTGGTCGAATGAAAGACATGTAGGCGCAGGATGAGGCACGTCAGAAAGGCGCGTGAAGGTTTAGATGGCGTATTGACTTTTAACGGTGTCATGAGGCGCTCTCGTTCAGACCTCAACTTTACATTTGGAGCCATCCAACGCGCGTTTTTTTTTCTCCTTTCTCCACTCTTAGCTGTCATTTCTTCTCAATTAAGCTAATTATTATTACAATTCAATTTAATTCTAATCTCTTCAGACATACCACCCCTCTCTATCTCTCTTCTCACCTTTTCATAACTAATTATATTTTATATACTTTATTCGTATTTTTCATCATATACCAAATTTATCTTTTTTAAATTGTTGTCTATATTTACTTTTCTTCCTGACTCCAGGTTAAACAAAAATAGGTTAAATAGGAATGTATTTTTGTTTACTCAATCTATTAACAACTCAAAAGTAAGTTTAATCAAATAATTATTTTCACAAAATTTTACATTATTCACTGCTCTTAATTTTAATAAAACATTTTTTAAAAGTGCCCTTAAAACATGATATCATACATAGAAGAGAATCGTAAAAGAATAAAATCATAATTAATACATTTTTTCTATATTTATGGACACATAATAATTCTAAAACTTTTGTTAACTTTTTAGAACCTAATTTTAAAACCATAGTAATAAAAGTTTAAATGTATTGATTGTATAAAATTTAATTCAATTCCCATTAATTATTGGTAAGAAACTTTTTTACATTTTGAATCAATAACCATTGATGTCATTTATAGCTTTTATGGTAAATAATTTTAGGAATGCAAAGTGGATTAATCCTAACATGTTATATTGTTTAAGAGCATTACATTGATATGATTTTTTTTCAATTCTATTATATCACATTATACCTCATTTAATAATATAAAAGTTGTATTTAATGTAAAAAATATTGTATAATTAAATCTATTGAGTCTTACTTTTATGTTCCTCACAATATAGAATGTTAATACGTCAATGTAACTGCTCAACTGAGGTCATATTGATTATAAATTATCATTGAAAATATAAGTGTTATCACTCTTATGTGTTTGTATTTTTTTCTCACATTATATGTTATTTTAATAGTTTTAATACGTTAAAATATTAACTTAATTTTAATAAGTTAAAATCTAATATTTTATATTAATTTTAATTTTACATATTTTAAAGTTACATATAGTATGTTATTTATCTTAAAATAGAGTATGCAGTTATTTTTTGTGAATATATATAGCAGTTTCTCTTCACTATGTTTTTCATTACTATTATTCAAACATATTTTCTTAATTTTATTGCTAATTTATTTTTTTTATATTGGTTGTTACCTTTTGTTATGTGTTGGTGGGATATCAAAGATAAAATAGAAAACATGTATAGCTTTTGAGAATATTCATTAATCAAATACTAGTTTAGTGCCAAACATTGACTTATATTTCGAGGTCCCGAAGGCCCGTTAAGTAATTTACACGTGTTGATTAAAAATTATCAAAATGAAAAAAAAAACATATTGACAATATTAAATAATAGAATTTTTATAAAAAATAACTTATTAACATACACACTCTAAACAAAATTGTTTGTTAGTTACTTAAGTTTCTTATTTTCATCTTAAAAATACTATTTATCGTATTCACTTTCCTAAAATTATTATACAATTATTAAAAATTAGAAATTAATTCATATTGGACAGTATGGACTCAAACTATAAATACAGTAATGTTAAGTTAATATTTATAAAATCATATTGTAATGTACATAATTTTAATCTTTTGGAACTTCTGTCATCCCAACAAAATATTCACTTCTTTTTATAATTGATTATATTTAAATTATATATTTTTAAAAAATATTGATTTTTTTCGATATTAGCATTTTAAAATGGATAAAATGAAATGCCTTACAATGACATCTTTTGGTATGGTCATCGATGAATACTATAGTTGTCCGTGATACGATATTTATGAGAATTCATACGTATCCAAAATTATTTTCGTACAATGACAAGTATAAATTTTGAAATCCAAATCTTATAAAGTATCCAAATTCTATAACTAAGTCAACCGAATGAGTTTTGCATATCCAAAGCAGAAAGGTTAGTGTATATTAATTACACCACTTGGGTAATTACGTAATAAACCATATGAAAAGTTCTCTATTAATAGAATCGCTTATTTTCAGGGGTATTTTAGCAATTGCTGGGTGACTCTCCTAGAAAAAGAAAATAGTTTGTTTTGTTCTAGAAATAAAAAATAAGTGGCTTCTTTGTGCTTCTTTCAATGTTTTGTCTTGTCCTCCTTCTGAGGAATTGAACTTTTTTATTCAGAAAAAGATGTGGTTCCTTTCTTCCCGCTTTAAACATTTGAGTTCGTGTTTATTCACCTCCTTCTGTTTCACCATGTGGTTTTACTTTTAGGTCATCCTTTTAGGTGTGTTTGGTAGAAAAACAAAATAAATAAACTAATAAACTTTAATTTAAAACACTTCTAAACTCAACATTTCACATAACCTTAATCATACACCCACATTACTTTAATCATTGCATTTTTTTTTCTTTAAATTGAGAAATTCAATAATAAAAAAATTAACAATCTTTATTTTTTGGCACCATCTTTTGTTCTATTTGGTATCAAAACGCTAACCACTCTTTCTTTCTTTTTACAACCACCCTCTTCTACCCACACTATCTCAACTCTTCACTTTTTTTTGGGTCAGCTTCTTTGTCCACTTCCCCATATCATAAAGCTTATTTTACTCTTTCAATATATGGTGGATCGTTACTTCATTTTTATGAGCCCACTGTGAACCTTTTCATCAACTACAACATCATCCACATGTCTAAGCAGTGGAGGGTGACAAAACACTTCAGTTTGAGGATTGAAAGAGGAAGATATCAATACACGTTACTCGGTTACTTCTGCATCTACGTGCTACAAAACTGAAAACCTATGTTATGTCAAAAAAACCAATGACACTATTAATGCGTTAAAAATAACAAAAAAGTTTCTTTTCATAACCCTACCTATGACTCTTGAGAATTATTTTATTCAACAATATTACTAAAAAAAGAATTTTTTTTTATTTGGAATAGCACATGTTGAAACCAAACTCAATGTGTCACACGACGGCAATGACGAGGCAACCCAGCAAACAAACGCGTGTAAACAACATTAATACGTGGATGGTCCTGCTCGTTTGGGAGGCTTTCTGAAGAAATGTTATTTATATTTTATTTTTGTCTGACATTTCAAATTAAAGGTCAGAAAAATTTGAAGAATTATAATCAAATAAATAATTCTGTAAGAAAATATCTTGAAAAATATTATACAATTGATATTGGTCGAATTTATAGCAGAAGAGAATCATAACAACAAGTGGTACAAGACCTGTTTAGGTTGCATATAGCAGAAGAGAATCATAATTAGTATTGATATAGTTAATAACTAAGCAACAGTCAAACTATTTAGGTTGCATAAATAAATAACAGTTAAAAATAGAAATCGTAAATGTTTGATGGTATGAAACACTTTTAGAAAAATATATAAAAGAATACTTCTGGGTTCATTTGGAATGTAATGTGTTAGTTCTAATGTAGCAAGTTATATAAATTACATTGACAATGGTCCATCAATCACATTACATGTTGTAGTTTTTGTTATTTTGTATTATTAGATTATGGGTCACTATTTTTAACTGTTATAGAGTATTTAATATAATGAAAATTGTCGACTAAAAATTAAATTAATTTAATATATATAAATAAATGCAAATCTTCCTAACTAATTTTGTGGAGTTAATTTATATTTAATAAACTGAAAAATTATTACATTAATTTAGAGTAAACAAAACTACCAATTATTTACAATATTTCCAATTATAACAACTAGGATTAACATCACTTATTTGTTTGTTTTGATATAGTTTAAATTTTATCGTCCTTTATATTTACCACAACAATATATTTTTTCTAAAAGTTGAAGTTAAAGAGATAATTGAATTGATAATTAATTATATATGTATATACAAAATGCTTTTTTTATATTAAGCAATTGATTTTTCTTAATAATTTATCAATTTATATTCTCAGAACAAACCATCAAGAGATTTTTCCTCACATAAACTTGTACAAATATTAAAGATGAACTCCTTTCTTTTTGAATTAATTACACCCATATGATAGACAGGCAATGATACACTCACGATATCTCTTTAAACCAGTGCAAACACAACATTTGCGTTGTTGGGCTTTACAAACACATATGACAGAGACAGAACCGGGCTTTTGTGATCTATGCGAACCTTTTTAAACCAAAACCAAAAATATAAAAAGTAAAACCTTGAAATCACTTCATAGATGTTATGAAATTATATTTATTTTTATATGTTTTATAGGCACCACTGCATTCGTAGCTAATTTAACTCGGTTTAACTGCTATACATAGCCAATGTAAAAGTTTTATAACGTCAATCAATAAAAAGTATTGTTATATAAACCAATTTATCATCGTTATTATTATTATCATTATTATTATTATTATTATATAATGTTTGATTGAGTGATAGTGTAAATTGTTTTATATGGATAATGCGTAGTCTAAGTATTTATATAAAAAAATATTTATTTTTGCTCTCATTTTCTATTTTTACTTTTAATAAGAAAATTGTTGCCTTATTTTCTATTTATTTTTATTCTCAAATATATGTACTGGCACAATTCAATAGTATGGTCAAATTAAATTGCTACGCCGAGTTTGCAGCGTTCTTGGATAATGCTTCTTCTGAAAATTAGTCAACCCCTAATTTACTGATAAATATTGGATTTTGTCGGGTAAATTTCCTTGCAAATATTTACAGAGAAAAAAATTATTTTTTAAAAATTATGTGAGAATTTTTTTATAAATCAACTTATAATTTATATAAAAAAATTCACTTTTATCGAGAATATTTGTTTAATATCTTTTTTATTTAAATTAATTTATAGAAAATTTTTTAGATTTTATTTCAAAATATATTTTTCATAAAGATGAAAAATATATTAATTTATTATTTAGATTGTAGTTAAGATTGAGATATTGTTAATATTTGATATTTGTTACACTTTTACTCTATATATATAGAGTACATGAATGAAATAAATAACATCTCCTTCATACAATATATCTCTTAAATCTCATATATCTCTATAACATATTTTCAAAAACCCTAAAAATTCCATCAGTGATATCAGAGCCATTGTTTTTACGGGACCTGTAGAATGGAAGGAGAAAGAAATTTCTCACAAGTCGCTATTCCACTTTTCGATGGCGAAAGTTATGATCTATGGGTTGTAAGAATGCAAGCATATCTAGAGAGGCTAGATTTATGGGAAGTTGTGGAAGAGGATTACATTATTGATCTGCTGCCAGAAAATTCCACCATGGCCCAAATCAAAAATCCAAAAAGAAAAGAAAACAAGGAAGGCAAAAGCGAAGTCATGTTTGTTTGCTGGTGTTTCACAAATGATACTCACCAGAATCATGACCCTAAAATCACCTAAAGAAATTTGGGACTATTTGAAAGAAGAATATGAAGGAAACGAGAAGATTCGAGGCATGAAAGTACTAAACTTGATCAGGAAGTTTGAGCTACAAAGGATGAAAGAGTATGAGACAATCAAGGAATACTCAAACAAATTGTTTTGGGTATTGCTAACAACATAAAATTACTAGGTAAGGAATTTCCTGATTCCAGACTAGTTGAGAAAATTCCGGTGACAGTGCCGGAGAGATACGAAGCATCCATCACTTTGATGGAGAATACAAAAGATCTGTCCAAAATTACTTTGGCAGAAATTATACATGCCTTGTAAGCACAAGAACAAACGAAGATTGATGAGAGGAGATCGTGTTGTTGAAGATATTATACTTTATACTGCTAAAGGAGCCAAGAACAACAAAAGGGACAAATACAACCAAAACAACAATACACGAGTTTTTTCACCTTGTCCCTATTGCAAGAAAAATAACCACCAAGTGTTGGTGGAGGCCAGGTGCAAAATGCCACAAATGTGGTCAATTGTGACACGTTGAAAAGATATGCAAATCTGATCATCCCCATGAATCTGTCAAGGTTGTAGAGGATGAATCAGAGGAGGAACTACTTCTTACAACATCATGTCTTACAACCAACAAATCAAATGGTTGGATTATAGATAGTGGTTTGTACAAATCACATGACTCATGATCGAGAACTTTTCGAATAGCTCAACAAATATGATGTTTCTAAAGTAAGAATTGGAAACGGAACACAAATTGATGTGGAAGATATAGGAACAGTTGCAGTCAAAACTCATTCAGGTGTCAAATTTATTTTTGATGTCTTATATGTTCCTGATATTAATCACAATTTGTTAAGTGTTGGTCAACTGAAAGGTTACAAGGTATCTTTTGAAAACAAACTTTGTGTGATTAAAGGTGCAAATAACATAGAAGTCTTCCAAGCTCATATGAAAGACAAAAGTTTTGCTTTAGATTTGATGAAAGAAGAGTTGACTCCAAACGAAGAAGACATGAAAGAAATATCCAAATCAAAAGAAGATGCATATATCTTGAAGAAGTATGATGTTCAAGAGGCAAAGACAGATGAAGAATCATCCATAATAGACAAAGAAGATGCTCGTGATAAAAGAAGAAATTTTGTGGAGAATATCAAATTTTATGATGACGTGATTCCATACAAGAAAGGTAAAGATAAAAGAAAGAGGAAGAAATCAAGTATTAAAAGAAGGAGGATCAAATCTGATATTTGAAATTCAAATAAACAGATATTAAAACAAGGAGGAATGTTGAGAATATTTGTTTAATATTTTTTTTATTTAAATTAATTTCTAGAAAATCTTTTAGATTTTATTTTAAAATATATTTTCCATAAAGATGAAAAATATATTAATTTATTATTTAGATTTAGGTAGTTAAGATTGAGATATTGTTAATATTTGATATTTATTACACTTTTACTCTCTCTATATATATAGTACATGAATGAAATAAATAACATCTCCTTTATACAATATATCTCTTATAAAAATACGTATATTGTTCTACCTTCCTTTAATATGAATCTAATTTTGAAAGTGTAAGTAAAATTATAAATTTTAATATTTGAAGTGGTATTATATATTTTTTTATATGATTTTTTTTTAGTGTTCCATAGTTTCTTTAATTTTTTTTAACATTAATATAAGAGTTTGTTTAATGGTGATGATCAACAAAGACAAATATTAAAATCTAATAAAAATTAGTATTATTACTGAAGTGATTGTTGAAAATTCTCCTTTAAAAAATATATTAATATAAAAAAATACTTAAAAAAGTCATTGTGATATATATAAGAGTATAGTATCACTTTTAAGATATAAATAAAATCTCATTAAAATTTTAAAGTTTTATGTTAAAAGTGTTACTAAATTTTTTTTATAAGTTATTTTCCATAATAATATTTCTTTTGAAAATTTTCCATTATCCTTACACCTTCACAAACAATCAATCAAGAATCGCATTTAATCTTTAATTTGCAAAATTATTTTGGTTACTCGTTGTTTTCACAAACAAAGATACGCTGATGATACATGTAAAGCCACACCATCATTATAAAGACTTTTATACGTGATTGACATCGAAATAGACATATTCTAACAAAAATTGAATAACAGTAAAATGAATTTGATAACGATAACTATGGTTACTTATTCTGTTAATTGAGTTTTAAATATTATTTTATTATTCTGTAAGTAAGTTTGTTATCTATAGATAACCTTCTGTATTTTCTTTCTTTAATTAATAAAATCATGTGTTATTCAGTTTTCTCTTCATCTATATTTGTTCTCAAATAAATAGATTTGACAAGTTTTTATAAAAATAATCCAACAACTAAAAATGTGTAAAAAATAAGCAGGACTTAACCTAAAAAACAGGTTAACAAGACTTTATCTAAAGAAAATATCGCTCAATAAATTATTTTAAAAATATATAAATTAATTAATAAAAAACATTAACCTTTGAAACATCAATCAATCAGGATATATAAATAAGCATGAGCAGGATAAATTTTGAGGATAATAAGTATTTACATATAGATATATTGTTTCTTCCAGATTAGATATATGAACAATTGTATATGGCAACGAAGTTTATGTATACATGTTGCTATGCCAACTTTCATTAGAAAAGCTAACTGAAGACTAAGACTTGTTATAATATATTTTATAAGGACTCTGACTATTTTATCTTTCAGTGTTGCTGTTTCTTGATGAATAAAATAAGCTAATTAAGTCATGATGAAGGCCTAGTTGTGAGTTGTTACGTGCTAGATTTCAATGGTGAGTATTTAATTTGTGGGCTTGGGCTGGTGCATTTTCTGACCTAAAAGTTGCATTAGGAACACTGAACTTAACTTTTTGTGATCACATCAGAAAGATGGTGTCAAATTCAAGGGATTTGATTAGGACTTGAGTTTTCTTCTTTCACAAACTATATCAAAACTCGAAGAACGTCTTCAAATCTCAAGCCATGATTATTAATGAATGCCAAATATCTTAAAATGCTTACTATAGTTAGATGGTTTCAGTGATTTATTTAAGTACCATGTTACAACACTGTAAGTGTTTTTTGATAAAATGTGTTTTAATACATTTGATTTAATATAATATATTAGGATAATAATTACATATTATTTAAAAGTGGTAATATTTCCACCTCTATATACATAATTTACTATCATGCACGTATAATATTCAATTTGGCACTTTTAGAAATCTAATTAAATCCAAATAAGTTTTCATATATCAAATTCTAAACCAATAATATTTTCTTTAAATAAACCATCTAAATAAAAATATATATAATATAAGTCTTTATTGAGAAATGATATAATCTACAAAGTTGTTTACTTTTCTAACTCCTAAAAAAAATAAACTGACGTCACGAAACATATCAACACAAATCTTCTATTGCTTGGAGAGAGTTTAGAGATAGTTTAAAAGAAAAATTTTCTGAAGAGATTAAATTTTAAAATAAAATAAAAAATAAAAGCTTAATCTTGTTTTATGAAATTTTAAATTATATTGATTTAAAAGTTATCTTAAAATAAGACCTACTTATTGGTATATTACTGTATAAACTACCAAAATATCTAAATATACGTGTTTAGTATTCTTTTTATTTTGAGAAAAAAATACTGACTATTAAGTTCTTTAATGTAATTAATTTTTCTAATTAACAAAATCCTATAATATAAGTAATCATTGAATTAAAAAATATACATGAACTAATCATAAATTTTGTTACTTGTAATAAGTATTTAAAAGAATTGTATCTTTGCCAAATATTACATAACTAATGAAATAAATAGTTGCTGCTTTAAAAAAGGTTGTTAAACTACATTTTTAAATATTGCATTTATTTGATGAGATAACATTAAAATTTATGTTAATCAATTATTTCAAACTTAATAAAATTAGACTTAAATCTGTATCATTTATAGAAAAAATTAGTAATTTAACTAAAAATATCATTCCAAATACACGATCAAATGTTAAAATACACTAAATTGTATAAATTCTATGGTATTTATTCTTAAAAATATGTATATATAGTAGTCAATGTTACAAATTCATTAAATTGTAAACACGGGAAGGCGTGAAGAGACATGAAGTAGGTTGACAAGTTGGCTCATTCAAATCCAGTTATTAATTTGTACCACTTTTAGTAAAAGAAAAAAAAAGGCTTAAATTGTTTTCTTAATTTGTAATACGTAATTTTGATTTTTGTTTCTTTACAAATTAAATTTATATGTTTTAAAATTTTATAATTTAATCCACTTCTCAATTTGGTATATGAATATATATATAGATACACTTCATTTTAGACTTAATATATTTATTTAAAATACTACTAAAAATAATTTAATTAGTTAAATCATAAAAAATAAAAAAATATAAAATTGACAAATGAATCAAATTTATACAAATTTTCAGAATATCAGACCATAATTACAGATTTTTCTTAAAAAATATTATTTAACCAAAATATAATTTAAAATAATATATATATATATATTAAAAAACCAAGGTGTCTAGGGGAAGGAACAAACAAAGCCCCTGTCTCAGAAATATAGAATGTAATAATTTCCAACGCAATTTTGAAAAACCTCTGTCTGTGTCTGTCCCTTTTCTTTTTGTTATTTGTGATATACAAACACCGTTGTTGCTGTTGGTGTTTCGGTTGAAATCAAATCAACACTGCGCTGCGGTGGAAGGTTCGATCAAGAAGGGTTTCTGAATGGAAGCTATCAGAAAGCAAGCCTCCAAGCTTCGAGAACAGGTCGCTCGCCAACAACAGGTTCCTTCTCTCTCTTTCTCTCTCTGAACAAAACCTATTTCAGTCGCCAGATCTTTCTCCGATCAACGCAAATGCATCCCTTCCAACAGATCGGCCCAAATACGCGCCTCTTAAATTCATTAGGATTGTAATTTTCTTTGCATCAATAATTCCGAGTTCTAACCAACGCTGTCGTACATTTCCATCGCGGAAATGGTTAAGAATTTTTGTAATGTTTGATTCATCAAATTCTTAGAAGAATAAGCTAAATTTTAAGCTGCTCCGTCGTCGATTTCGGAAGCACTGCATATATTAGAACTTGTTTGGCGAATTAGCAGTTCGTTCAGGTATATTAAGTTTCTACGTGAAATAAGCATTTTGAAATAACTGAACTTATTTTTTTTTTGGCATTGATCTGAAGACGTCCTGAAGGGAAGGTGGCTTGAATGTTAGGTTAGTTGCTTAATGGTTTTTGACTGGAAACGAGCTTGGTAATCAAGTACATTGTTTAGGGTGAAATGCAATTTTAATCCCTGAAGACATGGCTTAATTTGGATTAGTGGTCTAAAAAGTTGTTGTTGTTCTTGTTGTTAGTTTTTATCCTTTATTACCTAGTGATGATCACTTACTAATATGATGGTACCGCTAGATGTGTGTAGCAATTATACTAAGTGGTGACAGGAACCACTTAAAAAAGAAATCTATGAGAACCAAGATCTCAACAAAAGAATTTTGAAGGGCCAAAACTAAATGAAGGCACATTTGTTACTCTGTGATCTTGTATTACATGGCATGAACATCAGGATATTTTAATGTAAAAAACTAATGTTATATTTTAATCCTATCTTATGTTTATTCGAAAAGATAAAAGGGTAAAAACGTTTCCTTGTGTTTAAAGGGCAATTTGTCATGTCTTAGCATCTGATTGAATGCATTTCTAAGCAAAAATCCTGAAAATATGAGATAATTTTCTAAGCAAAAATCCTGAAAATATGAGATAATCTTAGATGCGCTGCTATTAGTATCCTATGCAGAGATTAATCCAACAAAGGCACACTGCCATGCAATTACTGCCCTCCTAAGCCATGATGCTGGGATGAGTATTGATTGGGTCCATGGGTATGGCCCTGACTCCTATCCCAAACAGGAAAGTAAAAGAAACTAAATTTTGTAATAAAGCAGAATAGTTTACTCTCAATACTGTTTTACAATATCAGTAACCTGTTCCTGTGAGACATTGGAACTCTTAATTAGATTTCATTCAATTGACTGTGGTCTGCAATACGATAATCACCACTTTTCTTTTTGTATTTTCTCGAAAGGGGTGAGTGTGTCTGTGCACACACACGCAGATAAATATCAGAAAAAGTGCTGAATTTTTGCTTTAGAGGATACCTTATCCTCCCTCATGATTGTTCTTATTCTCTCCTTTCTATCATGAATTTTCTTTCGTTATTTTTTATGGTAAGATTCGGTTCATCTCTTGCTCCTTTTTTTTCTGCTTGCTAATGTTCCTTTGTTTTGCTTTCTTCCCCTATTGAGGTCTTACTCACAATTATTGCTATTTAGGCTGTGCTTAAACAGTTTGGGGCTGGCGGATATGGAGGTTCAGATAATATGGTTACTGATGAAGTGGAACTTCAACAACATCAGAAACTTGAGAAGCTTTACATATCAACACGGGCCGGAAAGGTTACTTGGTTTTTCTGTACCAATCCTCTATTTTTGTTCATTTTCTTATCTCTACTTATCCCTCCATCCTTGGCTTATATGAAATATATTGTTTTTCAGCATTATCAAAGGGATATTGTCCGTGGTGTGGAAGGTTATATTGTAACTGGATCCAAGAAAGTTGAAATAGGTCCGTAATTTTGGTTGGTGAAATTTTATTTGTAGTTAGTTTTTGCAACAGAGTGTATGACATATTCTTGACAAAGTGTAAGAGAAGAAAAAGGAGGATGGGATGGAAATTGTGTTTATAATAAGAGAAAAGAAATAGGAGTTCTGCTAGAAGGAATTAGAGAACAAAGATTGGAGAGGTAGTAGAATGTACACTAGACAGAAAGCTATTTAAGAGGATAATTGTGCAATAATGGGAGAGGAATAGAAATGTGAATGAGCAGGAGTGGGGAATAGTGGCAAGGCAGAACTGAATTTTTGGGAGTGAGTTGGTAGCTTAGGCCGGGGAGGGTATGTGTTTCCATATGTTGAGCTGTTTTTCCCCTGTAATGGAGATTTTCTTCCTGAGTTCAACTGTAATTCAATTTAAATACCGCTCCTATGAGTATTGTTATTGAATTACCATACTTGTTATTTAACAGGAACAAAGTTATCAGAAGATAGCAGGAAATATGGTGCAGATAATACATGTACCAGTGGTAGCACATTATCGAGAGCAGCACTAAATTATGCACGTGCACGTGCACAAATGGAGAAGGAGCGTGGAAGTTTACTAAAAGCACTTGGAACACAGGTAAAAAATGCCCTTGCACATGCTCACTCATACACCATAGGGTTCTGAAGTTAAACAGTTTCATGCCAGTACATGTAATTTTGTGCCAAAGTGATGTGGACTGAAGCGTCTTAAAATACAAGACGTAACTATTATCAGTGCTTGGATGGATACTACATATTTTCCTGTTTGCTGCCTTATTTTTAATCCAAGCTCCACCGAACCTGGGGAAGCAGTGAAATATCAAGCAGTTTCCTGAATCCTCTATGTAGTTTATTCACTTGAAACTAAGTATAGATACTTATCTTACTGTTCCATTTCTACCATTTTTCTTGAGATATTACATTTTTTTAGCTTGTTATATTATATATATTGCACACCATTATTCTGCCTGATAAAGACAAGGAGGAATAATAGGGGTTTATGACATTAACCAATATCTTTGGTTTATGCATGAGTCCATCATACAGCCATTGATAATTGTATGATTGAAGGGTTCAAATCTGGCTTCAGACATGTAAATGTAATTATTGGATTTACCCCTAATTGAACTATTTCATCTAAAATGAATAAGATATAGAATTATAGATATTTAAATGAGAGGGAGAGCCTTGTTACAGTGATGACGTTGCAGTTTTGTAACCTAGGCCACAGGTTCGTTCAAATCCAAGGAAGCCCCATCTCCAATTGCAAGGATAAACTCTGTACATATATCCTTCCCTGACAAATCCTGTTAGTTGGGAGCCTCATACATTTTTATTGATGTTTAGATTTGGCTTCACTGATTTAATGTTTGGATTCCATCCAACAGAACTATTTTATTGATCCTGAATGGCATACACGGATATTCAAATCTATTTAATCTAGGCTAGGTCAAGTCCTACCTTTAATTTAATTTATTAGTTGCCTTATACATTCACCACGTTAGTCTTTCTTGCTTATTGACCCAATTACTCGGAGACTAAACATTTTCAGTTTTGCTTGATGCTTAGGTTGCAGAACCCTTAAGAGCAATGGTGATGGGAGCACCATTGGAGGATGCCCGGCATCTTGCTCAACGATATGACAGAATGCGGCAGGAAGCCGAAGCCCAGGTATCTGTAAATTTATGTTTCATATTATTATATATTTTTCATTTCTCACCAGCTTATTTTTTGGTAAATGTCCGAATAAGTAAATATTTCATCGATGTTTTTTTCTGTGTACTTTGTAATTACATTGTCTTTTAAACCTAGACAGGCTATTGAAGTTTCCAAACGCCAGGCAAAAGTGAGAGAAACACCAGGCAATACTGAGAATGCTATGAAGCTGGAAGCAGCTGAAGCAAAGCTCCAAGACCTGAAGACAAACATGGCCATATTGGGAAAAGAAGCAGCTGCTGCGATGGCTGCTGTCGAGGCGCAGCAACAGAGGTTAACCCTCCAGCGTCTTATAGCTATGGTATTGAAGTTTTACCATATGATGCCGCAGTTCTTATGTTTTAAAATCTTGAATCTGAGTTATCAGAAATTATCACTCCTACTTGAATCCAATGTTCTATTTCTAATATGAAGGTTGAAGCAGAGCGTGCCTATCATCAACGAGTACTCCAAATACTTGATCAGCTTGAGGGAGAGGTAAGCCATTGTATCCGTTTGTCATTTTTACATCATATTCACAATATAAAAATCAAATATGCCATTGGGAAGTTATATAATTTTCTTTTGGTATCAACACATGATTGTGTGGCATATTTATATTTGAATAATAGATGATATCAGAACGACAGCGAATTGAAGCCCCTCCCATACCAAGTGTGGATAACAGCATGCCACCACCTCCATCATATGAAGAAGTAAATGGTGTATATGCTTCTCAAGCACATAATGGCTCAACAGATAGTATGGGTTACTTCTTAGGAGAGGTTAGATTTTTTCTTGTACAAAAATTAAATATTCTACTAAAAAAATACGTCACTACTTACTTTATTTTCTGTGCAGGTTTTATTTCCCTACCATGCTGAGTCAGACGTTGAATTGAATCTATCAGTTGGGGATTATATTGTTGTTCGAAAGGTTTGTGACTTACCAAATCTATCATTACAGCTTTTTAAGGAATCAAACCAGGATCCTCTTCTGTATCTGCAGCATCATGTTCTCTGCTGCCAAAATCTGAACCATTTATTACGTTCTCTCTATTTCTTTAAGTACTATGTACTAATTAATCAATGGCTGAGATTTGTTGTAGAAAAAAATTGCTTCAGAGGATTTTATTTGGAATCTCTTTTTTTTCTCGTGGGAAGGGTGCTTTATATTTGGATTGTTTTGGTATTTACAAGCCTGCAAAACCAAAATTTTGAATTTTGACTCATGACAAAGGCAGTAAAATACAGGTATACCAAAATGTAATAGTCAGACCCTCTTATCAGTCTAAGCTTCAGACAAAATAGGCAATCTAATATGATATCGGAAAACGGTTGATTAAGTTGTCAGTTATTCAACACTACATGATTGTTTGGTCATTTTCTTGTACCTTGTGTCATGTCATGACATACTTGGCTATAAAGGAATTGTGGCCCTGCAAGAGCCTGTATCCCTTATTCATCACATTGGTGTTATATCTAAAATAAACTTTTGGTTGTATTGGCGGTGGGGACAGACTACCCTAAAATCATTTAAAATTGTTTCTAATATGACTCTGATTGGCAGGTGACGAACAATGGATGGGCCGAGGGCGAATGCAAAGGGAAAGCAGGTTGGTTTCCATTTGGTTACATTGAAAGAAGGGAGCGAGTCCTTGCTAGCAAGGTGGCTGAAGTGTTTTGATTTTTTTTCTGCTGAGCAGGGTTGAGTTGGGGGTTTCTTCCCTCGGGGTTTTTGTATGTTTTGGTTTGTGCTTCATGGATAACGTGTGCTTAGCATACACCAATCGCTTTGTGATATATAGATGACCGCTTCTTTTCTTGTGATTATCCGTTGATTTATGTAGTGTTAAAATCATTTGTAGCTATGATTAACTTCAAGTATTAAAATATTTATACTCATACCCGTGTTTAAGAAAAAAGATTCGTAGCTAAATCCATGTTTGAATGAATAACAGAGTCATATACAATAGGTGCTTGTATATTTCGATCTGGGTTTCTTTCACTTTTTAATTAAATTAAATAGAATGTTTTTCTTTTAACGTGTCGTTTTTCGGGAGTTCTGCACTGAAACCTGTTTGTTTGAGACATACACGTCGTCTTTGAACTGTGTTGTACTTGAATTATCTGGGAATGCTACAGAAATGAGGAATTGAAATCATCAATATTTGACAGACAGATGAACTTTCAAATCTATATCAAAATAAGGAAGTCGTACGTTGTGTTTGAATTAATCCAAAATGTTTTTTTTTTAATTTTCAAATATTTATCTTTAAATTTTTTATTATTTGTATCCTAGTAAATTTTGCAGTCACAAAACTTAAAAAAGTTATTGGATTTTGCAGTTTTCACAAATCAACTCATGCCAGTTATTGAATATTAAATTAAGTACGTAAGTATGTCAAATTGAGTGAATCAAGCTTATTACGGATTCAACTAATGGATCTCTCCAATTAAGGTCACTTTTAAATTAGAAAATTTTTAATTCAATATAATCCAGCTGACTCATTCAATTTTAAAAAATATCAAAATTGAACAAAATAAAATTATGAATAATTCAATATTTAAAAAATAAAAAATCACGGATATAAAATACAGATAGTTAAATATTAAGATATTAAATTACAAAAAGAAAATCAAAATAATATAGAAAGAATTATTAATTCAAAATTCTATATCATATTGAATATTTTTAAATATAAATACATACACACTCTATTAAATCTCATTTTTTTTGAATAAATGATGCATTAAAGGCAAATTAAATTAAATAATTAAGAAAAAATATTAAAATAGTAAAAAGTAAGAAAATTGAAACTAAGTTATATTTTTATGTAAAATTATAACTTTAATCTAAATAATTTAACTATTATCATCACACCGGATTATCCTTGCCAATTATTGTATTTTAAGACAACTCAATCTTGTTTCCGAACACGATCAAATACTTTTAAAAAAAAATTGAATTAAATATATTCACATTGTAAATAAAATGTTATAATCGGACAAGGAATTGCTATTAATAGTAAAATATATAATTTTATGATAACTATTTTGAAAATTACATCTATCTATACTTAAGGTGATTTAAAATATAACGAGTGTAAAAATCTTTACAATTGAGGAGAAGATGTGTACCTGGAGATTATTATTTTTTTAAAGAAAGATACACATTTTAGTGCTAGGAAGACAACGTAAAATAGGTGAACTAAAGTTGTGCCAACCATGTTTCACAGACTATTTATCTTTTTGTCAACTTTCCACAGATCATGGGCTGCAACTTAGTGAGAAGCTCAACTTTTTATTTAATTTTTTTATGGAGAGAAAAGTAAAATTTTGAAATTTATAAGTTATTGACTCATTTATTTATTTGTTTATTTTGGGGGGCTCTACAAGAAATTATTGATTTCAACATTAAAGAAGTGCATGTTCGATCTGGCCCAGTACTGGGATAGTGAAAAGCCCATTCGGCCTTTTGATTCTTTATTGTAGTACTAACTACTCGTGAGTTGCACGTGAGCCAGTAGCTAACTTCTGAAAACACTCGCAACACAAGCATTAGAAATAAAATGGAGCACTGCATTCTGTTCCTCCATGTGCCTAAAGGTGTTATCCCCACAACCTCAATGAAATCATTTAAATTCTCTTGCTTTGCATTCTTTGTTTCTACTCTTTCACGTATACGCAACATCAACTCGAGAAAAAGCTCAACATTTTTCACTCTAAATCCATAGTTGTGGGTTAGTTGAAACAAGCACATCTTTCAGTCTTGTTTTCTCTGAGACGACCCCACAATTAGATCTTACGCCTTTTCTCTCTCTTTTTTTAAGTTTACAAATCACCATCATTAAGAAAGTGATGGGTTTGGATCAGGATACTTAGTCTTTTAAATTGGAAGCAAAAGCTAATAATTTCTCGGTACTTGCAATCTCCATCTTCCTCTTTTCTTTCTTTTTAATTCACTCCACGTCATCTTTTCTCTCAACCATTCTTCTCCGATCACAAATATATGCATATGTTTTCTGCGTTTAATATAATAATTCAAAACGTAATTTTTAAGAAAAATAATTAAAATTTGAGATAAATAAATTGTTAAATATAATTCTAAGAAAATGGATTGAATTAGGTTACCACCAATCTAAAATGTTTGCATGTGTTAAATTATTTTAACTCTTATAGACTTAAAATGTCAACTCAATGTACAAGAAAATCCAAATAAACTTTTTTTATAACATATTTTTCTCTAATAATTTTGTTGCGTTTTTGTCAGGTTCCAAAATTATGTTCAAAAGTATAAAACTCATTTAGTTTCCATAAACGATAAGTCATACCAAAAAACAATCAACCAAAATAAACAATTATGGAAAAGATTAGAAGACGATAAACATGTAACTTAACCAATCAAATACAAAAGAAAATTACACATTTAAATACAAGAAATTTAATGTAAAATTCAGATAGAGGTTCATACCTCTCAAAATATCCCTAGGTTAAATAAAGAGAAAAATTTCTTAATTGTATATATTTTTATGAATGAACTTATAAAAGCCTTGAAACTTATTAAAAGCGTTGTGGTATGGAAACTGAATTCATGAGAAAGATAATAGATTATATGTAAACAGTATAATAGATTATTTTTAAACCCAAACATTATAATTTTATTAGCTATAACCTATGAACAAAACAAAGATTTCAATTATTAAAAATTAAAAATTAAAAATTATTTATTTTCTTTATGCGATTATCTATAACAACAAACGTAATAACATATTAAAGAAAAGCCCACGGAACAGCTCTTTGCTGGACCACGGTGAATTCATCGTGGGCAACACGCAAATTACCAAATGATCCAATTCCAACACAATTTGCCCAAAAGCTTCACTGTGTAAGAGACAAAGTACAAAAATTGAATTCAAACAGTGTCAAATTACCATAATGCCCAACAATGTTGAATCTAAAATTCAAAATCTTTTCTTGTCATACATCGATTATTTGTTTAATGTTAAGAAGTCCCGTTATTACATACTTTTTATTACAGACTAGTTATAACAAATGTTTTGAAACATAAGTAGAGTTTAGTTTCTCTAAAATAATATAGTATATAAGTTTTTAAAAAATAAGATGTTATTTTAATCGCCTATTTTTGATAATTGTATTCGGTTTTTTTAATTTATTTTCGTACAACTACTCAAAATAATATTTTTTTATACTTAAATATATAATGGATTTTTTTATTTAGTGTATATATATATATATATATATATATAATCATCGTTAACTTTTCTGAAATAATTTTATTTAATTTTTTCTTTTTAAAATCTTCATCCATGAAGCAAAAAATAAATATATATTCTAAAGAATTTACTTTTCTTCTTCTACCACTTTCTAATTGTAATAAGTTAATACTTGCCACAATGTTTAAATTAATTAATATTTAATGAACTACATTAAGATAGTTTATTTAAATATAGTGACAAATAAAAAGTTACAATTTTAAATTTTAATGATGTAGAGTTTTCTTACATTCACTGAATCATATGGGACGACACTAATTAATAAATTAATGAAATATTAAATATGAGACTCCAATAATTAATAGACTAATGAAATATTAAATATGAGACTACAATAATGAATGAAATGTTACTTATGAGATATACTAATAACGAAGTCGTTTAAAAAATATAAAGATAATTAATAACACACTTTTTTCTTCTCTTCGCCATATTTTTTTTCTTCATTCTCTTCTTCCTTTTTATTTTTATTTCTCTTTCTTCCACTTTGTTTTCCTCTTTTATTGTATGTGGTCGTCTTCTTATCTCTATTCTACAACCTTCAAACTTGTAATAAAGAATTCTGGTGGTTAAAACAGTTACTATTTTTAAATTAGTTTTTAACTACCATTTGTTTTAAAATATAATTTGTTAATATGGAAAATGGACAAAGTAGTACATTTTCAAAATACAGAAGACCGGAGATTAAAAAAAAAACATAAACTATTTAGCAAAAAAAAATTAGATGTTGATTTTTGAGAATCAATCCCGTCAGTTTAATTTCAATCAAAGTAGTCAATTATTTCTACTATTAGTTTGTCATAAATCAATGAGATATTTTCTTGAAAATAAACTAAATATATCTAGAGTTTTATTTTACATATTTATTAGTGTTTTTTTATAAAAAAAATCAAAGATATATATAACCAAGACAATCTTATTCAAACATTATAGAACGGACCATTAAAATATAGTTGATTTAGCAATATGCTTAAAAGTTTAAATAAAAAAATCTTATTTGAGTAGATTTGGGCTTTGGGTGTTGCATATGATTCATTATACAAAGAATTAAATGAGTAAAAAGTCTAAAATAATTACTATAAAATAAAACTGCAATTTTGTCTTATTACTGATGATGGAATGAAATGAAATTATTGGTGATAGCGGTGGCAGTTATTCCCGCTCAACTTCACATCCTATTTTTGAAAGCCATTTCATCACCACTCGATTTTATGGTGCGCGGCGCGGGTCCTTCCAAACACTTAAATTCGATTTAAACCCTTTCATTTCACCCACTTCATCATTGTCCCCGGTAAATTAAATTAAATTCAATATATTCCATTTCCTAATGAAAAAAAATTTAAAATTTAAACCGATCTCGTTCAAAATTAAAATTATTAAAAAAGGAAATAGAATTTGAACGGTGAGGAGGATGAGCATCTTCTTCTCCATTCATCCTCACTCACGGCTAGAGCTAGTTGCTCTGTACTGAGTACTGAAGAAGACGAAACAATCTGTGTCTCCGTGCGCGTGCGTGCGTGCGTGCGTGTTTTCCTCTCTCTGTCTCATACAGTAATATCCCAATCCATCTAAAGGAAGCAACGAAGAAAAGAAAATGAAAAGCCAAGAGAACCAAATTTTGATCCCTTTTCTTTGCATAGCCATGTGAGACTTCTGACACATTCTCTTCCCCTCGCTGTTAAGTTCTACTGTGTCACCAACTCGGTGAGAGTGAACTCAATGGCTTCTTCCTCGCGCGGAAGGAGTAGCTCGCCGTTTTCTTATCGTAAACCTTCCACTCCTTATTCATCCACTTCTTCCTCCTCTTCATTCACTAACGGAAGGTTAATGCCTCGCTCCTGCTCTTCCTCCACGTCCTCGTTTTTTAACTCCGGTGCTCGATCCATGACTCCCAGTCGTGGTCGCAGCGAGTCAACGTACAACGGCTCTCGAGGTTACGCTGGCCGTTCCCCCGTGGCGTTCGGGGAGGAGGACCTGATTGCGGAGCCGGTGGATTCGTCGAGGTCTGGCGATAGCATTTCTGTCACGATTCGGTTTAGGCCGTTGAGGTAATGCTTAGATCTGAGGTTGTGCTTTCAGATCCACTCGCTGCGCGATTGAATCGTTCGATTTTTCCATTCGTGTTATCTGAGATTGAATTTCTCTCACTGATTGGTTCTGTTGCAGTGAAAGGGAGTATCAGAGAGGGGACGAGATCGCGTGGTATGCCGATGGCGACAAAATTGTCAGAAATGAGTATAATCCAGCTACTGCCTATGCATTTGGTATTGTTTATTGTCTTCATCGTGTGGTGTTGTTCTTATTCGTGTTGATTGATTTTTTATCAGTCAATGAGGCTTCCACTGGAAATTTGACTTTCATTTTGATGTCAGCGTTAGAAACTGTGGATGCTAAATTTAGAACTCTGATTTAATTTGTGGCAGATAGAGTTTTTGGACCTCATACCAATTCTGAAGAAGTCTATGAAGTAGCAGCAAAACCTGTGGTGAAGGCTGCCATGGAGGGCGTCAACGGTATGGAATGTTAATTTTGGATTCAATACAAAATGACAATGTGATGCGAGCAGAGTCTGATTTTGGTACTATCAAGTCATTTTAATGGATTGAGGAAAACTGTTATGGCTGTATACTGGTTTAGTCTCTACTTGAGTTAGTAGGTTGAACTGGTTAATCGTATTCTGGTATATGTTAGAGTAAAAAGTGATTTCTGTTGAATTTGGAAGTCATTTTCTTTGTTGTTAATTATTTTGGTTGATTGAAGATGACTTATTTCTGAATATTGCAGGAACTGTGTTTGCCTATGGTGTGACAAGTAGTGGTAAGACACATACTATGCATGTAAGTGTCATCCTTTACATTTTTTATTTGATTTTCCTTTTTGTTCTCATTTTACAGTGTTGTGCTGAAAATCCATGTTCCTGTATCGCCAATCACCATGTTGCAGATTTGCAATTTGCATGTCATCCGTATATTACAGATTTTATTTTTCTTAGAGTTGGTTGTTGTCAAACAAGATCCGTGTTAGCAAGTTAGTGATGTTGTATTGGTTTATATTTTTTACACGGCAGCAATTATGACTTGTAAACAATGATGTCATATACTTTTTGTGTAAACGTTGTTCTTGGAATATGACTTATATCACTCAATGTTAGTTATTAGTTTTAAGATGAAATCTAACAAGGATAATTTCTCGTAAGATTGTTTACTGGGTGCTGTTTAAAGGGTTTTGATCCACTAATAGTTGACTATGTTTCTCGGGATACTGGACAGGATAAACAGTTGACTAGTTTTTTGTATAGCAGAATCCAGTAAACTACCAATAAGCACTTCTATGACTGATATAGGACAAATTGACATTGACAATCAATTACACATTAAACAACTTTTAGGGTTAGGATCATTTCTGGTGGAAATTGAAAAATGTCATATTGGCAGTGCTTATAATGTGTATCTGAAATTCTGATTCGGCTCAAGTTAAAAAGGTATTGTGCACACACACATAAAGATTAATTTACAAGAACTGAGGAAAGAATGGGAGTTTTGTATTCTAATGTGAATTAGTTATGAAATTCACATACATTTTAATGCAGTTGTTGAAACTTTTTATTTCCATCCAGAAAATGTAGTTTTGATAGCATATTCTTGCTACGCATTTAACACAGCCTTACGTTTGTATTGTCAATTTCACTCTCACTTGTTGAACTGTAGGAAGTCTGATGTTATCAAGTAACTTGATCTCTATGAAAGTTTTTACCATGATCTGATCTGCTGTGTCCTTTATTCAAAAATAACAATAAGAAACCTTCTTGTGTGACTGATGCTGCTTCTTATATGCATTTTATATAAGGCGTACAAAGGATGGTAACAAGTTGTGATTACTTATTGAAAATTGCAGCTATTTGTATAATGAACCTATTAGCATGTCGACTGTAGATATTTTAAATTTGGTTGTAGCTTGCTTTGGCTTGCCAATGCTTGATTAACCAGTAGTTCTTAACCCATTTTACTTTGTCATGTTTCTTGCTTCCTTTTCGAAGTACTTTATGCCTTTGAACTGCATTTTCTAATTTGTACTTTTCTGTATAGACATGATCTCTCCAGTTATGTCTCTAAACTCTGATTTTGTTTCAATTAATTGTGTGCAGGGAGACCATAATTCCCCTGGTATTATACCGCTGGCTATAAAGGATGTTTTCAGTATGATCCAAGATGTAAGATTATTTTCCTAGCTAAGTACTTGATTATTGAAATTACATATCCAGCATCATGCCATTGTTGTTCATTATAGTTTTATGCTTTGAAATCATGTGTGTTCGCTGCATCTTTTGTTGATAGTTTCTGTGTTTATCACGTGTGTCAGTCTCTTGCTTTGTCCTCTACATGGTCATCTTTGTGCTCCTTTTTAGTTACTTTCAAAGGATTACATGCAAGGATACCTGAGCTCTATGTTGTGATTCATAATAGTTAATAATTGCTATTTCAACTTGACTTGAGTTGATAACCAAAGTATTCCATCTTAATTTTATTTTACTCTCATCTTGCTTGAAGTGTCTAACTTTATTTTTACTGCAGACCCCAGGAAGAGAATTCTTACTCCGAGTATCATATCTAGAAATATACAACGAGGTAAATGACAAAGCAACCCCTGTTCTATCATATTTGTGCTGAACTCAGTTTAGCCGTTGTACAGTAACACTTTTTTCTTGCCTTGAATTTTTTATCCTGCCTCTACCACTTCGTGGCATTGATTGTCACCTTGCTTGTTATATTGTTTGTGTTAATGCTTGGTATAATAAAAAAATTTTGGTTGTTTCTTCTTGGTATCAGGTGATAAATGATTTACTTGATCCAACTGGCCAAAATTTACGTGTTAGAGAAGATGCACAGGTTTCTTATCTCACTATTTCTTCTCTATGGAATTCTGTTTTAAAGTACTTGGTTCACTATTTTTATTCTCTGCAATATGACGGGTCTCTTACTCTGTTTTCGTTTGGCTTTCTATACATGAATACTGATATTTCTTAGTCATCTTGGAATGGAGTGCATGGATGAACTTTTAATGTAAAACTAAAACTACTTTGGTGCAGTTGTTGATGCTAAATTGGTTCCCTGGTGAATTCTGATATTTGAGAATTATTATTTTCCACTTTTTTTTTTCTACCCTTACAATGTAATTATAACCATCTTCATTGTAACAAGATTTATGTTTTTGTTGTTTTGTTTTTGTATATTAAAAGATTCACTTCTAAGTTGAAATCATGTTTTATAATTTCCATTAAAGAAATAAAAATGACTGCGTCTGTGATTCAAAGAAAATTTAGGAAGTTATTGTTAATTTTGAACTTGATACGGTATGTTTTCTTTCTCTAGTCTAATTGTTGTGTACTTGATTCTTTATACCGGCTTGTTTTCCAGGGAACTTATGTGGAGGGTATAAAGGAAGAAGTTGTTCTATCTCCTGGGCATGCACTTTCCTTTATTGCTGCTGGAGAAGGTAGTTAGTTATGTTGAGAATGATGGTGGCATGATTCTTTCCATTGGTTTTCAAAATTGTATATCATATATTACCAGAATCTTGACTAATGGTAGTTTGAGAAACATTCTTTGACAAGTTTTTTTTTCTTTCATGGCAGAGCATCGTCATGTTGGATCAAACAATTTTAATCTCTTTAGCAGCCGGAGTCACACAATATTTACGCTGGTAAGCATGCTTGATATGGTAGTTGCTGTAATTGTATAAAGAATGTCTGAATCAGGCCTGAGGCTTTGTAGTTTCCAAAATGCTAACTTGCCAAATGTATATGCTTGTGTGGATTGCTGTGTATACTTTTTAAAAGATGATTGCTTAAAAATGTGTTTAATGATTACATAGGTAATGTATTTTGGCTTTCTGTCGGTCATGGACCTCTTCAGGCCAGATGTTTATTTTTATTATTACTATTACTATTATTATTATTATTGTTATATTTATTCGTTTAAAAACAACCAAGCTCTATATTTGTTGTCATCCCATACATTTGCAGATGATAGAGAGCAGTGCTCATGGTGATGATTATGATGGAGTCATATTCTCTCAGCTAGTACGTAAAATTTATCTATGGCTTCTCAAAATTTCCTTGTTTATACTTATTGGACATTTTTGTTCAACTTCTTTTTTGCTTCTCTTCTCCTTTCAGAACTTGATTGATTTGGCTGGATCTGAGAGCTCAAAAACCGAAACAACTGGATTAAGAAGAAAGGAAGGATCTTACATCAACAAAAGTCTCCTGACGCTTGGAACTGTAGGTGTTACAAAGTTTGTTTTTGTCGATGTAGTAGCTATGCATTATTTTTATACTTCAAAATACTATATATAATTTCTGTTTTTTTACAAGGAAGAAGTTGTGACAATTTGTTTGTACTTGTGCTGACTAGGTGTATGACTTGGAATATCTTTGTTAAAAGATACACTTATAACTGGTTGAAATGAATTTATTTTGAAGATTTTATTGGGTAATGAAGCAACCAGTAATTATCTTATTAACATATCTTATTCTGTTATATGTTGATAAAAAACAAGTATCTGTTATGCTGGACTTAGAACAACTGTCAAAGAACAGTCCTGCGTAGCAGGTATACCAGCAGTGCCAGGGCTTCTGCATTTGTTTTAGTGGGAATAGATGAAATCGCATACCTATATTTTGTAAAGTTTTTCGGGGTGGATGGGGATCGTAAGTTCATTCTTGATTTTGTGTTTTCACTGTGAAGGTTATCGGAAAATTGAGCGAGGGGAAGGCATCTCATGTTCCTTATCGAGATTCAAAGCTGACCCGCCTCTTGCAATCATCTCTTAGTGGTCATGGGCATGTTTCAGTGAGTTTGGGTTCTACAGCATTTTCAATTATTATATGGTTAAAGTATATTTCCTGTCTCTTTTATTCTGTATAATTGCTGAGTTATTGTTCTATTTGAATTTGGTTCTTTAATAAGGTATGGGTATTCCAGGGTCTTTCTTTCATTTTGTCCCTTGAATGTTAGATTTTCTGCGTATAGGCACCGCATTAAAATTTGTTGCAATGTGAAAATTTCAGCTTATATGCACAGTAACTCCAGCATCCAGCAATATGGAGGAAACTCATAATACCTTGAAGTTTGCCAGCAGGGCAAAACGAGTAGAAATATATGCTTCGCGCAATAAGGTTGGCTGAAGCTAGAGATTATATATCGAATTGCATAACTATGAGAATGAAAGGTTGCTGATTCATTGTGGATGTTTGTAATCAGATTATTGATGAGAAATCTCTGATTAAGAAGTATCAGAGAGAAATTTCAGTCCTGAAACTAGAACTCGATCAACTAAAGAAGGGGATGATAGTTGGTGTCAATCATGAGGAAATTATTACCTTAAAGCAAAAGGTTTTTAGCTTTCGTGATCTTCATTTCGTATTTTTTAGTTGTTACTCTTTACGCGTTCTTTCTGTGATTTCTAACCGTCTTCGCTTTTCTATTTTATTTGTACTGTTATATGCGTAGTTGGAAGAAGGTCAAGTGAAAATGCAATCAAGATTGGAAGAAGAGGAGGAAGCCAAAGCTGCTCTTATGAGTAGGATCCAGAGGCTAACCAAACTTATTCTGGTTTCCTCAAAGAATGCAATTCCTGGATATCTAACTGATGTTCCCAACCATCAACGAAGTCATTCTGTTGGCGAGGATGATGTGAGCTCATCCTTCAGTTAATTAGAGCAAATTTTCTTTTAGTTTCCTTTTCAATTTTCATTCTGAAAGTTCTTATACTTTAAACTTCTCAATTGATGAATTTCAGTGATTGTGTTTCTTCTGTCACTAATTTAGTAAATCATTCCTTGTTGGACGTGCTTGAAACCTTACTGGGGCTTTCACGTGAACCATTCCTGGATGTTCCTCTTATGTTCAAATTAAACTTTCATTATTTGAATTTTGGACCAGGTGGCAAACACTGTAAAACATGTATTTTTTTTTTCAGAAATTTGATGCCTTGCCTGATGGTGTGTTGATTGAAAATGAGAGTCAGAAGGATACTTCTGCAGTGTCATCAGATCTGTTTCATGACGTTAGACATAAAAGATCTTCTAGTAGATGGAATGAAGAGTTCTCCCCAGCTAGCAGTACTATTACTGAATCAACACAAGCTGGTGAACTGATCAGTAGAACAAAATTGACATTGGTACACTCATAAAACTTCTCTGCAACAATATTTGTTATTTTATATCATACCCCAATTTATGTCTTTAAATAAAATTCTCAGACAGATGGTGTGGTATTTGGATGGGATCAGTACTTTGAAAAAGAACATATCGAGAGCCGATTTTTTTTTTTTTTCATTTTTGCTGATTTTAATGCCCTGAGCGATGGAGGCGTGCACAAGCTAGAGCATCCTAGGGAGGGCATTTATCTAACTAGGACTGCAGTCACACAGTTATAACTTAGCCAAACCTTGTTGTAAAATACCTTCGCCAGTAGAGTTACATAAGATGTATTGAAATATACGAATAAAGAATGACATTATTAGAGATAGTGAAATGGTGGTTGATCCAAAAGAATTAAAGGGTGGTTGTAAAATGTCATTATTAAACTTGTGAATTGTCAAGTCAATTTGAGTTGAGTCCGAACTTGCATAGTAGGATTAGAGACAATGAAAAATAGCTTCCTATGTGTGTGTGCATATCATTTTAAATGATTTATATAGTGCTCAATGTAATAGTTTTAAACTATAACTTGGCAAAACAAGTTAACTATAGTATTTCACAAGATAAAATCACAAGTCATATGTATGTTTGTTTGAAGTTAGAATGCAAATGAAACAATGATAATATGATACAGCCAACTAAGACCTGCACAGTAAGGTGGTGACTGTGTGAAGCCTTTGTTTTAGAAGAACGAAAGCAGAGTAACCACAACCGATAATGAAAACAAAGTAATGGAAATTAGAATAACCAAATATGGTGAACTTGATAGTGCTTCTTCGGATCCTTTTCGACTTCTCTGATAAGAGTTGGTAAAAGAAAGCAAAAACACTAAATAAATTATTCGTTTATGAAATTCAATTTGATGATACGGAATGACTCCAATTCATGCTCATATCACAAAATTAAACACCATGATTATGAGAATTAATATTCTTTGTTTTTTATCATGCTTGAGAGTTACTGTTCCATTGTACCAAATTTGCTTCGATGATTTCTATATGAAATGTTCTGGGGGTATTGCCTAGACAGTGTTATATTTCCTTTTGGTTCTTTTAATAATGGAACCTTCTAAAGAATATGGAAGGATGATCTTCCACAAAAAGGATATTCACCTACACTACATTAAATCCAATTGACTATAGAAGCGAATCAATTAGTTCAACATCCTTATAACAAGGATCAGAATACGAAGAAATGAGTCTCCTTTTTGCTTTGTTATATGAGAATATTCATGTTAGAGCTTTGAGTCACATAGGAATAAATGAATAACATGAAAACCTAAGAACATAAAGATGTTGTAAATTGAAGCAAGTGAAATATAACAGATGGTATAAGATTAGAAGTGACGAACACACCATTTGAGTTTGACTTAAGATTAGTGAGAGCAAGAATCACCATTTCAATTCCTAAGAAAGATAAAACTAATGGAGTGAAAATCAGACTCACAATTTCGCAAAGAAATCCTATTCATTCAAAAGTTGTAATACAATGAGGCAAGACTCTCTTATAAAGAGAGGGGATGTCCCAGAGTCAAAGGATCTAGAACATTCTTGCTTTTGGGTGCTACTTTTGAATTTAAATAACATACAAAAATTTGTCTCTAATTTTATCACTAATTTGAATTTTCCCACTATATTCCTCGCACAAATTTTTGAAAATTAAAAAATTGGTCGCACTTCCCTTGCCTTTCTAACTCATCGCCCAAGCTTGACAGGGATCTAGAATCATCTTCACTTGATGCATCTAGGTCATGTTTTCCATGCTCTCCTTGCCACGCTTTCCAAGCTGAGAATAAAATCATGCTTCCTTAGGCCAAGGATCTCCATAGCTTGTACCTAATTGAGTCCCAATAGCTGGTCCTAGACATCTTGTACCTTTTTTTCTTTCTAATTTATGCACTTATCATTTAGGTATTTTGTTGCTCTATGCTTTACAAAATTGGGACTTGAGACCACTGATTGAATTGTAGGGTGGAATGACACCGTCTGATCAGAAGGATCTTCTTGTTGAACAAGTCAAAATGCTAGCTGGAGATGTGGCTTTAAGTACCAGCACTCTGAAGCGCTTGATGGAGCAATCTGTAAATGACACCGAAGGCTCCAAAACTCAGGTATCTTGCTCTGTTTTCAAACAATGTCGCATCAAAATACAGGTCCCAACAATGTCAATCAAGTTTGTTTGATGTTTTTACTGATGTCAAACGATATTTTTTGGTTTTGTTTTGATTCCCCTCACATTTTGCTGTAATACTCAGTACTTGACGGGCCATTTTTAAGCGAGTGGTAAAATTATAACGAAAGTTTCAGTCTTCATTTCTAACTGAAATGCTTGCATTCTTAAAAAATGCTGCCTCATTACAGATTGAGAACTTGGAACGTGAGATCCAAGAAAAAAGGAAGCAAATGAAGGTGTTAGAGCAAAGATTAATTGAAATTGAGACGGGAGATTCTCCAGTGGCTAATTCATCACTAGTTGAAATGCAGCAGGTTAGTGAAGTTGGTATGGAAATCAATAATATAGATTTGAAGCCTGGATATTTATGTAAATGCTGTGATAAAGCTTATTTATACCTTTTCTTTATGGGTTTGTTGTGACAGACAGTCACGAGGTTAATGACTCAATGTAATGAAAAGGCCTTTGAGTTGGAGGTGAGTAGTACTTTAGCTTTGTTTGTGTGTTATTGCGCTGTCAACTTGTTTCCAAAATTGTGCCCCGCCTCCCCGGAGCATTTCTTGCATTGTGTTTTAGCATAGTCCGTGATCAACAATGGCCATTCATTAAAAAAATTAATTTGTGTTTTTAAATATTTGTAGCTAAAATCTGCAGACAACCGTGTCCTTCAGGAACAGCTAAATGATAAGGTACTTGCCTTTTTTTATTTATACTGTGTTCTTAACTTGTTGACCTTATCTTTTTTATTTTTAAGCTGAGCAAGTCCATTTAGATCCTTCTGCTATCCCTTTTTTTTTTTGTTTACCCTCCCTGAAAGCTAAGGATGATGAAAACCTCACCAGTATACAAGTTTCTATGTTGACAGTTTCCCTCTTCGATTTTTCTTTTGTTGACAGTGTTCTGAAAACCGAGAGTTGCAAGAAAAGGTGAAGCAGCTAGAGCAGAAACTGGCAACAGTTACTAGTGGTACATTGTTAGTGTCTTCTGAACAACGTGCATCGGGAGAACACGCTGATGAGTTGAAAAAGAAAATACAATCCCAGGTAATTTAATTTTTTGCTTTTGCAGTACCATAGTTGTATATTGTATATGCTTTTGATTCAATTTACTTTATTTTTCCCGGTCCCTCTTTCCTTCTTTTATATGATTTTATATTCCCTGTTTGTCAAAATACTTCTTCTGCCTTTGCCTATTTATTAAGGAAATTCCGTGTTAAGATTAATATTTAAAGTAATTCAGGACTTCAGTGTTGTATTCTGTACTAAATTGACATTTCTTTTCCCTATTTTCAGGAAATTGAAAATGAAAAACTGAAACTAGAGCAAGTTCACTTGTCAGAAGAGAATAGTGGGTTGCGTGTGCAGAATCAGAAACTCTCAGAAGAAGCTTCTTATGCCAAAGAACTGGCCTCTGCTGCTGCTGTGGAACTGAAAAATTTGGCTGGGGAAGTGACAAAACTTTCATTGCAGAATGCAAAGTTGGAAAAAGAATTGATTGCTACGCGAGATCATGTCAACTCTCGTGGTGCTGTTGTGCAAACAGTCAACGGTGTTAACCGCAAGTTCAGTGATGCAAGATCTGGAAGGAAGGGGAGGATTTCTAGCCGTGCTAATGAAATTTCAGGAGCTGTTGTGGATGATTTTGAGTCATGGAATCTTGATGCTGATGATTTGATGATGGAACTACAAGCTAGGAAACAACGAGAGGCAGCTTTGGAGGCTGCATTAGCCGAGAAGGAATTTGTGGAGGAACAGTATAGGAAAAAAGCTGAAGAGGCCAAGAAAAGAGAAGAAGCCCTGGAGAACGATTTAGCAAATATGTGGGTCCTTGTTGCTAAGTTAAAAAAAGAAGGGGATGCTGTTCCAGAATCGAACTTCGATAAAAAAAATGATGGCGCACAACACATAAATGATACAAAAATTAATGACGTTGAAAGTAATATAGTTCCCAAGGAGCAGCTTTATGATGCACCAAAACCAGATGATGAAATTCCCAAAGAAGAGCCATTGGTCGTTCGCCTCAAGGTAACCTATTCTGCAATTATTATATTTTTCTTCGTCTTAGAAAATTGAATTGATTCAGTTAGTTTTCAAAATTATTAACTTTGGGTAGGGAATAAGGAAAAGAAAGAATAAAAGACCTTGAATAATGGGATATCAAATCAACTTGATATGATTTTGATAAAAAAAAATACTGACCCAATAGTCTATTTATCTATTTACAATTTAAAATTTCAGGCGCGCATGCAAGAAATGAAAGAAAAGGAACTCAAGTACCTTGGGAATGGCGACGCGAATTCCCATATTTGTAAAGTATGTTTTGAATCTCCAACCGCAGCAATTCTGCTTCCATGCCGACATTTTTGTTGTAAGTCTTTTCCTATATAGCTTGAATCTATTGCTCTAATTTTTTTTTGGTGATTTTCCTTTTTGGATTTACAATTTTTGTCTGAATACTTATATTTTCTCGTTTGATCTTGCAGTGTGTAAATCCTGTTCACTTGCCTGTTCTGAGTGTCCAATATGCCGCACAAATATTACAGATAGAATTTTTGCTTTTACATAAGAAAGGTCTTGCCGTTATCTTACTATTTTTGTGAACTCTATTAAAATGGGTAAATATTAACTATTTCCATTTTCGGTTCCTGATCTTTGCAGGGCTCTATCCCATTGAGTTAAATATACTCCATGCTATAAAGGGTGCAATTCTTTTATTAGTTTGCCTGTACGTAAAAGGTATATCAATATCTTCTTTCTTTTGTACTACCCCATGGGAACTGTATAATAGGGGAAACAAAGGGGTGTGGAGAAAGAATGTAAAAAGGAAAAAGGTGTAAACAGCACTGCTGAA
Organism: Lablab purpureus; assembly: GCA_030347555.1. NCBI lineage: Eukaryota > Viridiplantae > Streptophyta > Magnoliopsida > Fabales > Fabaceae > Lablab > Lablab purpureus. The sequence goes on along the minus strand of CM059262.1, from coordinate 38,749,539 downwards.
GTACATATGCACTATACGTTTGTTTTATGAAATCCAGCAGAATTTTGTTGCCCATCCTGTGCATGTCCTTTACTGAGTGTAAGAGCAGTGAGGTTTTCTTTTTTGTTCTCCTGCTGCACTACCAACATTATTTAATACCAATTATCTATCACTACGATACCCAAATTTAGTGGGATGCCAGAACCAGTCTTGGGAACATAGATGCATTATTGTTAGACTTTAATTGGAATTTTCGCGAGTTTCTCTTTGCATAAAAGCCATCTATCTATAGTTTTAGTTTTTGGATGTTTTAACAAACTTTTCATAAATAATTTTACGAGAAAAAAATTAGTAGAAATGAAACAAATTAATTTATACATAAAGACATGCGAAATTTTTTACCAATTAACTTGTGCATTAGTAATATGTAAATAGATATACTAAGGATATGCAAGTTATTGTAGATTTGTTTTTTCCATGGTTATTCAAGAACCGTCTAGGCGTGGGGTGATCTCCTTGGAGAGGGAGGTTGCACGCAATAACCATTGCTTGTGTTAAGCGCCATTTACACAAGGTGAGTGTTTGTGAATGAGCTCCCTGTACTAGTCATGTACACAGTCTAGAGAGTAAAGCTTTAGAAATCATAGCCTCACTTAGTAAACTGTGCAGTAGATCATGTTTTGCTGTGTTTTTTAATTTTAGAATGGTGTCTTTCACTTTAGAGTCTTCCTCGAACCCGATTAGCCGTTAAATGCGAACGATTTTTATTTTAAAATTCAAAGGGTGGTTTAGTTTGGGTAGTTCTAATCTATTAAATTTAATCCTCAATTGTCACTTTCAGTTATTTCTAGAGGCTGCCCGAGGAAAATATTTAACAATTTCAAAAGACAGACTGTGGAATTCTAATTTAGTTAAATATAATTGTATTGCTTAATGTAATTTAGTTAATAAATGGTATTTTTTACGTTAATTAATTAAAAAGACTATTTAATGAGAGTTGGTGCTAATAAAATGTTGTGTAAAAAGGTCATTATTTTGCCAACTAAATTGACGTTACCGAATAAACTTCGTTCAAATGCGCTTTTTTAATTGAAATAAACTTCTTTATTTATGTTTTATTTTAAAAAAGTAAGAATAAAATGAATTCTTTAATTATATTGAACATGTTATCTTAATAACACTTTATATAATTATATGAAGCAGAAAGCAATAGCTAGTCTGTTTAAATCTTGCTTTTGGTTGAGATAGGTAATTGATATCAGTGTGAAACCATATTTAAAGAAAAGCAAAACAAAGGATGTGTTGTGCTGACGTCTTCCTCTTCAGGTTCGGTGGTATTCACGCTAAAGCTAAGTATTTTAAATACTTTATAAAATAAAGTATCTCGCAAATAGGATCAAACGATATGTCACCGGAATAGTTTCACTTTTTTATTTTTATTTTTATAAAAAAATACTTTTATCTTTGTCTTTATATATAACATATATAAATACATAAAAAATTATGTATAATTATAGTCAATTTTTACTACATATCTTTTTTTTTCTAATGGTAGATATGAATAAAAAAATATAATGACAAATTTTAAATTAAAATATTATCATATAAAAATCAAATAATTATAAAATAAAAATAAAAATTATCAAATTATATATTCTAAAAATATATTATAAAATTAAAAATTAAATAAAATTAATATAAATTTTAGATTATTTAATTAATTAAAAATATTTTAAAAATTTAAAATCAAATAGGTAAACTACAAAAGTTATAATAACAAAAAATATTAAAATATATTATAAAAATAAATTATAAAATTAAAAACCAAATAAAAATTAATATAAAAATTTTAAATTATTTAAATAACTAAATATTTTAATAATTTGAAACAGAAATAAATATAAAAAAGAAAACATGTATTGGAACGGTATAATCTCAAATTTAATTTAAAAATAAAATATTATTCATGTTTATATTTAGTCAATGTAAAAGAAAATTGATTTAAAATTAGAACAAGTTCTAATAATATCATAAAAACCGATTATTTTTTATTTATTTTAAAAATAAATAAATTTGTATCAAATTTTTAAAGATATGACTTGTGATATACTTAATTGGAAGGAAAAAAATATAAAATTTTGGTTGAAAAAAAAAATACAAAAAAGAAAGATAATAAAGTGAAAACATATCCAAATTAAAATACTCTTCATTTTTGTGATGTCCCAAATAACTTATTTCTGGAACAACTCAAATGAACTACTAGTAGATATAAGATTTAGTTTATATAATAACAAATCGTTATAAAATTTGTGGTTGAAATTAATTTAAAGTTTAAGTTCATAATATTATGAGAATTTATAACATTTTTTTATATTTAATTTTTTTTTAAATCTCAAATTTTATTATTTTAATATAATATTTTTTATTAGACTAATGTTAACAATTTTTATTATATAAGACATAAATAATTCAAGTTAACTCTTTACACGTTAATAATAATAAAAAAAATATAAATATAAATATGAATAAATATTATAATCTGTAAATTTTTAAAATAAATTATATTAATAGATTTAATAAAATTTGATATTTAATTAAAAAAATAAAATTTAAAACTCAAAAGAAATTTAAGATTCAATTATTTAAAAAAAACATAAAAATATTACAAAATTTTATAAAATTTTGGGACAAAATATTTATTAAAGCTTAATTTAACTACACATTTTAATCATGTGCAATACCTCAAAATTAATTATATGAAACACAGTTGAAATGAAATTTGAAAGACAAATGGCCCGTTTACCAACCCCAGGTTCGGTTTTTGAAGGTTGTGTGAAGTCGTTCTCTTAATATCCCCGAGGTGACGAAATTAAGAGCTTGAAAAATCCTGCTAACCATCACCATCAATCAACATCCCATTACAACTACGCAAATATTGTCGGTTGTTCTTGTTTTTTAATAGCATTGACTATGAATTATGACAATTTGATGGCCATGTTACGAAAATACTCCATAGCTTTAAAGATTCATAATTCATTAACAACATTTTTTTATACGCATAAAGTTACAAGTCATATCAAAAAATGCTACAAGCTTTAACCGACTTCCCGTTTAAGAAAGTGGAGCATGCGATTCAGTTGTGCTATTCAATGAATTCATGCTCATATCAATCAAAGTATGGACCCCAAAAAATATTATACTAATGAACCAAATCAAAATAATAATAATAACAAAAAAAAAGCTTAAATATGAGGCTGAAACAGTGGCTGGGACTTGGGAGTAGTACAGAATGAAAAATAAATTTATAAAAGAATGCGAGCAGAGAACCCAAAAAGAAATGCAGATAACAAAACCAAAGAAGATATTTTCCAACAGATTTTTACACATAGTACTCGATCTAGATTTTTTAACAATCGATGACTAGTTTAAGGAACGGCATAACCATAACATCCCCATTTGGAATATCCTTAACTCCAACCAAACACATCCTAACTTGAACTAGATCTTGGTCCTGAAATGCCCAACGAAGATCATGGTTCTGCTCCTGCGACCACAACGACAAAACAACAGCAACAGCAAACGCGGTTCAAAGTTGTTTAAACAAAAGTTCGGAAGAAAAAAGAAGTTATACTCGTAAGTTGTATCATATTTATAAGGTGTAAAGCAAACCTTACAGAAACCATTAGGTGCAAATGAAGCATCGAGGAGTTCTTCGAAACAGTAACCGGGTATTGTCTCAATGAGATACTCAGAAATGCTGCTGGTTGAAGCCGAACCAGTGTCACTGGCCACGTTGTCTTCGGCCTTGCAAGAAGAGCTGAGATTCTCATTGGAAACTGATCTGGGGGGTCTGTGGATTCGAGATCGAACGTTTTTTCCCTCAGAGGCGGCGAGTGTATCGGTGCAATTGGTGGAGGAGGAAGCAGAATCCAAAGAAGTGGCGGAGAGCTTGACACCGGTGAGAAGATACCTGTTATGGTTCTGAGTAAGCTCATTGGCTCTGTGGATTGGAAGGTCGCATTCCCTGCATAGCAGTGCCCTGTCTTCTTGGCAAAATAGATATGCACGCTTCTCCTGTTAAAAGAAGCTATTTTTCAAAACAAAAGAAAAGAAAGAAAGAAAGAAAGAAAGAAAGAGAAGTAATATCTAAAATTGAGATAGAAAAATGAATAGAAGTTTGGTTTGTGAAGGAGGAAATTGAGGTGGATATTGAAGAAGAGTGTGATGGAAAAGGGAAGAGAGGAGTGAGTGAGTGAGTGAGTACTTGGCAGATATCACAGAGAGGGAAGTGTTTGGAGGTGGGGTAGAGGAGAGAGAAGCGAGGGTGTTTGGTTGCGAGCTTGTTGGCGTGGTGAATGGTGCGATCGCAGGTATGGCAAAGAGCAGCTTCATCTGCAGGACAAAAGATTGAAGCTTGGAGTTTGTCACAGACATCACACTGGATCTTCATGGTTGGGTGTTGGGGTAAGAGTTAGAAGAGAAAAGAAGAGAAAAGAGGAGAAGGGGTTAAAAGAAAGTTGGAGAGAAAGAGTGGGGACAAAAGAATTATGGGCGACTTGGCTTTAGGTTGAGCCCTATTTAGTGTGTTCTGACTTTGAGAGAAATCTGGATTGGATTGGGAGAGAGCAACTTGCATCTCTTTCTCCTATTTTTATTCTCAACATATGCCAAAACCTTTCACTCTCATTCTCTGCGCTTCTCAACTCCAGGGCATGGTCTGCGTTATCCACTTCTAAATCATCCTCTGCCCTATTTTTCTTCTTTCCTTCAGGGGGGCAAATCTTGTTGCCTTTTCTCTCACCTATGCAATTAACCCTAATTCACCATCTTAAACAAAGCATGTACTTGTTACTCATTCCTCAATTTTGGTTATCCCCTATTCAATCCTTCTCATTGGTTTATCCTTTCAAAGCAAGCAATCTTTAAAACTATGCCCTTTAAAACAAGTTCATGCATGCAAGCTTATCTAGCATAGCACCTTTAAATGCTGAACTAAGAGCAGATCAAAAGATGGTAAACTGAGAGACCTATAAAAGCCATGTAACCAGTGTACCATTTATCCAACACTTGTTTTCAAAATAATTAAAAACACTGAATGAAATATATTTAATAGTATTTGTAGACTATGTATCTAGGATAACGCTTTAAAATATATTTTTCTAGAAGGTCGTAATAGAACTTAAATTAGGATGTAAATTATGCTGGGAATAGTTATATATATATTGACAGATATCTTAACATTATGAGGCATCAATTATTGTGAGGTGCCATACCTAAAAATAGAAATTTATGAATATAAAAAAGGAAACTACTTTTTGTCAAAATATAGGTCCTACTCCCTACTCTAGTCACACCCTCTTTTTTACATTCTATCCATGCCCAATTTTTAAATTCCTCATATTCAAATAGATGTAACGTAACATACAAGTACCACCCCTTTTAACCATTTTAAAAATACTTTTTAATATCTTTCTATTCCTTATTTTCTTAACCTTTTTTAGTTTACAAAAATTAGTTATAGAAGATAAATTTGCACATTCATTTATTTTTGTTTATTTTTTTAGTTTTTTGAATTTAACAATAATTTTTTTGTATAAATAAGAAAGTATAGAAATTATTGTATTGGCTAATTAAGGGGCCGTAAATTTTATTTTCTCTAAAAAGTGTGGGCATATATTATTCTATGACATATATGGAGATTGAATCAAGAGAGTCACAGTCCAATGCTTTCTATCTCATGTGCCATTTCTCTTACTTATGAATGAAAGACAAAAAAAATTATAAAAGAGACCTTATTTATATGTTAATAAAAAATATATACAAATTATATTTTTCTACTCCTTATTAATTTAACTATCATACTATTCTTTATTATTTATTTATTGATTCATTTAAGTTCCTCACATGATTCATAACACTTTACCAAAAATAAATATCTTGAAACCAAAATTGTGTACGCTCAGATATTATTTACCAAAATAAACATCTTCAAAGTAAAAGTGAGTCCATATATTGTTTACGTTGAAAATAGTTCGTGTTATCGTTCATGAGAGGAGGATTATGTTATGTGTAAATGGTAAAAGTATAATATTAATTGTTCTTCTGTACGTATAGAGAGAGAGAATGAGTAGGATTTACAATTGTGGTATTTTGAAGATGCACCACCTACAAGATGGAAGCTGGAGAATGGAAATGGAGAAGTGATTAGATTATTACTAAACGACAAACAACACTTTTTTTAGTGGATATCGATGATGAAGGTTATTATTATTATAATTATTATTATTATGATCATGGTTTTAGAATATTTGAACAAGATATTTTATGTGATATGCAAGTTGTCGGCATGAATAAGGTAACTAGCACACAGCTTTGGATATTTGCAAATTACTCTAAATCTGTGTGTCTGGATCACCCTTTTATATCTAAATAACATTGAAACAACACCACATTCAACTTTAAGCATTGCATGTATTTTATTTTTAGTATTGGTTGGATTTGGTGAATTATAATCTTATTAGGTCCATGAATAGCTGTAAAGGAGAAAAAGGAGGGGCTTCAATTTTCAATTGGGTAAAGGGAATTCTTATTTCATCTGAAGAGAATAAAGAGGAAAGTAAAGTGATTTACTGCCACATCCTTTTGCTAAACAAATAAATAAAATCATCAATTTTTACATTGTTTTCAGAGTAAAAAGGAATTATTGCTAAAATTTATGTAAAAGACAAAAAGTGCATTATAGAAGGAAAACAAATCTCACTCTTTGTGCAGTGAAAAAGTTTTTCAGAGCTGCAAGTTGTACTCTTTTTTTCTACAAAACAAAATTTACTGCCTTCTCTTTATTTATTTCTCTCTCTTCTTCCCATTCAAGTACCCAATATAGATATTTTGGGATGCGCGTTTTTCTATCTCCTTTTTTTTATTTAAAATAATATTATTTAAATTAGGAAAAAAATGAAAGGTGAAATAAATTTATTTTTTATACTATTTTGAATTATTTATTGACGTAATAGTAAATACATTCGCCATGCAAATCTTAACCATAAACACATTTTGTAATTCATAAAAATTAAACGATTAACGCTTTAAAATAAAAACTTGACGAGAAACCGGTTAGCCAATAAACGGTGGTATTTAGAAGTCCTAGGTTGATAAAAACATATGTTATGTTGTTGTTGTTTGTATAAGTAAAAGATAGTATTATATTGAGAAGAAGAAGCAGAGTGAATAGTTAATAGATGTATAAAAAAGAAAGTGGAAGAAAATAGTTGTATAATAGAGAAAGTTGAAAGGGTTTTGAGAGGCAGAAAGCCTACATTCTGTTTGCATAATTCACATGCCTCACATAACTCTCACCAACATTTTACCATCCAAGAGGACCCTTTTATCCTATTTTCCACTTCATAAATATTATATAAGATTTTGGAAGAAGGGTTGAAGGTGGAATAAGTTAAAGATTTTAAATAAATACGGTGACCCCATCACCCTTCCTGTACCTTCTCTTCTCTTCCCATTGCCAGCTCAGCCACTGAATGCTTGGTGGTGTGCTTCCTTTTCCATTACATAAATACGTGTGTGTCGTACAATTTGTCTTTTTTTCTTCTTCCTATCAAACTTACTCCTTTCGCCTACTCTCTTTATACCCACAATAAATACTACCATTTCTATCATTCTTTCTTTCTCATTTTTCCTCAACACTCTCTCAACAACATATTTCACCCTAAAAGTAATGTATGTGAATGAAGTCAACATCTATTTTCATCTTTTTTGTTGCACTTCGTACTTTATGTTATCTTCAACACTGTAAGTAAGTATTATCCTTCCAATGCAACTTCCTGTTTCCAACATCCCAGTTTACCATTTTGTTTTTCTTGTCATGGATACACAGACATATCCTCAACGTTTTGTTCATTCTTAAGTAAATCAAACTAAATCATTAAATTTTTTTAACTTAAGGTGAAATCAGACTAAAATGTAGTGCCACCTATTTTGATAATCTTAAGAATATATAAGAAGAATGAAAAGATAAAGAAATATAAGTGGTGTTAAATAAGTATTTAGATTGTTAAAGTACGTGTTTGTTTATTGTCGTGGTTTTAATTTGGTGAAGAGTGTAGGTTTTATGGCGCATCACATCGATGCGGGGATGCACGGAAAAATAAAATGATGAGAGGAATGGGCCATAACGAAAGCAATCAGAAAGCGAAACGACGTCTACTTCTGTTCGTTTCGTGGTCACATAATATACAGTTTATGACATTGTTGGGCCTTCTTATTCCACTTTGCGTGCCCAATTTCCCTTCTCAACCTCACGTTTTTCATCAACAAAAACCAAAAAATACCTATTCTTATTTCTTTTTCTATTTATGACAAGATCACACTTAACATTTTTATTATATCAACCAATGCTTATTTTTATTATTCTACTTGTTTTTCTATTCTTATTGTCTTTAATGTTAAGTAACAATGTTAACTAATAATGTCACCATAACATTGAGAGTCCTGTTACTTATTACATCCTCCAGGAGCTTAATGCAACTGCTCATAATTTTCTAATAAATTGTATTTTCAATTTTTTGTATTCACATATTATTTTATGCTGCTTTTGAAAACAACTTTACTTCAGACACACTGTCAAATTATTAAAAAAAAGTTAATTGACCATAAAATGAGAGAACATACTATGATTAATCAATTTAGTTTTACAGCAAGAAGGTCTATAATGAAGGGTCACTATTTTTTTTGAAGATCGGCAGAAAATTACTAGGGGAAAAAATAATTATATGAACTTTAGAAAAAATATATGGTGAATAAAAATTAATCAATTGAGTAAAGGTAGGGTTTTGGTATATTTTGTTAGAAAAAAAAATTGGTTTACATTCAGTTTTCCTAGTTGACGATTGTGTTTAATAATAAAATATTTAATTAAAAATAAACTAAATTATTAAATAAAATATTGATAAAAAAAAAAGTAAGATAGTTATATAAAATGAAAGGATTATAAAAAAAACCTAAACTATTTTGTGAAGGTAGTGAAGCATTTTGTTGGGTACAGGAGGCTTATAGAATACGAAAAGGCGAAATTGAATAAATTTAGGGTTGAAGTTACCTTCTTGAGATGAGACAATGAGTATCATGATAATGACTATCAAACATAAAAAATGGGCTCTTCCAAAAAGTAGCAGAAGTTGATAGATACTGGTAATGTAATGCCGCTAATGAAATGGAAAAATTAAGGAACATGCTGCAACCATTGTTTATTATCAGACACATCAAATTCTATGCTAATTATCTGGGAAGACAAAACAAAAGTCAATATATGCTGCAACCATTTCTTATTATAATCCATGACGAACAAATTTTTTAAACTATGTTTCTGTTTGTTGTCCGTAGATTTTTTTTATATCCATATATTTGTAAATGTCTGTCGAATATTTTAAAAAAAAATATAAACTTAAATAAAATTTGATTTCAAAATATAACTTAACTAAAATTATATGATAAAATATTAATATAAATTATTTTAACTTTTCATAGAAAATAAATTCAAATAAAGTATACATGCCAGATGACAATATCAGATTAATTGACCCATGAAATTTGATTTACCAGCATTTGAGCCAGTTTCTGCAAAAACTCAAGCGCTAATTAATTCTAATTAATTACCCTAATCCCTCCCCCTCCCAACAAATTAAGACATAATGTGAAGTTGTGAACTTCACTCCTGGCTTTTCTCTTCCTTTGTTATTCCCAAAAAGTAAATATTCACATCGAAATTCACGAAGGCATAAATGTTGGCTAATATTTAATTCATATTGCGTTACTTTAATTTCTTCCTTCTCACTGGTTTAAGATACCCCCACATGCTACAATTGTTCCAACCAAAAGCTACTCCACAATAATAACCATTCAACTACTTTTCCTTGCTTGCTAGCATTGTCAATGCTTTGAGTAATGATATTTTGAATGTTCCACGCATCTTCATTATAAGGTTATATTTAGAGTTCTAAATTTAAGATTAGATCTCATTAAACTTTTATTTTGAAATATGTTCATATAAAAACTTAGACATCTAGATAATATAGTACTAAATAAAGTTTATAAATTTTTTGTATTAGAAAAAAAATAGATATAAAATTTTAAAAAAGTGACTGGGATAGAGATATCTTAAGGCAACCAAACTAGTGTGGAAAAATGTTAGAAACCTACTAATTAATAACCATTTGTTAGATATACTCTATTATTTGATAAAATTTTATGCTGACTTCTGTTTCCGGGTTGATATCCAAGGCCCAAAGAGACTCTCAGATGGTCCAAAAACCTAGTAGTCCAGTGCCCCAAAAAGCATATGACAATTAGAATTGGAATTCCTCAAAAAGGAGTGCATATAATGCAAATTTTTTCGTGACAATCATCTGCAAATCAAGAAAAAAAAGAAGGGTATAGACGAATCAGACCATGCATGGAGGAAAGGCGCCAAGTATAAAAGGAACACGAAAAGAGGCTAAAGTATTTTTTCACTCTTAGTTACGTCTACCCTTGCTCCTTTTTATTTTACCAAATAAAAAAATATTAGTGAATAACTTTCAAAAGACATGTTCCTAATATTTCTGGACAAACAAAAAGCACTTTTGACAAGCTAACTTTATATCTGTCTCATGCACAACCAATAATTGCCAGTTTCAAAACATGCAAACCAAAGACATCTAAACTGTTGAAGATTCACACTTACATTTAAGTGATTCACTTGCTAAAGCCATTGGTTATACCTGCATTTTGTCGCGAGTACAGAGTACATAGGACCCTTTAATTTACCTTTCCCTTATTCTAACACGTTTTTCTTTTTAATTACTTTTTCTTTCTGGTATGTTTGCCTAGTGGTTCGGTGACGTGGATTTTACTTCAACCTAGAATCGATTCTCATGCCATGGTGTACTTGTATTTTAGAACTCGAGCAAAGTGCACATGATTATATAAATATTACTTTGGTAACTATAATTTTTTAACAAAGTGAAGAAGAAGAAGATTATTGCTTTCTTTTAATTAGACCCATGGACGAGTTCAGTAGGAGTAGGGTGATGAGGTGATATGTATTTTAGAGAAAAGAAGATGCAAAGGGAAACACAAGGCGAAGAAGAAGTAGTATCAAGGGGTTCTAAGTGCCAAGACTGTGGGAACCAAGCCAAGAAGGAATGTTCATACTCAAGGTGCAGAACTTGTTGCAAGAACAAAGGGTTTCAGTGCCAAACCCATATCAAGAGTACTTGGACTCCTGTGGATAAGAGGCGCAACAAGGAGCAGCCACCCCCATCTCCACACAGCTTTCACGGAGATATTCCTCAAAAGCACGACCAGATCACTCCATATTCAGGTTACTATTTATACACATAAAACCAAAATTAATATCCATGTATATCTCTATACTCTAGACCCCTATATAGAAGCTTTTGCCTTTTCTTTTTTTTCTTAGTTATATGCTCGTTTGTATCTTATCTTACTCTCCATCTGACAAATATCGAAGGAAAATTCCTCAGCAACACCTTTTTAGTTTCTATATATTAGATGATAATAATAAAGATGGCAGCTAAAAGTTAGAAATTTAGATTTTTTATATAGTATATCTAGATTTCTTATCACTATATATGTTGATCTAATGGTTTGAAGTGAGAAATGTTGATGGGGTGTCTATTTTTGAGTGTATAAATATCAGCACCATGGCGTAAAGGATGTATATATACAACTCATTAAGCCTAGCTATTTGTTATCTTTCTCTTTTTGGGGTTGACATAGTTGTTTTAGTTTCAGGTTTAGAGATGAAATTTCCTGGAACCACGAATTCAATGGCTATGTTTCGGTGCGTTCAGGTTCGGTCTATGGATGACGCGGTCAATGAAGTAGCGTATCAAACATCTGTGAACATTGGGGGGCATGTATTTAGTGGAATTCTGTATGATCAAGGCCCTGAACAAAGCTATAATAATAAGGGTGAGAGTTCCACTGGCCTTGCTGATGAACACCAGAATAATCATCTTGGTCTTATGAATAATGCCTCAATCCACAGTAGAGACAGTAGTGGTGTAACTATAGCCTCTGCTGGTCACGGTGACCCTCTTTTTCCTCCACCACCATATCCGTTTCCCCTTGCTTCCTTCAGACCCGGTATGCCATATTTCACATACCCAAGATCTTAATTGGTTTCTTTCTGGATCATGAACAACATATACGATGGCAACGCATGGAATTGGAGGCATTTGGATGAGGAAAAAACGAAACTGATTCAGATTTCGGCATCGGTAGCCACCTTTGTACTTGGATCATTTTATTAATGCCCAAGTAAACAAGCAACTATAAACAAATTAATTAACTGATAGAGCTTGTTCTTTTTGTGGTTGAAATCGAGGACTCAATTTGTTCCCATTATGGTTTTGATGTGTAATTTAGCATGTGGTCGCCGCTAAGTTTGGCAGTTTTGTCCTCTTGCTTTGCTGCTATGCTTCACTTTTTAGATTTTTGTTGACGATAATGTTTCATTCCTCAACTTCCACTCCACTCTATACTTCTGCCACCTTGATGCATATCTGGGACGAGTTTTTTTATAATATTAATCAATAAATATATAATCATTTTTTTTCTCTCTGTCTTTTTTTTTTTTTTTTTCTTCTTTTCCTTTTTTATCACTCATACTAGTCACATTTGTCTGATTAAGAAAATAAAAATGTATTTTTAAATTAAACAATTGTTATTTATATTACTGTTTAATTACCATCTATCTAGTAAGTTTATTTACTTTATTTTAAAAATCACATTACATGTTATTTGTAGTTTGCTAAGTATATACCCGTTAAAGTAAACATTCTCATTAATAAAGATCATTAACTTATCTTTCTAATTATTAATGCATCTTAGCATGACTAATAAAAGAAATATTATCGAATTCCTATGAATTATTAACCAATATCTTAATAAAATCTCAAGCAAATGGATTATACACACGAGTGTACCTAAAATATTACACATAGTTATTCAGATTAGCAGAGAAATTATACCAAGTAAATTATGATTTGTAATTCATTGATAATGTTTGACTTAGATGTCTATTGAAACCTAATGTTTTATAGAAATAATTATTGTGATATGTGGTGTGAATAGAATGCATCAAACCCAAAGTTTGTGGATGAGAACATGCACACATGATACACATATGACTAAAAGAGACAGCGTGCCGTTTGGCAGCTGAGGACTTTCCGGAGCTTGGTAGTCTCTTTTTGTTCTTTCCATTGACTCACAGATATCTTCAACTCAACATTTTATTAAAGCTTTACATTTTTCTCATTTTGCTACTCAAATTTCAATTGGGAATTTGTATTATTAAACTTGTCATGTGTTTGCGTTTTTAAATTCTTTTTCAAGATAATCTAAGTCAGTAAAACCAAAAAATTATAAAAAAATAAATTCTCATTTTGTAAAATTTAAAAAGATAATCTAAATCATCATTAAATATTATAATTAAACTATTATAAAATGAAAATTTTAAAATACATGTTAAATATGTAAAAGATATTAAAAAGTAAAAGTTAAATAAAGCGATCATATGAAAATTAACAATTATATATATTATATGTTAACCAAAAAAATCTAATCTTATAATCACTACAATAAAAATTATTTTTACTCATTATTTTAGTGATCTATAAAGTGAGAAAATTGGTCTCTAATTGAATTAGAGACTAATATAAAATTTAATTCAGTAAATAATTAAAATATTTATACTTAATGTTAAAAATAAATTTAGATTTTAATTTAAAAACTAATTTAGTTATCATTATATACAAACTAATTTTATAATTTTTTATAATAATGATTACCAAAAAAATATAATTTTTATTATAATAAAAATCATTTTAAATATCAATAATTTTTATTATAATAAAAATCATTTTAAATATCAATAATTTTTAATTTATAAAATAATTTTTAATTTAGTCATTATAATAATTAATTATTTTTTATCTTTAAATTAATTTTTATTTAATGATTTTTTTAGTATAATAATATAAATGTGTACTAATTTAATTTTCCACGCTGTAATTAAGAAAAGTAGAAAAATGAATTTTGTTTTTATTTTGATTTGACTGTACTTAACATTGAATATAATGATAATGATTTTAACGTTTGCTTCCTAGCACAATATTGGAGAAAGAAGTAAAAGAAACAAGTTCAGACTTGAGAAGAAATAGAATGAAATAGAACTTATTGTTTGATTTGAGGGGTTTATTATTTGTGAGAATTGATTTGTGATGATTTACAGAAAAAGTTCTGAAAAATTATAATATAAGTTTTATATATTATTTTTATGAAGAGTTTAATCTTAAAATTTATTCAATCTTATGCAAATGATGGACTGATCTTTCAACTTCAACAAAGATAATAAAAAAAATTATACAAAAGGGAAAAGGAAAAAAAAATACAAATATAAGGAAAGTATATTTTTGAATCTCAGTTCACTTTCACTTCCACCATTATCCCTTATAATTGTAATATTCATTAATAGAAATAAGTTTAAATCTAAAAAATATATTTTTATATTTTTAATTAATTTAGCAATCTTGAGACGGATTGTATTATAAGTTAGTTTTGTAGTTTGAATAATGAAGCAGTCAAAGGAGCAGTTTACCAACTTTTTAGGTGAATTGGCTCCACCACTCCTATTTTTACCATAATACAATCAATTAGAATTAGATTAATTTGTATTATTACTTAAATATAAAAATTGATTCTCTAAGAATTGATTCATACTTTTGGTCTTAGTCGTGATATAGAAAAGCCTATTATAAAAATGTTCCAAGGGAGAATGGCTTTAGCATGGATCAATTTGAACAACTTTATTGATAAGGATGGATTTTAATAACTCTATTGCTAAAGCGTTTCCTATAATTAAAACCAATATCATGTTATTAAATATCTAATATATATTATATAAATCTAATTTTATTTATTTATAATTAATCCAGGGCTCATTCTGATGAGATCTGAATTCACACAGGTTAATATTGTGTTTGATTTTAGGAAAAGAGACAAAGGAGATGAACATAAAATAAACAAATAAATAATAATTAAATTAAATATTTATCATGAAATAAATTATACATGCAGAAAAAAATATTTTAAAAATTACTTAATTTGATTAATTTTATAATAAATAAGTAATACAATAAATTTGACAGATTTTTTTTTTTTTCTCTTTATCTACCAAACCCATAATACATTGTCTGGAATAATGTGTTAAAGTAATAGTAAATATAGTTTGATGCATGTGTACCCTATAAAAGCTTGGTTCGATGCTTTACTTAATGTTATGAGATACCATAAGAAGTGATGTGATAACTGGAGAGAGAAACATAAAACTTATTCGTGTTTAAATTAGGCTAGGATCGTTAAAAGGAAAAAGGTAAAAACTGGATTATTATAAAATTTTGAATTAAAAATAATTACTTCTAAATAAAATATTTCAACTTAATTTAAAAATAATTTATAACATTAGAATATATGCTTTAAATTAAAATATTATTAGTAGTAATTTAAACTATTTAACTTATTACAGAACAATGAAAGCTTTCGTAATATCAACTCTTTAAACTGTTAACAAAATAAATGGCTATAGGTTATCATTGCTCCATGTACTAATTGTTGGATAAGGAGAGTTAAATCATATTTAACTATTATTTGTAACTAATTTGTAGTTGGTGGATTATATTGATATTTTGGTAAAAGTGAGATTTATAGAGCATATTTTTAAGGAAAAAACTACATGTACAGGTACACCTAACTCACGTCAATAAATATTTTTTGAAATTTTTTTGTGATGTTTCTTAAAAAAAAAAAAATATGTAGCGGGTGTCAAGGACGGTATCGAGTGTACTTATAGTACGTGTATTATCCACATCGTATTTTTAATTGGTAATGAAAACGAGGTCTTGAATGTATATGAGATAGAAATACAGTTATACTAAGTGTTGGAATGGGACAGTGTTAAGTAGGGCTGACAAATGGGTTTTGGCCCATCGGCTACCAGCCTGTCAAAGTTTGATGGGCTAATCCACTTTGTCCCTTTCCGCTTGGTCCACCAGTTTGACGGGCGACGGGCGACGGGCGAAAATAATTTATTCATCAGCTTTTTTTTAATTTAAAAATGAAATAATGTAAAAGATTAATTTTTTAAAATATATTATTTAAGAAATATAAATATATAAAAATAAAATAATTTAAATAATTAACACATATAAATTAAATTTTAATTATTAATTATAATATAATAATTTATTTTCTAAAAATAATAATCATTTTAATTTATTTCATAAAAACATTATTTTATCAATAACAAGTTTTAAAAAATATTTATATTGTTAAATATGATTTAATATTATATATATATATATATATATATATATATTAAAATAAATAATATTTTAAAAAAGTAATATCACTCTCGAGTCCGTTCTTTAGCCAGTCGAGCTAACGTGTTCAATCCATTTGATAGTGGTGAACTAACCTGTCCGTACCGTTTTTGGCCGACCACGACCAGGCCATGTAAAACAAAACCAAACGGACCTGTTTTACCACATGTAGTGTTAAGTAATATGCAAATCTTTGGTTTTTGTAATTTTTTTTTATATTTCTATTAAAGTAAAAAAAAAGTTGAAATAATTCTTTCTCTAGTAAGTTAATTTTTAATGAAAAAAGATTAATTAATGAGTAATCATCGTTTACATTGAAATATTTTTCTCAAACAAAATATTTTAACTTAAATAAAAATTTTAACAATATTTTGAAAACATAATAATATACATTTAATTGTTATAATTGTAATACTAACAATATAATGAATTAATTAAACAAAAATATAATATGATGAGTGTTTATGAAAGTTCTTGAAACTAAATTAGAAGTGAAAAGTTATTAATCCTCAATCGTATAAGAAATCTTTATATCATAATATGTTACTATATAAAATTTATACTAAAGTGAAATTTATACTAATGTGGTTAGAATTTTATATGTCAATTATTATGACAAGTGTTATTATTTTAGTTTAATGAGTTTATATATATTTAATTCAGATTTTTTAAAGTTTATGGAGTTGGAAGAAGTATTTAAATTTTATTTTTTATGTGTAAATATTCAAAATATATATTAAATTTGTATGTGGAAATATATATATATATATATATATATGGTATGTTTTAATAGAATTAAAAATAAAAAATTATGTTACAATGATAGTTTTTATTTTTATTTTCTTTAAATATATAGAATAAATGTATTCGCTTTTTCAATTTTAGAAAAACTCTCTAAAATTTCTCCCTCTCCTTTATCTGTATATCTTTCGTGTCTCTCCTTTGTCTTCGATCTGTTTCTTCTTTCTTTTTATTTTGCCTATATCTCTCTTCTCTTCATCAATATACTTATTTCTAAATTGTTAAATATTTAAAGATTGACTAGTTCTTTATTAAGTTTAATGTAAAAAAATAAATCGTCAGGATTAAGATTTTTCAGTTAAAAAGTTAAATGAATTTATTCAATCGAAATTTAAAAAAAAATGAATTCAAAGTCAAACGTTTCAATCTGAAAAAGTTTAACATTTAAACACAACTGAAGAATATAATTTTACTTTAAATGCGAGAAATATATGCAGATATTCTTTGTGGATATATATAACATTTTTGGTGTATGTGATTTTAATTTTATAAAAGTTAATAACAATGAATGCTTTATTATTATGTTTAAATGGGCCATTATTAAACTTGTAGCAGACCTCCATGAATGGCGCTTGCAGAGGTGGTGTTTAAAGAAGAAAAAGTTCCCTACCCAACAAATCATTTATTAAAGAACCCTAACACACAATTGAATATGAGTTAGTACTATAGCCTACACTCAACAACAAATGGTCAACATTCATAATTTCAGAGGTCTTTGTCTCCTTCAAGTGGGGTATGCCACTGTTTACATTATTGCCCCAAATAGAATGCCCTAGAACATACAATAATATCATTATCTCTTTTACAATTCAAAAGTTTAAGTGAGTTCAATTTTGAAATTTTAAACGTCAAACCACATTTCTACATACATAAATTCAATCCATAGCAACATTAATTCTGGTTCGGTCATGTTGGGATAAACTTTTTCATTAGTAATTCTAGAAAAGAAAAATAAAAAATAAGTAATTAATTTCTTGCGAGTTAAAATTAATTTATATAGAATTATAAAACAAAAAAATAGCGAAACTACATGAAATGAATTTTACAAATGGTAGTGATAAAATTGCAGAGTTAGTTAAACTCATTTATGATGGGATTAAAGCTAAGAAGATGTGTTTGTCTTAACGAGTAACAAATTTACCAGTTGGGTGAAGCAAGAAAAATCGGCACTTCAATTAAGAAAAATGATTCTGATACCTTTGGACTCTCCACCCAACACTTTAATTTTACAGTAATTTTTAATTTATTATTTAGAATTTAAGATTTAGAATTTATTTTAATTTTTAATTTATTTTTCTTAAATTTCATTTTTCAAAGTGTTTTATGAGGATGTCGGATTATTTATTGAAGTGTTCTTAGTATATTTTAAAGTAAAATAATATTTTATTAATATATATACATATTATTATACTTCATATTAAATTATTATGTTCAAAATTAAAATTAATTTTATTAATAAAACTTAAATTCTTAAAATATATCATTACAAAAATTTATTAAATATAAATCATTTAAAAAAATTATTTATTATAATAATTAAATTAAAAATGATTAGTATCTCAATTTACTAACATAAAAAATATATTGTTAATAATTATTAATTTAAAAAATTATCAAATTAATTTTTATATAATGATGATTAAATTTATTTTTAAATTAAAATCTAAATAAATATTTAAAATTAATTATAAAAAAATTAGTTACTTTTTAAATTGATTTTTAATTTAAATAAATATCAATTTTATTATTTTATAAATCAATAATATAGTTAATAAAAATATTTTTTTATAGTATAAGTTATTTAATTTTGTTTTAAATTTTTTTTCTTTTTCAAAGAAGATCAAAATAACTCATCAATCCAAAAAAAGATTAAATTAAGCCTAAATATCACAATATTTTAAAATACAAACTGAAATGGTGCACCTAATTTATTTAAGTTACTCGTCAGATTAAGTTAGATTGAATCTTTCATTTTGGTATTTTTAAATGAGATGACAATTTTTATGAAATTATATGATAATCTGATATTTTAAATTATCTTTTAGACAAATATATAATTTTTTACAAAAAAATTAAAAGTTAAATTTTTATTATATTATGGAAATATTTTAAGTATTTAAATTAATGATAAATATTCTGTTTAGGTATGATAGATATGGGATGTATGTGGACTTGTGTAAATTTAAAAAGAATAAATAACCTTTTAAACAAGTGATTAAGCATAACTTTTATGATTCGTGCAAAATAAGAAAGTTTGTGAGATATACGGATATGCGTTTTCTTTCTTAGTTGCCATATTAAACGTCTCTCAAATCTAATCTATATTAATTTAAATCTTATTTAAAAAATATTTTAATAAATTTATATTTATATTTTTAAATTTTGAACTCAATCCATTTAATTGGATTTTTACAAAATATAGATTAAATAATTTTTTAAAATTTTAAAATTCTAAAATTAACATGTATCTATATCATTTTAAGTTATAAACTATTAGATCGTATTGAGATCAAGTTAAATAAAGTTGGTTCAAATACAAATCGAGTGAGGTCAACATAAATTTTAGTTTAGTTGAGTTGAGTTTGTCTGGACCCAAGTCAATTCAAGTTGGCACAAAAGTAGACAGAGCCAATTATGCTAAGCCTAAATCGATAACAGTTGACCATAATTTAGGTTAAGCATAATCAACCCAGGCACAAGGATGAGTTAAGTTGACTTGGACCCAAGTCAATCTATTTTAACCCAGGTTGGGATCAAGCTGTCTTGATACTAACCCAAGTTGGAAAGAACCAAGATCAAGCCAAGTCAATTTGAGCTTGAATTGAGTTGAGTCGATTTAGGTCCACATTAATCCAAGATGGTTTGGGCCTATGTCAAGCTGAGTCGATCTAAACATGTGTCGAGGTCAACCTGAATCAGCATGTGTAGGAGTCAACCTAAGTTAGGGTCGAAACCCACTCGATTCAGATCCAGGTTAAGCTAAGTCAATATAAGTCTAGATTGAGTCCACTCAATATAGGCCCAAGTCAAGCTTAGTTTAGTGAACTTGAATTGTGTCAAGACAATGAACCTAGGTCAAGCTGAGTTAGTTCGAACTCACCTGATATAAGTTGACATGTGATCAAACTCAGCATGTACAAGCCTAAGTCAAGCTTAAATACTCGAATCCATATCATAATGAACTGTCATGGATTAGGTGAATTCGAGTCATCCTAATACTAAGTCGAGTTAAGTTATTTCATATCATTATTAATTTGATTTAATTGTGTTAAGTCAAATTGATCTTATCACACTCAAATTTCTTAATTTAAATATAACTTAAAAAATATCTAAATTTCATTTAATTAAAAATAAATTTAATTTAAATTTAATCTAATTTAATTAAATTTATTTGAATTGAAAAATATAAATTAATTTCATCTCCTTAAATAAAACTAAATTTTAAATATGAAGGCTAGTATCCCACGATTACATGAAGTCTTTATTGAATAATATTACAAAGAAAAAGGATGGAGGTAAAATTACCGGAATTAGAGTGGGATATACTTAAAAAAAGATTTCCATTTTAAGTTCATGTTCACCATAAATCAGTATATTTTGAAATAATTTATAATTTTTAGTAAATCTTAATTTTCACAAATCATACTTCGTTTATAAAATTCACGAGTTAAATATATAAGTTTACATTTGTAAAAATAATAAAATTTATAAATAAAATTTTTAAAGTTTTAAGATTAAATATAGAAGTATTCATATTACAATTTATGAAAAAAAATTATAATAATGGTCCACATTTTTTACTCGGTCTCCACACAAAATTAAATTAAGATTGTCTTCACATCATTTTCTAAATTACTTCATAATTATAATTCTTAACCTAAATTTTGATTTAAAAATGAAAATATTTTAAGATAATAGCACTGAATAAAATATATAAAAATATATGTATTTATGTTTATTGAATGCTGCGGAAGTATTTAAATAATCCTTACTCAATAATTGAATATTAGATAAGTACTGTCTAGCATCAGCAGCAACGGTTGAGCATTCATGATTTCTGAGGAATTTTTAAATGAGTTACAGAATGCCCTAGAATGACCCATTGGTAGGGACTTGTTTATTGTATCACCTTTTCATACCATTTTTTTTTACTATTCTCAAACAAAATCAGTGTGGTATAAATTTTTTATTCCAAATCAATTTATTTCAGTGAATAAAGTTGGAACGAATTTTTGAAGGTTGAATCAAATTAAACTAACTATTTCAAATAATGTACCATCTGAATTGATTGGTTGGAATTTAAACTCATTGAATTCAGTTATGTAAGGACCCTGGTGGGGAGTTTTATACACGCAATCAACAATTATAAGAGTGCATAAAAAATGTAATTAGGGTCGACAATTATTCAAAAAAGAAATCCTAAACCACAAATAAGAAGTACATTATTTAATTAATTTTCTTTCAATACATTTTTTTTTCTTTTTACTTCAAACAAAGTTAAGAAAAAGAAAGAAGGAAAAAATAGGAAGCCTACACAAACCCTTTTTGTATATGCAAGAGATACATACACAATAATAAAGTAAAGTATGCATCAAGAAGCACAAAAGATAAGAAACCCCACAAGGCTTTGATATGATGAAATGAAAACAAAGCACACCACAATCATCTCCAACAAACCCCACATAGAAGCTCTGTCTCAATCTCAGTGAGCACCACTCTCCTTTTCCTTTTCTTTCTCCTCCTCTGTCTTGGAGTGGTAACCAGGAAGCTTCTCTTTGATCTTCTCCAATATACCTTTCTTCTCCTTAGCCTCCCCTTCATGATGACCACCCTCACCGTGTTCTGATGATGTGGTAGCAGGTGGTGGCGGCGGAGGAGCAGCAGCTGTGGCCTCCTCAGTCTTCTTGTGCCCTGGTAGCTTCTCCTTGATCTTGTCCAAGAAACCCTTCTTTTCCTCAGTTTCGACAACCTCAACTTTCTCAACTGGAACACTTGTGTCCTCCTCCACCTTCTTCTTTTCCTTCTTCTTCTTCTTCTTTTTCTCTCCGTCTTCTCCTTCCTCCTCACTCGACTGCACACATAATCGCCATAAACCAATCAAAACCAATATTTTAATAAAACCCAGATTGGATCAGTATTTTTTTAACGACAAATAATTACATCCGGACAAACTTGCTTAAGTATTCATCAGAAATGTTTCATTAACATAAATCTTCATCTCACACGACAAAACTAAACAAAATTAAAGGTTCACAAACTTGTATATTAAAAAAAGTTGGCAACATTGGCAAAAGGTTACAAGTACAAGCTGGTTTGAAGTTGTTCCTTTGATCAGCTATGATAAACAATTTACACACAACTACATATATATATATTTGCATGCAAATAAAATGAAAAGAAAAGAAAAACTTACAGAGCTAGAGCTGCTGTCAGATCGGTGAAGCTTTTCTAAGAGGCTGTGCTTCTTCTCCCCTTCCTCTTCCTTCTTCTCCTCTGACACTGTCACCTTTTCAAACTCGGTGACGATCACCTCTTCCTGAGGCTTCTCTTCGTCCTTTTTCTTACCAAGAAAGTCAAAAACTCCTCGATCCTGGACCTCCACCTCACTGCTCTCAGGGGTCTCATACTTGTTCTGGGTTTCCTCTGCCATGATCGGATCAGTAAATAACAAACTCAACAAAGCTTACAAACTTAGCTGGCACTGCCAAAAGCAAAGTGATTAGTTTCTGAGAAGAGAAATGAATTGAATCGGATGATTTTAAGGTGCAAGAGTGGGACACCATTTATACTTCGCATGACGCGCACTTCCCGCGATTAAGAAAATAAAAAGGTGGTAACCGACGTGTGGATTAAGTTAAGGAAAACAAAATAAAAAAAAGGGTTCACTCTAGCTTTCATTCACGCGCCTACATTTGCAACTCTCTGCATTCATACATACCTATGAATTTGGCTCCAAACCCAACCCCGTGCATGTGCCAAATATACAAAATTCTTTTCAATTCATTTTCGTAAAATTATAAAAGTTGACTGATTTAATTAATGATATTAAATTTATTCATCACGTATGTTATATTTTTTTATACAGTAAAGCATGCGATCTTTTAAAATTATTCTTACAATTATCAATAAAATACTGTTTTCTTTATTGTAATTATGGAGATGGTATCTTATTTTTTGGTTGTTTTATTTTTAAAATATTTACATAGAAACAATTAATGGAGAAAAAAAAGTAAACATGTCACCGATTATTGTCCATCTAATTAATTAATTATACTGATAATTAATTAAATAAATATGAATTTGGCTCCAAACCCAACCTCGTGCATGTCTGTAATATACAAAATATTTTCAATCAATTTTCGTAAAATTATAAAGGCTGACTGATTTAATTAAAGATACTAAATTTATTCATCACGTATGTTATTTTTTTTAGTACAGTAACATATGCGATCTTTTAAAACCATTCTTACATTTACTTTTATTGTAATTATTATTGTAATTATAGAGACGGTATCTTATTTTTTGTTAGTTTTATTTTTTAAAATATTTATATAGAAAAAAATAATCGAGAAAAAATAAATAAACACATCATGATTATTTTCCATCTAATCAATTAATTATAGTGATATTTTTTGGTAATCTTTAGAACAATTTGAAAAGGAAAAGATTAAATAAATGTATTTGGTATATAAATAAGGAGGGAAATAGTGGAAAGAATTATTGAATAAAAATGAGTTTCTTAACTTTTATTCATGATTAAAGAAAAAGAAAAGAATGAAAGTGCGTGGTTGAATAATAGAGCGAGTGAAGCGACGGATTGAGGGGTGCGAGGGAGGGAGAAAAGAGAGAAAGAGAGAGAGAGAGAGAGAGAGAGAGATGGGACGAATGGAAGAGGGACACGTGGACCAATAACGTGGGGAGGTGAGGTAGTGAGCAGAAAGTGCCGACCTCGAAAGGATAAATGTGGAGAAGTCGGTGTGTGTGTGGCAGTTGCGTCGGGAATGAGAATTCTGTACGACACTGGGTGGACGGCGACGTCGTTTTTATCCTCTACTTCTCCTTTTTTACTCTTTCTCTTCTGTTGCTTCCAAAACCATGGATCATTTTCAACTCTTCCTATTTACCATTATATACAAATAAACACAACTTGAGAGTAGGTGACTTGCGTTCTATCTAGATCTATGGTTAAATTGTAATCTGCTTAGGTCAAAATAGGTAACTATTTTCACTTCTTTTTCAATTGTGTTTCTATATCTCTGTCAACATTTCAACCTTATTTACTTATCAATAAAACCTAAAATGTTATCTTCCCAATATTTTGGCATTTCTCCTAATTATTTGGTTTAAGTATTGGAGCATTACTGTTGTTTTGTAATATTTGAAGGATAATTAAGTGTTACTTTAAGTTAAGATTCCTATCAAGATATACAACTTTCTAATGGGTTGATTATTAAAAAAAAATTATAATGTAATTGGTTGATATTCGCTTACAATTACATTATTTTACTTTGGTGTAAGAATACTATATTTAAACCACTGGATATCCAAACTCATACAAAGTATAAAAAGCATATTTTTCTATTTTCCGCAAAATCACGTCATTAAATTTAATATTTTATTTTTAATTTGATATTTTAGATTTCGGTTAGATTTTTTTACAAAGACAAAAAAAAAATACACATTAAAAAATATTTTTTATTAATGTATTAATCTTAAATAATTTTATATAATATCAAAATCTTTAGAAGAAGATCAACCTTAATTTTGACCTAAAATCAATATGAAAACTACTATTAAGAATTTATATATTCTAATTTTTAATTTTTCTAATATTAAATAAATAGCAAAAATTACTATTAGATATGCTCTAACAATATTATCAACAGAATCAGACCAATATAAAAATGGATGAGAGATTCTTTAAAACATCAATACACCTTCAACACACTCATTGTAATTTGTTAGAAAAAAATAGAGAGAGGTAACACAAAATATAAATATTTATAATATTTAACAAAAATGAATAGAAAAAATTAATGTTTCATAAAATATCTTGTAAAAAATCATTAATTTATTTTTTAGAATGTATTCAATATGTATAAAATATTTAGTTTAACTACTATTTTTATTCAGAGTAAAAGTAGGTCATTTTAACATCATTTGAGTCTAAAAAGCAATATCTAATAATCATGAAAAACCTTTTTATAATTTTTGAAAAAAAAATTAGTTCATCTATAACAATATAATTTTTCTTTTTTATACACTTTAATGCTATTATTTTATACTTAATATATTTAAAATGAAAAAATTAATTATTTGAAATTTAAAGATAATATTTATTTATTTATTTTCATATAATTATGATTGTTAAATTATTTAAAATAAAAATAGAAATAAATTATTTAAATCTTAAAAATAATTATAAACACATAAAAAATATAATTATTTATTTTTATATAACTATTATTATTAAAGAAATCTTAAAATATATACACACTCCACTTTGTCCTCACTAGTTAAATAATAGGCGACTCATTTTATCCACTTATTGCCTATAAAATTAAACGTGCCAAATTAATATGTAATTCACCTACATACTACACTTCAATCATCAAGTTTAAATGTATAAAAAATATTTTCTGGTAAAAATATCACAACATTTTAAGAGAATGATCTCAAACTTTGAGATATGTATATTTTCGATGATAAATTGTTTAAACTAATATTATTTAGAATAATGACATCGTTGTAATAATGTTACTGAATATATTACTAATTTTTTTGTTATATAGTTTTTAGTTGTTTAATTTTAATAAAATTAAAATAAATAATTAAGACAGTATGTATTTATAATTTTTGATAAATTGATTTAAGTTGTACTTTGTATACTTTCAATTATAGAATTAAATATAAAATGTGATCTTCGTCTTTTTAATTAACCTCTTAAAATTATTCTGAACTTTTTTTATATACTTATTTTACTACGATTTTTCTACGTTGGTATTGGTCGCAAGATTTATAGAGTTAAAGTTTAGTTGTAGTTATTTATTTGGCCAGCCTACGGAGATATAGTATAAATATTGATTTTAGATTTGAAAATCTGAAAAAAAAATCCTATCAATTGGATTGTATTTAAAAAATTTAAAATAGAGATTTATATTTGATTCATTAAGATAAACGTAAAATGTTTGTGAATTAATTTAACTATTTGGATTTGGATATCTTTTAGATTGATTTTTTAAAAATTTGAAATCAACACATTCATTATCTTTTTAATTGATACAGAGTCTTATTTTGGTTCTGGAGAAGAAATTTTACCATTTTCATGACATTCTTAAATTTAAATTAATCTTATTTTTTTAGAAAGTATTGGACACTATTTATTTATAAACAGAGGCTAAAATACTAAAATTATGACATCCAAACTTCCATCAAATCCACGTTTTTAATTAAAGCAATAATAATTTAACTAATAAACGAGTACAAGGGAAAAAAAGAATTTAGACTTTTTATTTTTTAAAGTAAAATTTAAAATACTCTAATGATAAATGATTCAATTATTCTTATAAAATCCCAAAATCTTGATTTCTTTTAGAATTCATTGCTCAAATAACATTTTATCATAAAATATTTTAAAATTTCTATAAAAATAAATGATTTCTAATCCTTTATATGACAAAATAAAAGAGTTTCCAATTTCCATGGACATTATGTCAAATGATACACAACTGAGACACTATTGGCATGCAATGCATAGGTGAATAGAAAATCTAGATCACTGCCTACGTTTATCAGCACAAAGAAAGAATTAAGTGTCTACTGCTCTCATAAATAAGTCAAAATACTTTACAAAAGTCCGTCCGATCAGAACAAGGACCAGAAGAGAAGAGACAGAATCTACACTATATAATTACATAAACACGTCTTTCACTTCCAAAGGAAACTGCATGAGTACTTCAACCAAATACACATGACGCATTTCCAAACTAGTCTCGTTCCACGTGAAAGTGAACGACTACAACTTACTACAACATAACTTTGTCTCTGTGTTTGTCTGGCCCCTACCCAAGATTAGAAAAGCAAGATCTCCAGTACATTCATTATAGATCTAACTCATTTTATGATGCTTTATATGCTATCACACTATTACCTACGACGGCGTTTAGTGTCCACCTGCAATACCAAGCAACACAGATATTAATACATCAATCCTTCCTTTTTTTCAGCAGAAATTTTACATGAAACCAAGTAAATCCTTATAGTGACGAATAGCAGTCAACTTCAACAATAACAGATTGATGTTATTCCGTGGCAGTGCCTAAGAAGAAGAATCCAGATATCTACATTGTTCAGGTGGTCAACACTGACAATTCTTATGCGAAATATCATGGCAGGTTTCCATAAATGTATAGCACAAATAAAATGGTAGCCCTGTTCGTAGGCATTCAAGTCAAAAGAAATTATGACCTAAAATTTCCACTATCCAGAAAGAAACATAAGTTAAGCAAAGCAAGATTGGAAAAAGATAAGAAATACCAAATGCATGTCAGCCACATCAACTTTTGTTATTTATCAAAAGAAAAATTAATTTGATTCTCTTACTCGATAGGTGGCTTCTTACATACAAATGAACCAACTGATAACGCATCTGACCATGAATCACAGGATATTGAGGATATAATCATTTAACAATGGAATAGAATTTAGCAAACCAATAGATAATAGATGAAGGTGTCAACTTCTCCAAAGCCTCAGTGAGTCGATTCAATGGTATAAAGTTCTGAAAAGTGAAAACAACTCACGTTATCAAACAACAGTTATTCCAAATACCTTTGTATCTGAGTGTCTAGAGGCAGAATGAGAGTTCTGCAACTTTTTTTGACCTTCGGCAGAGCAGCCTTCACAAAAGAAGTGGTCAAGTCTTTTGGCTTCTTCAACAGTCATGTCTATGCAAGCAGGATGGAACCTGAAAAATAAATTATCATGCTGAAGACTGTATTCACTCAGGCTGACATATACAAAATAATGGCACGTGTTGCAAAACAAGTATTTTTTCAGATGTAAAAATCCTCATTGAAAGAGGTATCGAAGTAAAAAATCTTCTATTTATCATGGTTTATCAAACAAATTAACGGCTCCAGATCTTAAAAGCCCATTCTTAAAAATGGCTTTCTAGTAAACCTTACAAATTTATTGTGCCTCCCATAAAAATATGTAAAACATCTCAACATTCACAAAGCAGATCTTTAGTTAGTTCTATAGTAAGAATGAGGAGGATACCAAATTTGCCATAAATAAAATTGATGTTCTCTTTCTTTAAGACTAAGGTTCCAGGAATTTAATTCAGTTGTTCCCTGAACTAATTAGTTGATCATCACGTCCAATCTAAAGGCTATTGCTTAGCTAGTTGTGGACGTGCTACTGTTTGAATTGCCAGTGGAACAATTATGCACATGCATGTTATCCTAGATTGATGATTCATATAAAAAGAACATAACAAATTAGATTAAAATGGGCAGAATGAAGTTTAAAGGAAAAATACGAATGAAAACAGGAAACCACGTAGCCTTATAAAATGGGAAACAAAAGTCAAAAGATGGGTAACTTTCTTATGCAATGGGAAAGGAAGAAGGGTTCAAATCCTATTTTTAACCAAAAAGTCACCTTAAAAAATGGGGGAGAAATCGCAATTTTACACTTAAAACCTGAACAATGTTGTTTCCTAGGTAAAAATGGGCTTCTGAGGCCTATATCATGGTTGAGCAGCCATAGCCATCAACACAAGGTTAACAAACTCTTGAGTATACGATCCTAGATAGAAAAAAATAAGTTAAGTTGAACTCTTTTTTTATTAACTTTTTTAAACTCTTAAAACTAGTGCAAACTCACATAAATCTCGAATCAAGAAATGAGCAACGAGTTTGGTATTAAATGTAAGTTTTCATCGATCATTGCCCCCACAATGACAATGTTTTATTAGAACTCAAATGCTTTGAACAAATTATCTTTTTTTGAATTGTTTTCACATCAAGAACTTGTGTTCTTATGAGTTTGTTTACATATGGTTTAGTCATCTACTAGTTTGTCATACTTTATTATTGCGATTTGCTACCCTTGTTGTAAAGTTGAAAAGTTAAATTATTCCTGTCCTAAGAGTATTCTTTTATGCATATATGTCATTAATAGATTTTTTAATATAATTTTATTTTATTTTAGGTAAACTCTTACGAGTTTATGAGTTGAATCAAAGAGTGGAGTCTATGAAAGTTCCAAAAGTTTACGTAGATTCTCGAGTTTGAAAATCTTGGCCATCAATAACCACTTGTTTTGCCACTATTTGAATACCATCAGGACCGCTCTCCCACTGCGCCATAGCATTATGGCGACAATGGTTTAAGCATGTTTTATCAACATAGACAAATATTTATGGGGAACATCAAATTTATGCTATAAATTTGCCACATTAACTTGAGGGTCATTGCAAGCATACATGCTAAAGAGTGGAAGCACTAAAGTTCAATAATGAATCCAATTGCATGATTTTTTTATGAAGTTATGACATTTTAAACAAGATATGAAATTCCTGAATCAAGGTAGCTTTGATAATTGTCTATACTATAGTAGATAACCATAATAAGGAAAGAAATAAGAAATTAATGAAACACCCTATCAGTGGCAGAAGACATGGGTTGCCAAATTAAGAAAGCTGAATAACATGGCCACCTAAACGTATTGATTGCTTTAGGTTCCATCTCGATCTTACTTATATGGCCATGAACAATTACAAGTAGTTATAATTAAAAGAAACTTGGTTCTCTTAAGTTACAGCCCAGATGTCAATCACCCACACAAAAAAGAGTTGCATAACACTGAAATGCATGCAACAAACCATGAATATAAGCAAAGTGTGAGCATCTCCATAAATTCGCTAGAGTTTACTTCATATAAGAAAAATATCAATATACCAATAATAAATTAGCTAAATCTAGTATTACAGTACTGCTAAATAAGTTCAAAAAACACCAAATAAAACTGTGGCATAGGTCCATCTAACATTATGCTTTAAATAGTTTATCATACTTTATAATACTATTATATTATTATATATTTATTATACTTTATTTTCAATACTATTATTAAATTATTTAGTTTACTATGTTTTGTTATGTTTTACATAAAACGAAGAAAAAGTTGTTGGACTCGAACTAAGGGCCAAAAATCAAAACAGACAAGAGATTAAAATACATTGAAACCCTAAATATGACCCGATTCATCAGCTGCTATTAACTATAGCCGCCCCAAATATACAAGAGAATGTAGAAGACTGGGAGGTAACAGCGGCTGTCAGTCATAGTGAACATGCAATGTCTTGCTCTGCAATGGCAAAGGTAGCAGAGCCTTGTCTGTTAACAGCACATACAGAAGCCAGCAAATCATAGCAAATGGCGCCATTACATCCATGTACTCGGTAACTAATGCCTTACCAGCGGCGAAGGGCCACTCTGTTTGGCCAACCTTACAATTGACTACTACGTTTCCTTTAATATTTAAGCTCACATGAGTTCACCCAACTTGGTGTTGAACTCTTGACTTTGGTAGAATTCATGTGACTGTATGATAAACACATTTTATGCACTTTTAACTTTTATTGATTGAAAACTTTACCATTTTTTTAATGCATATATGTTTATTCTTAGCTTAATTTTGGTAATCGAACCACAAAAGAGAAATTAATAAAGAATGCCTTGATTATATAAATTTTAACTGACATTGATTAATCTTTTGAGTTGTCAGTCTACCCCGTTCCTATTGTTTTCCCTAAAACCCATTTTGCATTGAAGAATAACCTCGATCAATTTACTAGTTAAATTGCGAGATTGATAACTTTTAATATAAGTATATGCATAAACAAGTACTCTTTAAGCAGAATTGAGAAGAGTAGGGGAGAAATTACAAACAGCCTAGTCAGAAGCAAAAGAACCAAAGATGAAAAAAACCAGCACACCAAACCAATATTATATAACACTGGCAGGTTATGTGAAAGAATAGTACCAGTGGAAAGTCACAAACAAGGGAAAATCTTAAAATACTTGTTTTATTCAAATGATACCAGCAAAAGAAAAAAAAAAGAGATAAAAGGGAGAATAAAACTGAAAGTTCCATCAGAACGATGCAAGATATTTAAAGAACTGAACATACCACTGTCTACAAAAATCAAACAGACATCTCACATTCACAGGATAACAGACATTCACAGGATAACAGACATTCACAGGAGAGCTGAAGCCCAATAATTTAAAGATAAAACCATTTTACATAATCCACTTACCAATCACTGCAGCCCTCGCATTGGACCATTAGGTCGTCAGGGTTGTAAGGCATCTCACATTTACAATACCTGCAATGAAATTTTAAACAACTTCCATAAGAGTCAGCAGAATCCAGATAAGATCTCACAGCTTCTTGATTCTAACAAAAAGTTGCTACTTACCATTTACAACTGAGCAAACAAATAAAATCCGCATGACATAAACTAATATATATTTTAGAATAATCACAGTAATCTGAGTCATTATCACATGAACCAACCTAAACACATTCCAAATCAACTGCTAAATTGATTGTCGCTGAATAAAATAAAGAGAGGAAATCCATTCATTCCAACACGAAATTATACCAAAAACAAACATATTTCGAATTCAGGACAGCAGGGACTATAATAGATATATCTGAGCATCTGGAAGAAGTGATGGACTCACACAGCAACTCTATCAGGATTGAAGGCACCGGTAGAGGAATTGTACTCAAACCGACAGAAGAAGTCATCATTCCCAACGGCATCCAGTTTTGTGTAGCTCTTGAAGCTGTGGACCGTACACTTGCCTTCAATTGTGTCTGCGCTCTGAACATCAAAGTGATCGGAAAGGAAAACCTCCTTCGAGCCATGAAACTGGCGGCGACCGCCGATTGACTCCTCTGGCCGGTAGTACCACCGCACATGAATCTTCACGTTTGCGCCACGGGCATCCGCCTCGATCCGCTCAATCCTGGCCACATATGATGGTTTTGCCGGATCCGACGGCCGCATGAGCACACAATCGCCAGCTGAGATACAACAACAAAAACGCGTTTGGAATTAGGTAAGCAAAGGAGGTAGCAGAAAACAAAATTGGTCTGATATGATCTAACAATTTTCTGTCAAAATTATTTTGCAAGAAAGAGAGAGTGAGTTCACCTCTAATGGTCTTGCTTATGTGTTTGACTGAGTATGACTCTAGGGTTCGCCTTGGAGCCTTCGGTTTAGCCATGGGATGAAATGAAAGCACACGCTATGCAGAAGATTGGGGATAAAAAAAATACAGAAAATATTAAGTCTTTTTCTTACAGGTAACGGGTCATAAACTTTTTTGTTTCAGTACTTCGCTGAACCAGGAGTTATGGTGGAACGGTGTTGATCTCAACGTTCATTGACCTGCGTGTACACGAAATCATGGACCGAAAACTTGTATTTATTTTTAAGTAAAAAAAAAGTATAAAATGAAAAGTTGATTAACATACAATCGAAGAATGTCGAACATGGTAATAGGTCCACGCGGCATTCAGTTATAGTGCAGCGCGCGTAATCATAATGATAATAATAAATAATAATAGCATAGGAGAGGGTTTCAGTCTCTAACCTTTTGATTCCAACTGCCATCAATTTTTTGGAGTTTTAAGTATGATCTCTAAATTCAATTTGTACTGTGTTTGTGTATTGATGGAAGCAAATGTTCTTTTAATTGATGATGTTTTGTTAGATTTTATTGTATTTAAAAGTTTATTTTTCATAATATTTAGGTTAATTTTTATTTAATGTATTCCAGTTTGAGTTATTTACGAACATTTATTATTTATTTAATGTAAATTTTTTTAGGCAAAATAATAATGTAAATTTGATGTGGTGATTGTAAAATTAAAAATTTTAAATTAATAAGAAAAGAATAAAATTAATACAAGTCTATAGTTCTTTATATATCTAATTACTAAAAAGACTCTTCTCTCTTTGAAGAAAGACTAACACGTTAACTAAAAGTTAAGCTTGTGTGACAAGAAAAGAAAAAAAAATGTTAAATTTTAATAAATTATTATTATAAATAGTTTTATTATCAACATTTATTATTTATTATCAATATTTTTTATTGATATATAATATTTATTATTTTTTTAATATTGAAAGACTGTATTTTATAATTGTTTATCAGTGTCTATCTTTTTCTTCTTCTCTACTTTTGTAAATACAAGCAAAAACAGTTTTTGTATGTATGTATGTATTTATATATTTTTATATTAAATAATATAATTTAATAAATATATATAAATTTATAAAACAATATTGAAAAATTATATAAAAATTATTTTTACGTCAAAAAAAGTATTTAGTTAAAGAGAAATTATTTAATTATTTATTTTATTAAATAAATGAATTTTTTTAAATTTTTGTAACTAAAAGATGATATTAAAAAAATTAAAAAATACTTTCTCTTATATAATAGTATAAATAATTAATGAGAATGTGTTTTACAATTATTCTTTTGTGTACATATTCTTTTATTATCTTTATTTTTTAAATAATTAATTTTAGTAATATTACAATAAAAATTACAAATATTGTAAAAAAATAAAAAATCAATATTGAGAAAAAAAAAAGTTTATTTTCAATAATTTATCAAATTTTATTTGTCAAACTAGTATGATTTATTGTAAACATTGAGAGTTCAGCCTCCAAATTATATTCTAACTTGATTTCTAAAGAAAAAAAAAGAAAAACATGTTAATTTTTTAAAAATTTAAAAACTTAAACATTATTGACAAAATTAATATAAAATAATAATAAATATTATCGTAATTTAAATTTTTTTAAATATTATTATTTTTAATAGTTTATCTATAAAGTTAGTATACAATATATTTTTTAAAAATAATTAAAAGTGTTCACACAAAATACTAAAGTTTAATTTTTATAAAAATATTTTTATGACTTGATATTATTATTAGAAATTATTCTTAATAATAATATA
Source organism: Lablab purpureus (assembly GCA_030347555.1). Lineage (NCBI taxonomy): Eukaryota > Viridiplantae > Streptophyta > Magnoliopsida > Fabales > Fabaceae > Lablab > Lablab purpureus. The sequence continues at coordinate 38,715,248 of CM059262.1, read as the reverse complement.
AGTAAATTTTATAATTTATAAAAAATAAAGTATTTTTTATTAGTAATTCAAGTTTAGATATAACATAAATAAAAAATAAGTAGAATGAAATTAGACAAATAAAATAAAAATAAAATAAAATAAGTAACCTATATTAATTATATTTTTTATTGAAATAATAATCATTCAAATCATAAAACATGTGGTTTATGGTTACATTGCAATTAGAACATGTAACGTACATTAAAAGAAATTCTTAAGTTATTTATGAACAACCTTACCATTCTAATATCAATAAAAAGGTTGTGAAGTTTTTTTAAAATAATTAAGTTTGTTTGATTAAAAAAAATAATACATAATAAGTTATTAAAAGAAATATGGAATCCTAGTGAAAAATAAAGTAAATGTTTAGATGTATATAAATTTTGGTAAAAAATAAAGTAAATATTTAAAAGTATATATATGTATATATATATATATATGTATGTGTTACATAATATGACCAATTAATAATAGAAAGAATTATTATTTGATTTAAGTTTTTTATTATAAATTTTGATTAAAAATGAAAATGGAGTATAAAAAAAATAATAACTTTTTCAAAACTTAGACATATATAATAAATGTAAGGAAAAAATGAAGTGTTAATATAAAAGTATCCATAAATAAAGAATAGTTAAAAGAGAATATTTTGAAAAAATAATAATAAAAAAATATTTTCTGATGTTAGGATATGAAATAATTGATAAAATTAAATCGAGTCGATAAAAGTAAATTGAGACAGTCAGGAACATGGATAAAAGTAAACGAGACACTTAACAGATAACATATAGAATTATCAATAAAATTGAATCGAATGGAAGTTATCACTATGAGATAGAATTATTGAGAGAAATCGACCGAAACAATGTTATAACCATGAAAGGTGAAATCGTGGAAAAAAATATATTATTTTTTAAATATTTACTTTATTTATTATTTTAATTTATTTAATAGTCAAAAATTTAAAAATATAAATAAAATGTTTGTATTAAAAACAAGAATAATAACTTGTATTTATAAATTGACATATTGATAAATATAGTGAAGAAAATAATGGCTAATATAGTAAAATTTATGATAATTTCAATAACTTTTTATTCTTGATAATCTAATTTTATGAATTTGTATTTTTCACAAATTTACATTTTGAGTATTTAAATAATTGGAAATCTATATCTCAACTCATTTACATTTCCAATCATTTACTTTTAAAAGCACATTTCTTTCTTAAGCAACTTTATTTTTTAGATTTTTTTTTCATTTTTCCAATTTTAGTAACATTGTAATTTTATCAAAGTTTGTCTTCAATATTATCAGTGGACATTGTCAAATGTTTTTTCTTTAAAAGAGGTGAGTTTTTAACAAGTTTGATGTACACATTTTCTATTGTTATTTGTTAGTTTTGTATTTAAACACTCTTTATATTATTTTTTTTACTCATGCAAACAAAAAATAATTCGCAACCAACAGGGGATTTGACTTATTCGTTTTAACAATTATTATCGAAGCAAATCTACAACAAACAATATGATATAATATAAACACAGAGATATGCATTAAGGCATAAAGAGGTGATAGTACAGATATGTGATAGCTAGGTCAATTTCAAAAGCAATTAGAAGTATAAAACAAGTTGTGCTCTGATTCATCCAGTGCACCCACTTTTGCTCAAAACAAAATCCTCGACTACATCGAAAAGCAAGAGGGATCTCTCAATAACATTGATATCATGTCAACTCCAGCAAGAAAACCGCTCAGTGCACAAAAAACAAATATGGTTCTCTCTAGAGCATTAATGTCATGTTTAATTGCCTTATTGTTGTTAGAGTTCCGCAAATTAGGTTGCTTCATGTATTTTTGCAAACTAGTTTAAGATTATTACAGACAAGGGGAAATATGATTTATGTAAAGCCAAAGCTTACTATGAAAATTTGAGTTTGTTAATATAACCTTTTGATACTGGTAAACCAAGGTATAGTTATGTTGAAATATAGTTTTTGTTGGTTACAGTAACCATTAAGACCAACTAATGGTCACAGCTTGTATATAAATAAGAAAACAATCATATAAATACTATTTTAAATGTATATAGATATTTTTTTGGGTATTTTTTTTATATACAATGTCTGTTATTATTAATCAATGTGAGACTTAGTTTATATTTTCAGAATTGTATTTCTAACAGTATCTTTTATAAGATTGTTTTAATTGTTGTTGTGTTTTCCATATTGATACATGTTCCTTTGAGAGAAACTATTTAATTACTATCTTAGCAGCAATTCTGATTGTTATTAAAATTTTAAGATGACAAAACATTGTTTTAGTCCATCACAAAATCAACTAAGTTCTGATATTAATATTAATATGTAACTTTATTCATACTTTTCGCATTTAAATTTCTAAGAAATTATTAATATTTTAGACATTCGTAATAAAAGAGTACTGGATAAACTATTTTTTTATCAACTAATAGTGCAGAAAAATGAATTTTGACAAATTATATCAAACTAAGTAGCAATGTACATGTCCTACATGATTAATTTAAAGTTTAAACTAAATATCTTGATTAAAAAGTTGTAGAAAAAATATGTAAATGATTAATTTATAGTTTAAACTAAATATCTTGATTAAAAGGTTTGTAGAAAAAAACATGTACACGATTTATAGTTTAGATGATTTGATAATTTATAAGAAGATTTTTGAAAAGGAAGAATGGAGTGTGAAATAAAGAGTGAATGCTGAAGTTATAATAATTGTTTGATAAATTATTAATTTACTTTTAAATCTAACTTTTAAGTTTTTAAAGCAATTATCTTTATTGTTTCTTTTAATTTTTTATAATAATTATTAGAAATTAATAAATATTATATTTAAATAATTATTTTTTTAATATTTTTTATGTTCTCAACTAGTTTATTTAAAAATATTTATATTTTAAAAAATACAAGACAGTTTTAATATTCCGTTGTTAAAACAACTTATTCAGACAAGAATTGCGACCCATGAACAGGCTATAATCGAATTGCGGCCCATGAGTAGGCCACAGTCGAGCGGCCCAAAAATTGGCGCTTAATCGAATGGCGGCCCGTTAATAGGCCCACAGAGCAAAGAGCTATGAGAAGGGAAGTTAGGGTTTACAGTGAAGAAAAGAAGGCAACTACGGGACAACAGTGTGGAAGTATCGGCGGAGATTTGTTTCCAGCCTCCATTGTTTCATCTTCCACCTTCTAACATGGTACGATGTTGAATTCTTATTTGCCAATTCTTTTCGTTATTCTGTTAAAATTTCATTCTTATGCTAACTCTTGTCGTTTTTACCTGTTCAGATTATTCCGGAGAAGAACCGTAAGGAGATCTGCAAATACCTCTTTCAAGGTAGGTGTCTCAGCGTTTATCACGAATAATCTTGCTTCGTCTGGCCTTCAGGGTTTCAACTCGTTGAATAATCTGATATTGTTTATGGTGCAGAGGGAGTTTGCTATGCGAAGAAGGACTTCAATTTGGCGAAGCACCCAGAGATTGATGTGCCTAATTTGCAGGTGATTAAGCTGATGCAAAGTTTCAAGTCTCGCGAGTACGTGAGGGAGACCTTTGCTTGGATGCATTATTACTGGTTCCTCACCAACGATGGCATCGAGTTTCTCAGAACTTACCTTAACCTTCCTTCCGAAATTGTCCCTGCCACTTTGAAGAAACAGGCCAAGCCACCTGGCAGACCTTTTGGTGGCCCATCCGGTGATCGCCCCAGGTATGTCAAGAAGATCACTGTGTAATTGATTGAATAATATCATTGTACAAAGGAATACAACATATATTTCTAGGATGACTATGGTGTGACATTGCCTAACTGAAAACAAGGGACGCAATCCATGCCAATCCAACTGAGCGGAACTAACTTTTGTTTATACTAGTTGCTTATGATGTGGCTGATCTGTGTTTCTTTGAACAGGGGTCCGCCTCGCTTTGAAGGCGAGCGGAGATTTGGCGGTGATCGGGACGGATATCGTGGAGGTCCCCGAGGACCTGGTGGAGACTTTGGAGGAGACAAAGGAGGAGCTCCTGCCGACTACAGGCCCTCTTTTGGGGTAATCCTATTGCCAATGCATTGCAGTTCTGCTGTTGTTTATGGTTGTGTATGGTCATCATGGTTGTCATTTGTTTTTGGCCTAGTTTTTATCATCATGATTGTTGTTTGCGGTTTAGTTTTAAACATAATAGAACTTTTAACTTCGATATGTGTTTGTTTTCAAGCTCTCACAAGGTACTTGATGTAAAGATTGAAGGTAGTTTTGTTTTTTCAAAAAAGGTTGATTCATTTATTATTTTTTTGTTTTTCTCTTGCAACATCTTATTGATAAGTTTACTCGGGTTTTGAGTCTACTTGTTTATAATTTCCATGATTTGCATCTTTTAGTAGTAGAGAATGTGAAACTAAGTCCTTGATTGGGAACTCATCTATAGCATGTACATGTGCAATCTTTTCTTCAGTTAATTTCCCATTGTTTTCATCATCATGATTGTTGTTTAGTTTAAACTAAATAGAACTTTAACTATGACAAGTATTTGTTTTCATGCTCTTACGAATGTATAGGTTCTTGATGTACAGGTTAAAGTTAACTACTTTTTCAACAAAGATTGATTCATTTACTATATTTCTTGTTTTTCTCTTGCAAGCTCTTAGTGATAAGTTTATTCGTATTGATTAGTCTACTTGTTTATGATTTGCACCTTTTAGTAGTAGAAAATGTGAAACTAAGTCCTTTGTTGGAACTCATCTATATCTATATTATGTACATGTGCAATCTTTTCTCTAGTTAGGCGATGCTAGCAAGCCATTTGCTGCATTAGCTTTCTGCAAAAGCCTTTTTGAAAGCTTGTGGTTTAACTTGTCAATAGTGTGATGTGATTGATGTATCGGAAGGTTCTCTTGGGACATTTCTTTTTGCGCAGCAAGCAATATGGAATGATTATTGGTTTCTTTTCATTCCATTGTTTCCCCCCTCTCTTATCAATTGTTTTGGCATATTGCAGGGAGCTGGAGGAAGGCCTGGCTTTGGTCGCGGATCTGGTGGTTTTGGGGCGCCAACCAGCTCAAATATTCCTTAAGTGTAATGTTTTCTGCCTTATTTTTTGCTTAGTTAATCGGTGTCAGTGATAGATGTCCCTCTCCTCTAGATTGTCTTATGGGCTTGACAAATACTTTATATTCAGTCTTTCGTTCAATGAGGATTTTGAATTGATAAGTTTTTCTTTCAATGAAGATTTTGAATTGAGTGTTTCTGCTAATTTGTGACCTCGGGTGCTCAGACTTCTATCTTCTCTTTCTCGCCCATTTTATTCTGTTTAAATTCCAACTCTGAATGCTTGCAGTTTTAACATACTGGTATTTTATTCCGAGCACCGTGACGGACAAATTTAATATATAAATTCAAATAGTTGTACTTATTAGCGTTTTTCTATTTTATTTTTTTAACGCTTAAAATCATGGAATGTATAAAAATTAAATCAGATAAGGGAAGGAAATTTAAAACATGCAAAATATAATGGATTAAAATATGATGTTAAAAAAGATAAATAATAAAATTTATTTAAAAATATGGGAGAAAAAACGTAAAATAATAGATGGGAGGAGTAAATTAGATTATATCATAAAATGGGACAAAGGAGCAGGGAAGATATGAAAGAATTTTAGTTGATAAGTCAGAGATTTTAGGGGTAAAGTTTTTTAGAAATGCGAAATCAAACGTGAGAGAATGGAGATCTCACAGGCTATACAGCTATTTTAATATGCAAATGCAAATGTAGAGATAGACAATGTTTGCATTTAAGATGTATGTCATTACAATGTTGATCACTAAAATAACTATCGTAAAAAAATCTTCGCTAGTGTATTATATATATTATATATTATTTTTATGCATTTATTATTAATATGAATGAAGTAATAAGTGAAGTAATATATACTAAGATACTTGAAGTTGATAATCGGTCGCATTATGCACGATCTAATATAATTCACCAATTTTGGTATGATGTGACAGAATAATTTCATTGTATTTTTGTAAAGTGTTTCAAAATACCGAGAGTTGATTAACATATATTATATTATTATTTTGCATCAGTTCAGCCTGTCAGTCCAATAAGATTTCCAGAATTTCAAATACCAATTATTACTTAAATGCAAACTTTCAATTTTTTTATTACAATTGTAAGAGAAAAAAATCTTCTAATAAAAAAATTTCGAGATAGATTTCCTTATATTAAATTTTATTACAGTAATTAAGAAGTAGCTGGTTTGAGTATTATTGAACTCCTTTTATACAATATTTCAAGATTATATTTTTTTAATGGAAAAGAGATTATGAGAGACAATTCCATTAAAGATATTTTCTATTTTCTTATCCTGTGAGGGATGAACGAAAACAAAAATACTGATAAAATAGTTAAAAAATGAATTTTACAACATTACATTTTTTAACTGTGTACATTTTATTTTTTTTAACAAACATTAAATATATGAAAGTTATTTAATGCTTTCAATAACAAAATTAGATTGAAACAAGATCTTGATTATTCATGTTTGTTGGTACAGTGAATATAAAAAAATTAAATCTAATTAATTAAATTGAGTGAGATTACTAGTTTAATTGAGTTCAGTCTAAATCAAGTTTATTAAATTTAATTATAGTTATTCATGAAATTTGTGATTTACAAATTTAATTAATTTTAATTACAAATAAATTAATTATGAAAATCATTTGATAATTGATTTTTATGCATGATTTTAATTTTGTGGTACAATAATGTTTTTTTTAATTTGTTGTTAAGTTTTTATCTGCTCTTAATATTGCTGTTAAGTTTTGTAATAATAATTATAAGACGTATTTGTGGTATAAATAACTAATATTGCTGAGGGAATCTTAAGCACATAGAGAGTGCCTAATCTTTCTTAATATAATTTATTCTATGCCTAATTATTCAAATTTTAAACGATTTAAGTAAAGTATGCAACTCACAGCCACTTTACTCGTATTATTACCACTTATGGTAATTATTATTGTTTAAACTTAATGATTTAAGTTACTTACGATAAATATGTCATTTATATCTTTTTAATTATAAATATTTTTACATTTCAATTGCTTTATTTTCTTAAAATAATTTTTTTTCACAATTGCATAGCAGATATCTCTACTTATTCTAACGAAACGAATTATTTATCATGTTGGTTTTGTTTAGATGGCACAATTTTCTTTAAAAATAAACCAATTTAAATAATAAAAAAATGATTGGTACATTTTTAAAAATAGAAAATTTAAGATCATATTTTTTATTCAATTTGATTCTCTAATTCAAAGGGAAACGATTTAGTTATAATTGGATTAGTTTCGTTCGGGTGACAATATTTATTATTAAAATGATAAAAATACATTTTTAAATAAATTAAGACATTAACTATAATTTGTGTGATTATGATGGAAGAAATAAATTAAAAGGACTAGACTAAAGTCTTAAAAACTAAAATCCTAAATTTTAAGGGTATGTTTTATCATTAGTCTAAAATATGATAATTTAAATTATCATATTATATTGTAATTTACATCAATAAGATACGATACTATATCTATATATTATTTTATATTGGTATTGTAGTTCCTATCCTGGGGAATGATTTTTATGTTCAAATAAATCAATATATCAGAATTTATTTATTATTTATATACATGATACATTTTTTTTTCAAAAGAATAAGAATTGTTTTCATGGATAAAATTTCAATTGTGATGATTATTGAAGTAGACACAAGATAAATGAAATATATAGTAACAAAAGAAAGTAATGCAAATGAATTGTCTTACAGGAGTAGAAATTTAAATTTGTTATACAAGATTATTTTTATATAACAACAGAAGGTAAAGTTAATATTCAGATATAGTTTAACGATTTCGAAATTTTATAAACCCCATGCAATTTGATAGAAACAATAAAATTTAAAAAAAAATCCAAATTGTACTTACAGTTGCGGTAGAGTCAGTTATACTTATAGTTTAATGAAGGGCCAAATAATAATAATAACAACATCAATAATAATAATAATAATAATAATAATAATAATAATAATAATATTTTTTTTCATTTAAAAGTCATACTCATTATTATATAAAATACATAGAAATTACTGTTTAATATATAATGAGATTAATTTAATTACCTTTTTCTGTATGAAACTGAATGAATGATCACAAAATATTTAAATGTATCTTACTTTAGAAAAGAGAAAAGTTTATATTTCATACAATAATTTTTTATAACATTAAATTTATTTATGTCGTTATAATTTATGAACTATGATAATAAATAATATAAAAAAGAGATAAATATGAAATACACAACCTTTTGAATAAAACCATATCTTCTTAACCCAACTTTCATAAATTAAATAAGTAACATTATAGGAATATATTATAAAAAAACTACCTTGTCCTTATCTTTCTGAAATATCTATAAGAGCAATTTGCAGCATAGAATAATAATAAAAAAAAGCTTTAATTAACTATTAGTGTCCTTTACGATCTCTCCCAAAATTATCCATTCGGATTTGGCTGAGTAAGAAAGGGAGAAAAAAATAGCAGGGCAAGAATTGATCGATAAAACAGAGGAAGGGAAACAGAGAGAATATAAAATTGAAGAATAGAAAATAGCGCCAACGCAACCAATAGTTGAAAGGGTAAGAACATTGTATTTTATTCATTCATTGAACTGGAAGCGAAGAGAGACAGTACTAAGTGGCTGACAGTAGGGTTTTATTTTGTGCCACACCAAAACCTTCTTCGCTTCTACTTCATTCACTCCACACCCTTTTCTGTTTCTGCCCAGTTCCCTTTTCAAAGTTTTTATTCCTCCCCCCCCCCTCACTTTTTTGTTTTAGAGCTTTCCAACACTTGATCGAGGACATGGCGGCTGTCACGGAATTTGGGGTGTCTCAATTCGTGCAGGTTTGATTTTACCCCCTCTCTGAGTTAACGTCATATGATGCATCCCTTTTATTTATGCATTGTTGTTTATTTGGGGAGGGTTTTTCATGCTTTGATGTTGTTGTAGCATTTTTTTATTCGTTTAAGGTTTGTTTTTATTTGTCAGTTTTTCGTTGATCACTAGGTGCAGCGTGTTTAATTTAGCAGATGAAGTGCAACGGTGTTTTATGGGTTTTCCCTTTCCCTTGTGTTTTTTCTCTTTGACTGTTGTACTAACATATTGGGATGATTTTCAAGTTTGCATCGTTGACATGAATTTGCGTTTGTTTTCGTTTTAACTTTGTCATTGACTAGTTGGTGACCATGTTTTATTTGGCAATTGAAAATACATCTTCGCTTATGGGTTTTGTGATTTTGGTTTTCAGGGTACTTCTAGGCAAACTTTGTTTTTGAAGAAGAAGAAGCCTCATAGACAGAGAAACCACATGCTTTGGGGTACGCTTTGGAATAGGAATTGGGCTCTGGGATCAACTCGAAGAGCTTTGCCTTTAAGGTGTCAGGCTCAAGAAAATCCCAGAGCTGTGGTTTCTGGAAGTGTTAGCTCATCTGTGGAAGAGCAACCGGACTTGGTTGAGAAGCTTGACTCAGAAGTTGTTCATTTATACCGAGTCCCATTTATGCAAGAATGTGCAGCTGCCGAGCTTCTAAAGGAAGCCCAAGTGAAAATCTCTAGTCAGATTGTGGAAATACAAACGGAGCAATGCTATAATATTGGCATTAGTTCACAACTTTCCAGTGGAAAATTTTCAGTCCTTAAATGGCTTCTTCAAGAAACTTTTGAGCCTGAGAATCTTGGAACTAAGAGCTTTCTTGAGAAGAAGAGGAAGGAGGGTTTGAGTCCAATTATAGTTGAGGTTGGTCCCAGGTTGTCATTTACCACAGCGTGGTCTACTAATGCTGTGGCAATTTGCCAAGCCTGTGGATTGACGGAAGCAACCCGTTTGGAACGGTCAAGGAGGTACTTGTTATTCGCCACGGGTGAATTGCAGGATCATCAAATCAGTGAATTTGCTTCTATGGTGCACGATAGGATGACCGAGTGTGTTTATACTCAGAAGCTAACATCCTTCGAGACCAGTGTTGTTCCTGAGGAGATTCGTTATATACCTGTTATGGAGAAGGGAAGAAAGGCATTAGAAGAGATTAATCTGCAGATGGGTTTCGCCTTTGATGACCAGGATTTGGAATATTACACCAAACTTTTCAGAGAAGACATTAAGCGCAACCCGACAAATGTGGAGTTGTTTGATATTGCACAATCCAACAGTGAGCACAGTAGACACTGGTTTTTTACTGGAAAGATTTACATTGATGGACATCTTATGGATAAAACTCTCATGCAGATTGTGAAAAGTACACTGCAGGCAAATCCAAATAATTCAGTTATTGGCTTTAAGGATAACTCAAGTGCAATCAGGGGTTTCCCAGTAAAGCAACTCCGACCAGTTCAGCCTGGTTCATCATGTCCACTAGAAATTGCAGTACGTGATTTAGATATCTTGTTTACAGCTGAAACACATAATTTTCCATGTGCAGTGGCACCTTATCCTGGTGCAGAGACAGGTGCAGGAGGTCGCATTAGGGATACACATGCTACAGGAAGAGGGTCTTTTGTCCAGGCAGCTACAGCTGGTTATTGTGTTGGAAATCTCAACACATCAGGCTTTTATGCTCCATGGGAAGATCCCTCCTTTACTTATCCATCAAATTTGGCACCACCTTTACAGATTCTTATAGATTCTAGCAATGGTGCATCTGACTATGGCAACAAATTTGGAGAGCCGTTGATCCAGGGTTTCTGTAGAACTTTTGGAATGAGACTTCCTAGTGGGGAGAGACGAGAATGGTTGAAGCCAATCATGTTCAGTGCAGGCATTGGACAAATAGACCACCTTCATATATCAAAGGGAGATCCTGACATTGGGATGCTGGTTGTTAAGATTGGAGGCCCAGCTTATCGCATTGGTATGGGAGGCGGGGCAGCCTCAAGCATGGTCAGTGGGCAGAATGATGCAGAGCTTGATTTCAATGCTGTGCAACGTGGGGATGCTGAGATGGCTCAAAAACTATATCGTCTTGTTCGTGCCTGTATTGAGATGGGGGATAAAAACCCAATTATCAGCATTCATGATCAGGGTGCTGGTGGTAACTGCAATGTTGTGAAAGAAATTATATATCCCAAGGGTGCTGAGATAGATGTCCGGGCAATTGTAGTTGGTGATCATACAATGTCTGTTCTAGAAATTTGGGGAGCAGAGTATCAGGAGCAAGATGCAATCTTGGTGAAGCCTGAAAGTCGTGATCTCTTAGAATCAATTTGTAGCAGGGAAAAAGTTTCAATGGCAGTTATTGGAACTATCAGCGGTGATGGACGTGTTGTGTTAGTTGATAGCTTAGCAACTCAGAAGTGTATTGCACATGGACTTCCTCCACCTCCCCCTGCTGTTGATCTTGAACTGGAGAAAGTCCTTGGTGACATGCCTAAAAAATCTTTTAAATTTAATCGGGTTGTCTATGAGCGGGAGCCACTTGATATTGCCCCTGGGATTACAGTGGTAGATTCTCTGAAGAGGGTATTGAGTTTACCATCCGTCTGTTCGAAACGCTTCTTAACGACAAAAGTTGATAGGTGTGTTACTGGTCTAGTGGCCCAACAGCAAACTGTTGGCCCTTTGCAGATTCCCCTTGCTGACGTTGCTGTTACAGCTCAAACTTTTAATGATTTGACTGGAGGTGCTTGTGCCATTGGGGAACAACCAATCAAAGGCCTGTTAGATCCCAAAGCAATGGCTCGGTTGGCTGTTGGAGAGTCACTAACAAATCTTGTATGGGCAAAGGTCACTTCCCTTTCTGATGTCAAAGCTAGTGGTAATTGGATGTATGCTGCCAAGCTTGATGGGGAAGGAACTGACATGTATGATGCTGCCATAGCTCTATCTGAAGCAATGATTGAACTTGGCATTGCTATTGATGGAGGGAAAGACAGCCTTTCTATGGCAGCCCATGCTGAAGAAGAAGTTGTCAAGGCTCCAGGAAATCTTGTCATCAGTGTTTATGTTACTTGTCCTGATATAACAAAAACAGTAACACCAGATTTAAAACTCAAGGATGAAGGTGTTTTGCTTCATATTGATTTGTCAAGAGGTAAAAGGCGGTTAGGAGGATCTGCTCTTGCCCAGGCGTTTGACCAAGTAGGGGATGAGTGTCCTGATCTTGATGATGTTCCTTATCTTAAAAAGGTATTTGAAGGTGTTCAAGATCTTCTTTCTGATGAACTGATTTCTGCTGGTCATGATATCAGTGATGGTGGGCTGCTTGTTTGTGCCTTAGAGATGGCATTTGCTGGTAATTGTGGACTTAGTTTGAACTTGTCATCTCAAGGTAACAGCCTCTTCCAAACACTCTATGCTGAAGAGCTTGGATTAGTTCTTGAAGTAAGCAAGAAAAATCTGGCTTTGGTAATGGATAAATTGAACAATGTGGGAGTTTCAGCTGAAATCATAGGTCAAGTAACAGCCAATCCATCTATAGAAGTTAAGGTTGATGGCGAGACTTGTTTAACTGAAAAAACTAGTATCCTTAGGGACATGTGGGAGGAGACCAGTTTTCAACTTGAAAAGTTCCAAAGACTGGCGTCTTGTGTGGATATGGAGAAAGAAGGACTGAAACATCGATATGAGCCCTCATGGGATCTGACCTACCTTCCTGTTTTCACTGACAAAAAGTTTTTGTTTGCAACCATAAAGCCTAAAGTTGCTGTCATTAGAGAAGAAGGGAGCAACGGAGACAGAGAAATGGCAGCAGCGTTTTATGCTGCTGGTTTTGAGCCATGGGATGTTACTATGTCAGACCTTCTCAATGGAAAGATCTCCTTGCATGAGTTCCGTGGAATTGTGTTTGTTGGTGGATTTAGCTATGCTGACGTGCTTGACTCTGCAAAAGGTTGGTCTGCTTGCATAAGATTTAATGATCACGTTTTGCAACAATTTCAGGAGTTTTACAAACGTCCAGACACTTTCAGTCTAGGTGTATGCAATGGGTGTCAGCTAATGGCTTTGTTGGGGTGGGTACCTGGTCCTCAAATTGGGGGTGTGCATGGTGCTGGTGGTGACCTATCACAACCGAGGTTCATTCATAACAAGTCAGGTCGGTTTGAATGCCGCTTTACAAGCGTGACCATAAAGCCCTCACCGGCTATAATGTTCAGTGGCATGGAGGGTAGCACATTGGGTATATGGGCTGCTCATGGTGAGGGAAGAGCTTATTTCCCAGACGAAGGTGTGTTTGACCGAATAGTTCATTCTGATTTAGCTCCTGTGAGATATTGTGATGATGCTGGGAATCCAACCGAGGCATACCCTTTCAACGTGAATGGCTCTCCCTTAGGGGTAGCAGCTATTTGTTCCCCAGATGGGAGGCATCTTGCCATGATGCCTCATCCAGAGCGGTGCTTCTTAATGTGGCAGTTCCCATGGTATCCAAAGCACTGGCATGTGGAGAAGAATGGGCCCAGTCCTTGGTTGCGCATGTTCCAGAATGCAAGAGAATGGTGTTCCTGAGATTTTCAAATGTTTCTTTTCATTTTCCCATAAAGCGATTTTCTTCTTTTAGTTGATAACTTTTCCATCTCTCTCACTTATCAATAATTAATGGACAGGTTACTCAACAAGTCCGCACTTTGCTCGATGTAGAATTCCCCATGTAAGATAGTCAGCTCTCAAGTAGAAAGCTGTGGAATTTTTAATCCCCCTCTATATGGTGCTTGTTTATTTAATTGTTGGTGTCAGAAATTAAATGAAGTTATAATGCTTGATCAGAGAAGTGAATTTTATTGGACCGAAAATTACTTCATGATTAAGTCTTGACGGCTGAGAAATATTGGTTGGGAACTCATCTGTATCATGTACATTTGCAATCTTTTCTTCAGTTAATTTCCCATGATTTCCCATAGTTTTTATCACCATGATTGTTTATTGTTGTTTAGTTTTAAGCTAAGTAAAACTTTTAATCTCGATAAGTATTTGTTCTCAAGCTCTCACAAATGTATAGGTACTTGATGTACCTGTTAAAAGTTAACTATTTTTTTTCAATGAAGGTTGATTCATTTAATATTTTTTCTTGTTTTTCTCTTGCGAGCTCTTAGTGGTAAGTTTACTCGAATTGATTAGTCTACTTGTTTATAATTTTCCGATGATTTGCAGCTTTTAGTCATAGAAAATGTGAAACTAAAGTCCTTGGTTGGGAACTCATCTATGTTATGGACACGTGCAATCTTTTCTTCTGTTAGGCGAAATAAGCCATTTGCTGCATTAGCTTTCTGCAAAAGCCTTTTTACAAAATATACATAAAACGTGCGAAAGATAATGATGAGATAATGGATTAAATCATTAAAAAGGATAAAAATAATAATTTTTTAAAAAATATAGGAAAGAAATACATAAAATGAGACAAAGGAAGTAGGGAAGATGTGAAAGAATATAATGTAGTAGATAAATCAGAAAGAAAGAAATTTTAGGAGTAAAAAGATACTTGAAGTTGATGATGGTATATCTATTATTTTTTGAATGTACAGGTGAAAGGAAAAGAAAAATAAGAAGAAAAACTGATGAGTGTAGAAGTAGCCAAGGGTCGCGTTAAGTAAGCTCTGATATAATTATGTGATAGAATAATTTCATTGTATTTTAGTAAAATGTTTCAAAAAAACTGAGTTTTTTAAGCATCTGTGATATTATAATTTTGCATCTGTTCAACCTATCAGTCCAATAAGATTTCGATAGTTTCGAATATCTATTATTACTCAAAAATAAACTTTCAATCTTTTTTATTGTAGTTCAACCTGTAATAAAAAACCTTTTAATAAAAAAAATTGGGATAGGTTTCTTTATATTTAATTTTTATTATAATAATCAACAAAGTAGTTGGTTTGAGTATTACTGAACTCCTTTTAAACAATATTTCAAGTTTGTATTTTTTGTGTGCTTGTGAATGGAATAATCGAGATAGACAAATTCCATTAAAGACATTTTCTTTTCTAATGCTGTTAGGGATGAATCATAAAAAAATAGTTGAATATATTAGACTGACAAAATAGTTCTTAAAAATTAATAGAACAACATACATTTTGAAATTAGTGTAGATTTTATTTTTTTTAACAAACATTAAATATATGGAAGTTATTTCATGCTATCATCAAAATTAAGTTAAAAGAAGATATTGATTAGTGATATTTGAATAGATAAAAAAATATCTGAAAATAAATTCAAAAGATGGATAAATAATTAAAATATAAATATTTTACGTCAATTTGTTTTTTTCTTCTTCTAAAACTAAGTAATTCGTGCTTACAAATTTTGGTTAATATAATATGTTAAAGATATGAATGAGGTGAAATAACAATTATTATGTTAATATAAATATTATATTATTAATTATTAGTTTTGAAAGAGATAAACCTTAAAACATAATTAAATATTAATGAAAAAAATAAAAACTAATTTTATGATTATATTTTAAATATTGTACAATATTATACATATTATCTATAATTTATTAAATTTATGAGTAATATATCTTATAAATTATAAATGTTTATAACATGATTACGGCTTTTTTCTTTATATTTTATTTTATTTTTTTAGAAAAACAATAGTTAAGATTAAATATGATTAAATTATTTAAAACCAAATATATATATATATATATATATATATATTAATAAAATAATTATCTAATAAAACTGTAATGCCTATCTAAACTAAAATGTAAAAATTAATTTAATTTGATTTAAATTTTTATTATGTTTAAATGGAAAAATATGTAATTTTTATATTTTGATTAAAATTATATTTTTAATTAATATCCAAACCGAATCATCCAAAAATATCCTTATTTATTGGTAAGGTGAATATAAAAAATTAAATCTAATTAATTAAATTGAGTGGGATTATTAGTTAATTGAATTAATTTAAAATCAAATTAATTAATTTAATTACATTTATTTATGAAATTTGTGATTTACAAATTCTACTAATTTTAATTAGATAAATTATGAAAATTATTTGAAAATTGAATATTATTCATGATTTTAATTTTGTGGTAGAATCATAACTTTTTGTAATATGATACCATATTTTAAAATAAATTGTCTTAGCCATTAAATAGTGTGTTATAATAAATAATCTTAGTTCCATAAATATAATAAATAAATAATATGATGTCTCTAGTCCCTAAATAGGTGTTATAATAAATAATATTAGTCACTAAATATGTTATAATACTAAATTTTAGTCCCTAAATAAGGTGTTATAATAAATAATCTTAACTCCTAAATAGTGTGTTATAATAAATAAATAATATAACATGTTAGATGATTTGTAATGAAAAAAATTTATTTTTAGATTTTACACTATTTTTTTATAAGTCTCTCTATGTCATATATGATTTATGATTTTTATTTCTTTCAATTTTTACTTTTAACAGTATATCTTACTTTGAAATTTTAAATAAATTTTTGTAAGTCTCACAATTAATTTTTCTTAGTAGAAGAAAATTTAAAAATATTTTTTTATCATTTTGGACATTTTAAAATATTGTTGTGGAAGAACTCACTTTTCTTGATGAAAACCTTATTTTTTCCTTTTATAAGATCTTATAAATAATAGATTTTGTATTTAAATTTTTTGCTAAAGATTTAGTGTACAAAAATGTTTTTTAGTGTAATGAGATATTTGAGGCAAAAATTTGATGAATGATGTACATGATACTGCACTTAATGGGTTGGAAATTTTGGTTCTATTTTTGTATGACTACAGTTTACTATGTGCATACTACCATGACAATTTCATAATAAAAATGTAAAATTGTGATTTTATTTGATGTTCTTACAATATTTATAGGAGAATAAATATTAGTTTTACAAGATATTATGATGTATTTTTATTTATTTTATTAATTCTTATCTTAGGTACATAAAAACTAGTGTTATGCCTATTTTTTTTCTTGTGACTTATTTTCTTTTCTTAGAGTGAGAAGTGATAGAGTATAGTTACCTAGATTTTCTTAGAGTTTTACTTTTTTTTTTAATTTTCTTAGTAAAGTCATTTTATTTTAATATGTTATGATTAAATATTTTTTGTTTTGAGAATCTATGACAACTATAGTGTCTAAATTATCAGATAAATGTTATTTTCTTTTTTTCTGTTTTACTTTCTTTCTTTCTTTTATGTTTTCATGTTTTCTTTCTTGTTTTTTTTTTTATTTTTTTATTTCTTTTTTTTTGTCTTGCTTTCTTACTTACTTTCTTTCTGTATGTCTTTCTTACTTTCTTTCTGTCTGTCTTTCTTGTTTTCTTTCTTTCTTTTTTTCGTTCTTTCTTTTTTTCGTTTCTGCTTTCTTTCTTTCTTGCTTTATTTTTTTTTGCTTTCTTTGTTTTTTCTTTCTTTCATTCATTCATTCATTCTTTTTTGCTTTCTTTCTTGTTTTCTTTTTTTCTTGCTTTCTTTCTTTCTGTCTTGCTTTCTTTCTTTCTTTCTTGTTTGTTTTATTTATTTCTTTCTTACTTTCTTTCTTTCTTTCTTTCTTGTTTTCTTTCTTGCATTCTTTCTTTCTTTCTTGTTTGTTTTCTTTCTTTCTTTCTTTTTTGGTTTCTTTCTTTCTTGTTTGTTTTCTTTATTTCTTTCTTGCTTGTTTTCTTGCTTTCTTTCTTGCTTTATTTCTTTCTTTCTTTTTTGGTTTCTTTCTTTCTTACTTTCTTGCATGCTTGCTTTCTTTTTTCTTTCTTGCTTTCTTTCTTTCTTTCTTTATCTATTTCTTGCTTTCTTTCTTTATTTCTTTTTTGGTTTCTTTCTTTCTTCCTTGTTTTCTTTTTTTCTTCCTTGTTTTCTTTTTTTCTTTCGTTTTTTCTTTCTTTCTTGTTTTCTTGTTTTGTTTATTTCTTTGTTTCTTTCTTGGTTTCTTTCTTTCTTTCTTTTGTTATTGCTTTCTTTCTTTCTTTCTTGCTTGCTTTATTTCTTTATTTCTTTCTCTCTTCTTTCTTTCTTTCTTGGTTCTTTCCTTCTCTCTTGCTTCCTTTCTTTTTTGCTTTAACTTTTTTGCTTCTTGTTTTCTTTCTTTCTTTCTTGCTTTGTTTCTTTCTTGCTTTCTTGTTTTATTTATTTTTTTTCTTGTTTTATTTCTTTCTTTGTTTTTTTCTCTCTTTATTCCTTTCTTTTTTTTTCTCTTTCTTTTTTTTAAGTCTCACAATTAATTTTTTTTAGTAGAAAAAAATTTAAAAATATTTTTTTATCATTTTGGACATCTTAAAATGTTGTTGTGGAAGAACTCACTTTTTTCTATGAAAACCTTATTTTTCCTTTTTATAAGATCTTATAAATAATAGATTTTGTGTTTAAATTTTTTGCTAAAGATTTACTCTAAAAAGATGTTTTTTGTGTAATGAGATATTTGAGACAAAAATCCGATGATATACATGATACTGCACTTAATGTGTTGGGAATTTTAGCTCTCATTTTTGCATGGGTACAATGCATATTACCATAACAATTTCATAAAATAAATGTAGGATTGTGATTTTATTTCATGTTCCTACAATATTTATAAGAGAATAAATATTAGTTTTACAAGATATTATGATGTATTTTTATTTATTTTATTAATTCTTATCTTAAGCATATAAAAATTAGTATTATGCTTATTTTTATTTCATGTTATTTTATTTTCTTGAGATTTTATCATGTTCTTGTAACTTATTTTATTTTCTCAGACTTGTTTTTGTGACTTATTTTGTTTTTTCAAACTGAGAAGTAACATAATCTAGTTATCTGAATTTTCTTAAAGCTTATTTTTTTTGTTCCAATTTTCTCATTGCATTCAAGGGACTTAACTTTAATATGTTATGATTAAATATTTTTCATTTTGAGAATCTATGACAACTACTGTCTAAATTACTAGATCTTATTTAATAAATTGTATTAAATTTTGGTAGATAATGTTATTTAACACATTGAGCACGCTGTGAAACATGGAAACATTTTAATTTGGTAGAAAATGCTTCCAAACAAACAGTGATTTTGCACCAATCCCAAAGACAGGGCAGCATTATGTCAAATCACCTTCACACTGCTCTCTGTGCTAATTCCCTTTCCCTCCTCACTCTTATCTTCTCTCTTTTTCTTCGTCTTTCTTCTCTTCTCCCCACCATTCACACTACACAACCCATTAATATATGAATGAAGCTAGCCTTGGCTGGCCCCACCTTTTGTCTTTCATTTCTTTCTCTGTTCTCACTCAACTTTTCACATTATGAGATGTTGAGTTGAACTCCTAACACAAACTCCTGCTCTCTCCTTCCTGTAATGGTGCACTTCCTTTCAGCTTCCAGCTAAAGAGTAACAAACACACAATTGCATCAGCAGCAGCAGCACACCTTCATGTACTTTGGTTCTTATCCTCTGCAACGCTGTGTAAGTCCTTCCTCTGCGCCTCTCTTTCATGGCAAAGAAAAGCTTGCTTTGTTTTTCTTGAATTGAGTTGAGAAACCAAACTTTGGTCCTCTCTGCATCTCTCTCTTTCCAACTCACCTCTGTTAAAGCAACTTTTACACTAATGTGGTTTTGTTTAGCGACTTTTGATTTTATTTTCTTCTTTTTGAAGCTTATTATTATGTGTAATGCCTGGTACGCCCGAGATTGAAGATCTGCAATTGAAGCATGGTGTTGGTGACATGGCAATTAATTGTCATGTTACTGCATAAAAAATAGTTCATTTCAGGAGGCATTCTAGTTATGTTTCAGCTTTCATTATTGGACAATCTGAAGTTCCAAATATAGCAGCAACCACCAATTATGTGACTCCTAGGAGGGAATCAGAAAAGTTAAGATAGTATTTGTCTCATTTAGTTAACAAAATATTTTGTGTTTGGAAGTTAACAAAATAATTAGTTATGGCAACTTACTACCCAAGTTCAAGTAATCAAAGGGGTGCAGTGCCTATGGTGTGTCTTAGGGAGCCTTTGCACAATTCGTATCCTGAGACACCAATTTTGCCTAGCAATATGACATTGTATATGAACTCTGGTTCCTATTCCCAAGCGTTGCCCGGAAATTCTCAGCAGCAAAGCAATTACTTTGTGATTCCATCACAGTCAGTAGGTGCTTCAAATTCCACAGCTGAGCAGCAAGAAATACTGGCTAATATTGGTGGATACCAAAGTGGGGTTCATGATTTCAGTGCATGGAGGGAGGGTAGAAGTGAGATGTTAGTCAGACAACCTATGGATGGACAGAACTTGCAAGGTCAGGGATTATCTCTAAGCCTTGGAACCCACATGCCCTCAGTAATTCAAATGCCTTCTGTCCGTGATAGGCATCATTGCTCAAATTTTGATTCGTTTTTGGGTACTAATCCATCACTTTTAGCCAATGAGGTCTACCAGAATGGCTCGTCTAGGGATGCGGGTACGAGACATTCTGAAAACTTTCCTACTGGGTTACCTGAAGCTAGTCATGATTTGAACAAAGCAGATTTTTCATTTCATGGAATTTCTAGTGTTGGAAGAACAGTTCCAAGCTCCAAATATCTCAAGGCAGTGCAACAACTGCTTGATGAAGTTGTTGATATCCGACAAGCTATTAAAAGACCTGAAACGAGAAGTCACGGAACACATGAGAACTCTAAGAAGAATTCTAAGGAGGGTGATGAGAAACTGGAAAATGAACGGCCTTCTGCAAATATTGTGCCTTCTCAAGCCTCATCCTCTTGTGAGCTTTCACATGCTGAAAAACAAGATCTGCACAAGAAGTTAGCAAAGCTTCTGTCAATGTTGGATGAGGTAAAGCCTATCTATATAGATTTCCACTGTCTGGTTTCTTTGATTTATTCCTTCGGTTAAGCATAAAGAAAAAATTACATTTTTTCTGAGCATTATGATGGCTGTAACATTCCCGAAGTTGAATATTTGAACTCCATGTCTCCTGTGTTTATGTTCATGTGTGTCAGCATTTGTTAAATAAACACATGCCAAATTGTGATCACTGAGGTTGACTTCCTTTCATT
Source organism: Lablab purpureus (assembly GCA_030347555.1). Lineage (NCBI taxonomy): Eukaryota > Viridiplantae > Streptophyta > Magnoliopsida > Fabales > Fabaceae > Lablab > Lablab purpureus. The sequence goes on along the minus strand of CM059262.1, from coordinate 38,694,141 downwards.
GACAGCAATATATTTATGTTCATGTATGTTGATCATGATTTCAGCAGTGATTTAAGAACCTTAAGTATGAAAAGGAAATATGTCAATGTAATCTAAATGTAAACTTTGGATCTATTTCGTAGCATGGGTGTGAAAGAAGGATTTTAAATGCTAATGTCCTCACAATTGATTATATCTTTTATGACTGATATCTGTCTATCTGATAAGAAACCTCTCCTGGTATGTGATAATGAGCATAAGATGCTTTAGATAGAACTAATTGTTATTTCTTCTTTTCTTTTGAAATGTTTTATGGGATGGATTTGACTGACATGCTTAAAGTAAAATTTTCATTCGTTGTTTTTCCTTGTGTAATTTAGTACTTAAGATGATGTATCTGATACTGTTTTTATAGTTAAATACAGAGTCGATAGAAGAGTCACCAAGATTAACAATCATTCTGCTGTTCTTTCCTTCAGCAATATAGTTTTAATGGGCACCTGTTAATTGCTGTAGGTTGACAGTAGGTACAAACAATACTACCAGAAGATGCAGAATGTGGTGTCATCATTTGATGTTGTAGCAGGATGTGGGGCAGCTAAACCATACACAGCCCTTGCTCTACAAACCATTTCATGCCATTTCCGGTGTTTGCGTGATGCAATTACTGGTCAAATTCATGCAACGCAAAAGAGCCTTGGGGAGCATGATGCTTCTGGAAGTAATAAGGGAGTTGGAATGGCAAGACTAAAGTATGTTGACCAACAAGTCCGACAACAGAGGGCTCTTCAGCAGCTGGGTATGATGCAGCATGCATGGAGACCGCAAAGGGGGCTTCCCGGAAGCTCTGTTTCAGTTCTACGTTCATGGCTTTTTGAGCATTTCCTTCATCCGTAAACCCTCAGATATCGACCTTGATTTTTTTTTTTAACTTTTGGATCCAAGATCATCATGATTGTTTAATCAAATTGGCATTTTCTATTTTTTGCAGATATCCCAAGGATTCCGAAAAGACCATGCTAGCAAGACAGACAGGCTTGACCAGAAGTCAGGTATAAAATCAAAATGCTTTTAGCAACTTGATTCATAGTGCTTCTTTGTGCCCCTCTTGTTGCTTGAAATTGTTGATTTAAAAGAACTATAGAGGATGATATTTTTATGTATTTGAAATTTGCTTGAATTAGGTCTCAAATTGGTTTATAAATGCACGTGTGCGTCTATGGAAGCCTATGATTGAGGATATGTACAAGCAAGATGTTTCTGATGCGGACATGGACTCAAGTTCTTCATCTGAAAATGTCTCCAAGGCAGCAAAAAGGGATGTCAATGATGATTCACAGCATTGTCAGAGTCCAATAGTAACTGATACAAATCATAGCGGTGGACAAGCTGAGGACCTTGGACATGCTCAGGTTCTTGATACAAAAATCATGGCATCCACTGGATTAAGTAGTCTCATTAGTGGAGGTCTTGAGGCTGAAACTGAACATGGGTCAGAAAAGCAGGCTGGGGAGAAAAGGCCAAATTTGGATAATTGTGGTCTCTTCTCTGATAACATGGTTGTTCAGTCTGATGGAGCTGCTAGTGATAGATTTGTGGCAGTTGGTCCAACAGGCAAAAAGTTTGAGAGGTTCAAGTTAGGAAGTGGAGTGTCTCTAACATTGGGTTTGCAGCATTGTGAAGGAGGTCATTTTTTGCCTGGTGAGACCCATCTCAATTTGGTTTCCATGAGGGAGAATGGCATCTACAGCAGCGCAGCTGCAGCTTCTACAGTTGGAGTACAGAGAGCAGAACTGGAGTGCGTTGGTGCTGGAAACCAGCGACAAAGGTTCAGTTCACCTCATATGTTGCATGATTTTGTGGTATGATTATAATCTGTTGCGACCATTCTGTGAATGGTAAGTGCCGATGTTGGGACCAGTTTGCAGACAACGAGTCATATAAGGAACTCAGTGGTCCCTCAATGGATGATAGGAATGACAAAACCATTGTATGATATCCTGAAATTTATTGGGAACATCTATATCTTATGGTTAATGTGTAGAAGGAAACATGTATATTTAGGTTTGTTTCTGCAGTGAAAAGAGATTAAGAAACATATGACAATGGTAATAATACATGGATTGGCTGACTGTTGTATTAATGTTGCAATTTAGTTAATCTACAATAGCAACAACAATAAGGAAGCCTTTTTCCATTAGGTTGGGTCAGTAACATGGATTATTAGACACCATAAATTTTTGTTGTGTAGCCAGAATAGAATTAGACCATTTGTCACTAAATTTTTCTTAATGGTTTGATTTAATAGTTTTTCAGTCTGATTGTACCTTTTACTATTAGTTATTCGCAGCTATTACTGAAGCTCCATCGTGCTTAGAAACTTAGAACTGATACATGGAATATGAAACTTGAACTGGCGAAGTTTTTTATTGAAATGATAATGGATTTGATAGATATAAAACTTTTTAATCTTTGCCACTTAGATAAAAACTTCATTGCTGTTTTTATCCATTTAATTACGATTAAATGATTTTAGTTTGTAATTTTTTACAGAATCAATGATTTTAGTCTCATGTTTTTAAAGAGTCAATTAAGCCTCTCTATTTTCAAAATCAAATAAACTTGGTACTTTTGTTGATTATCTTTTGCTTCAAACCTTCAGCCTTCAAATTATCATTTTTCACTCAAAATCTTCACAGATGTAATAAACTAGGTCACAAATGTATAATCAATTTGGATAGAAAAGAATTAACAGAAGATGAATTATGCAGTTGAGTTAAAAAATAAAGAAACTTAATTGGCTTAAAAACAATAAAAATTGCACATAATATAAATTGAAGAAGGTAATAGTCCAGTTTCAGGATCAAAATATAAATTAAGGTAACTGATACACAGATAGGTTTATAGAAAAAACCTAATGGTAAGACATATATATTACATATCCATGGGAAGAAAGAAGGTGTTTACTTGAATTCCTGCAGCAGTGGCAAGGAAAAGAATGGGAAAAACTGAACAATGGATTGTTATTTGAATTTTCTACAGTGATACGATAAAAGCCACGTACAAGCGTGAACAATTTTGCTTGAATAATAGAATAAAATGAAATAAATTAATATATACAGAGGGCACGGCAAGAAGATGGTAACATATGAAATGAGTTTGAGCTACAAAATTGAAAATTGGTGTAAATAAAAAGCTAGACGTTGACATATGGAGTGGTTAATTGAGTGCAACTTGGTGCCCTTCGGCAAGGATAGGGAGGAAGGTTCAGCATGTCCTTCCTGTGAGAACGTTTCTTCCTTTTCTTTGCATCAGAGTGTTCTGGTTTCTTCAAATCCTCCACAGAATGTACATCTTCCATGCACACAAATGATCTTGATTTGCCAGAGTAATACCTAGACAATCCTCTCCTGTGCATGCATGCAAACAAATTCATATATTTCAAATAAAAAAAACACATTAATTCATAATATACACTTCAAAAAATGCTCTTACTTTTGCGGAAAGCTGGTTCCAAGTGAACCCATGTTCAATATCAAGTTGTCAATTTCTTGGTCCATGTTCAAGAGAGGGAAAGAAAGATGAAAACGGTATGAGAGGCTCATTTGTTAAGGATAAGGTTTGGTTTAGGGTTGAATAAATATGGTAGGTTTTGAATAAAGTTTCACTCATTATGTTTGGTGCATATAGATGCATGCTTATGACCACATCCTTTTCTACACTTCCTCTTGATCATTCAAGATGTACTATTTTTGGCTGAATACATCTATCTGAAGCTCTACCCTCCTTTTCTCTTCATTTCTCATTTTAGCATGCTACTACACCACCCTCACATGTGCAAATAAAAACATGCAACAATAAACAATGGCTAAGAAGAGAAGGGTGGTACAACCATCCATTTTAGAGACCAAACAAAGCTTTGATCACGTCACTCATCTACACTTTTCCTTTTCAAATTCAAAAAATGCTTAATAACCATGTAAATCTATATTTTGGCTTAGTTATTGTAATCTTACAAGTTGATTTATCATATTGGACTTCTTTTAGAAACCAACAAGTATTAAAATAGAGGTCAGTCCAAAACATATTATCAACGTATAGAGTTGTTTTAACCGTTAATTAGATCAACATATATAATCTTACTAGTTTAATGTCACATTTATCTACTTATTGAAATTATTAGAGACTCGTATAGGATTGTTCAAGCTTTCTATTGCAGCTTTATGATTACTTCGCATACATTGAAACACAAACCTTTATTTTACATTTTACATAGGAATATAGGATAAGAATGTGTTCAACAAATCAATTTAATAAAGAAGGGTAATTTAAAACGAGTGCTAGAAAAATATTTCAATTAGTTATAAATCAATGCAAAAAATATACTAATTTAAATAAGTTATTCTAAATGTAACATATAATTTATATTAAAAATACTTATTAATTATAAGTATTATTTTACGTAATATTTATATTTAAAAAATTTAATCATACAAAAATAAGTATTTTCCCGTCGTAAAAAGAATTGAAAAAAATATATAAAAAATATATTTATTACTTGAAGTTAAACTTTCTTGGTGTGGGTGTGGCGGGAAGCGCAGTTCTTCAAATATGATTCCAAATTTAGTTGGCGAAGATGAAAGAGTAACATAGCAGAGAGAGTTAGTTAGTTAGTTACTCGGTTGTTCTTTGTTGCTGTAACTGTGAGATGTCGAACGAGACAGATGAAAGTAGACGACGTCGTTCGGCGGAGCGTTGGCATCACTTCAAGCTTTTCGTTCGCACAGATATCAGAAGCAGTATCCGATTGGGTCCCCGACCAACCTCGTTTCTTTTCTTAATCTTTTTTGACCCTCACGTTATGCAATTTCAAATCTTTTTTTATTCTTTTGATGCTTTTCTGCGTTCATTTGTATGATTTGGAATTACGTTATACTCAGCCAAAATGTATAAGGAATCTTTAAAGAGGCGTCTTGCGGAAGCTGAGGAAGAGCTCAGGGCCTTGGAGGGTGCTGGCTTTTACGTTGGTCGTGTTATTAGGCCTCTTGGCAGTGGACGCTGTAAGCATTCATGCACGCATGCATAACTTGTTTTCTACGTTTCAAGATTCAACAAATAGCTTATTAATTGATGCTCTCTAACTTGTTTGGGGCATTGGTTAGAGATGAATTAAGCAATGTAAGCTATTTGAATCCTTTCAGTCATAGTAGAATCGAAAGTTGGATATAGATATATAGTTGGCTGTGATAGTAAGTTGGACAAGGAGAAGATAATTGAAGAAACAAGAGTTTTCCTGCTCAAGAAGCCGTTGACCATTATGGGAATTCTTCCACCCCAAGTATATATATCCACAATATATTATTCTTGGATTGGATCGTTTATTGTGTTTGGATCATTACTATTTTACAATATTATGCATGCGTGTCAATGCTACTATTTTATTCATCATTTGCCAGGTTGATCCTAAGGTGCAAAAGATGATTGTTGAAGACCCGGGAAACGTTAGTTACGCTACACTTGGAGGGCTTTCAGATCAGATTCGACAACTCAGGGAATCGATTGAACTGCCTTTAGTGAATCCTGAGATTTTTCAGATGGTTGGAATCAGACCCCCCAAGGTATATTCACTATATGGATGTTTAATTTTGGAAACAATTTATAGTGAAAAATTTAAGATTAATGCTTTGTTAAAAAGGAAAAAGTACTGAATATGTTTCTCACATACAACGCAGGCTGTTCTTCTTTATGGACCTCCTGGAACTGGGAAGACACTCTTAGCGAGAGCAATTGCCAGCAATACAGATGCTAAATTCTTGAATGTTCAATACTTGTATTCTTTTCTATGTGCTTCTTACCAAGTGCTTAATGAGGATTTCTAAATAAAATTTACTCTTTTTTAAAAAAAAATCAGATTGTGGCTAGTTCTGTTTCGGTTAAATTACTTGGTGAAGGCTCAAGATTAGTTAGGGAAATGTTTAGATATGCACGCAACCATCAGGTGTTGAAAACTTCCATTGCATGAAAAATGATTTTTTTTGCATGGTCATTTGAAATTGATTTTTACTGTTTGCATCCTTTTGTTTAGCCTTGTATTATATTCATCGATGAGATTGATGCCATCGGTGCACGACGTTTGAACATGAGCTCAGCTGCTGATCGTGAAGTTCAAAGAACCCTGACGGAGCTGCTTAACCAGATGGACGGATTTAATCATCTAGAAAAGGTGATGTTGCTCTTGTATGTTCATTGTTCATAATGCAGAGGGTTTAAACAATAGTATTTGTTGAATTTGGATGCTGTACTTTTTATCCAGGTGAAAGTCATCATGGCTACAAATAGGAGTGATATTCTTGATCCAGCCCTTCTTCGCCCGGGTCGACTTGATAAGCAAATAGAAATTCCATTACCAAATAAACAGTCAAGGATGCAAATCCTCGAAATCCATGCTGCTGGAGTTGCAAAACAGGGCGCAATTGACTATGAAGCAGTTGTTAATACTTCTGAGGTATATATATATATATATAAACATATTATAAAGGATATCTATGCATGCAAACATGCATATTAAAGTATTATATTACATTATTTTCCTAATGATTGATTGATTTCAGGGATTCAATGGCGCTGATCTTCGTAATGTTTGCACTGAAGCTGGTATGTTCGCGATTCGTGCTGACCGTGATTATGTGATTAATATAGATTTCATGAAGGTGAAGTGTTACATTTGATAACGGAATATTTTTTGGGGTGGGACACCGACCTATATAATAAATTCTTAATGTTTTTGTCTTTGTGATCCTACAGGCTGTGCGTAAACTGGTTGAAGCAAAGAAACTGGAATCAAGCGGCTTTTAAAATCAAATTGTTGTTGGCACTTGGCACACATGTTTTTTTGGATGCAACCCCAACCCAAAGAACTTGTGGATCATCATGAACTAACACACCCTTTTTTTCATTCTTTCCAATCTTAACTAACGGTTTTCATTAGCTTTGCAGTTTTACTCTACATTAGTCATAGGTTCCGTTATCACATTTTGGAGTCCCAATATGCATATGTCGTGAATGAAATATATAAACGCAGGCAGGCATATTGGTCGACTAATTATCCTTTACTTTCTGGTGTTTGCTCAGCTTGCCACGATAAAAACAAAAATCAATTCACTTAAAAGAAAATAAGTATGACTTTAGGTAAAAGTTTGTGTAAAGGGTTTTGTTTAAATTTTTTATGGATTAAAGTTGTTTAAATCAGGTTCACTTTAACGGCTTCATTAACTTATAGAAAATTACCATATTACCTTGGACAAGTTAGAAAAATGAGTGGGATACGGGAATTTCTTTAATTTTGAAACCGTTCAAATTCGAGTTTTCAAATTTTTTTATATTTCGAATTTTGGACTTGTTTATCAGGTTTGAAGAGTTCATGACCATCCAATTGAGAAAGAGATCCGGAAGACATTCAAGATTCTGAATACACGGTTTTCAACTTAAATGACAGCCGAATAATAATGGTATGACAATAAATGCACATTTGAACCAATACGCGGTTTCTAGAGAAGATTATCCTTACCGAAAGTTAATTCAAGCTACCACTTCCACTGCAATGAATCTAGAGCTTGTTGATGAATCTGTTTGTCACCCGCAGCCACAACATTAAAACCTGTCACGTGATATTGAATAAGTCATAAAAATTTCAGAGTTTCATTTATTCAAAAGGTGGCAGAAGACCAAGAAAAACAACTCCGAATGCCATTGAAATAGATCAAAGGATATACTTGTTGCGATTGAAAGTGGAGAAGCTTCCCAAAACAGTTTATCTCCTTTCCAATCAGTTATGACACCTCCGGCACCTTCAATAACAGGTACCAATGCAAGAAAATCGTATGGCTGAAATTCAACATTTAACAAACAAATGTTGTTTTAACCATCTGGGGTTCTTGATCTACATGGCTCAAAAGTTAAACATGCAACTAGAGGTGAGAGTGCAGCATACCTTCAAACCAGACTCCACAACAAGATCTACAAAACCAGAAGACAAAAGAGCATATGCATAGCAGTCACAGCCGTATAATGGAATTTTAACCTGTAAATGCGCAAAATGAAATTACTGGATGACAATAATATATATTTACACACATATATTGGAAAACAGAAAATTTACATTTTGGATGTCAATGTACATAGATACATAGCAAAGCAGAATACAGACAATGTAATATTCTTAACTGAGTTAGAAATGTAAAAAGTCCAAGTTATTTTGGTGTCATAGATTCACTTTTTCAGTGATATACTTGAGTAGTTCAAAAGGCTGACTTTGAAATGGTGAAAAAGGTGTTGTAAATAATATGTATTAGTTCTAAAATTAAATCAAAGGTGGTTTCAGCAACAATACAATAACAGATTTTTTACAGCATAAGTGGATTAATGTGCACGAACCCAGTTTGTTTTGAACTTGTGATCAATGCTTCAGTAGGAAACTAAACAACCTTAAGATTGGGAAAAAACATGCCTCAAACTAAATATTCTGACGAAATATTTCATCCTTTTATGATACTATGTGGAATCACTTTATGTTAAAAATGTAACAGACCTTGTTTCTAACACGGATGAATGCCTCTTCTGCATCTCCACTGAACAGATGGGGGCTTGTGGTGTACCTATATAAGGAAGAAATGAAATTAGATTTGGAGCCTGCTTTGTAGACCTATGCTAGCCATGTTTAAAGCTGCAAATAATGAAAAAGAATGCAACTCCTCTTCTAACAACCTTTTCTCCTAACCAATAACAGGAAACAATTCATAATAAAGTTTGTTACGGAAAAATAAGAAAAGTATACAAGTATGCTTGAGAAAGGTCTGCACAAGTGCGTGTAGATATTTCTTGTCCATTCAGTGTAGTTCTCTTTCCACTTATCCCAATCCACCTCTCTTTTAACACAGGCTGATCAATTATGCCAAGGATCTATTGAAAAGGAAACCAAACTTAACAACATAAAGTTTATGACTTGATTAACTGAATGATAAAAAGATCAATTTCAATTTCATCTGCACTTTGTCTATAATATAACTATGTTGGTAAAAATACCAAGTATCGCTTACAATTTAATAGAAAAAAAAAATCAATCAATTGATGTTGACATTTTGCATCATTTTCTTTTCATTTGTTTTCATATTGTAATGTATAAAGAGAAAAGACTCTGTTTTGTTTAAAATATTTAAGAAATCAAGATGACTGAACATCAAGTTTTTCTTCGTTCTTAAGTAAGAAAGTTGCAATAATTTGTGATGCAGTTCAAGAAAACCAAAGCGTGAATAGGTCTAATAAGCATTCAAGTGGTAAGAGAACCGTACTGGCGTTCCATTTTGTAGAAGAGCAATGAGAGTACCAAATACGGGTTTCCCTGAAATGGATACAAAACAAGCAGAGTCAAAGTGAAATCTGGGAACTCTGACCCAATAATAACAATAATAATAAAAGCATAAAAGAAAATTACCAGTAATAAAACTCTTTGTCCCATCTATGGGATCTAATACCCAAACATAATCAGCAGTCTTTTCTTTACACCTCCACCCATTTTCCTCTCCATAACTGCAATTCAGTGAAAAATCCATGCTAGAACTTCAGTCCACAGAATCAACCATCCTATTGCCTTTATGGATTATGCAATGGATTCGGCTGACTGATAACTCATGCACATAAGCACCAGGCAACAGAAGCATTATACATTACTCTCCTGTTTAGTTGTTTTAATTGTAAGTTAAATTGCATAATTACAATACAAATTTATCAATCTAAAGGCCAGAATTATGGAGCATTGATGAACTCAAGTTTTGTAGTAGTAAAATCCCTTGATTCATGTCAATGTGTGTAATTCTTTCAGGCTAGTAGCAAATACCTTATTTCAGTTCATTTTTTCTAAGAAAAATTGTTTTTCGTCTCCGTACTTACGGTACTTTCATAAAAAACACGATGAACTCTTAGACAAGAGAGGCTAAAACCACGGGTTTTGGAGTACGAAATTAATCAATACTAAAGTGTATGATCCTTGATCACATTTGACAAAAAGTATAGCAACTAAAAACACATTTCAACGAAAATAGAATCCACACAATCAGTCGGCAACAGCAAGAATATGATAGGATTAAACAATTACATTGCATGAGAAGGGAAATTATCTAGTATGATTGAAACCATAGCCTCCTCAGCCGATTGATCTGCAACGGTTACTGGACCTGCAACATCAAGGAAAATTACAGAGCATAAGCATTAAAAAAAAAAAAAAAAAAAAAAAAACATTTTAAAAGTGAAAGGGATAAAAATGAAAAAGAGAACGAGTAACTGACTGAGATCATGTTTGTGAAGAACGTCGAAGTTCTTCCTGAAGTACTTGCGGATAACTTCTCCGGCAGCATCGGCGAGTGTGCTACCGACCTCGGCGAAGCGATTAAGCTGAAGAGGCGTGGTGTGGGGCGCCATGGCTCTGAGACGGAAGGTTGGGGAGAGAGAAGAATTGAGTATTGGGGAGAAGGAGTGAGAGTGAGAGAGAAAATGGCACTGTGAGAACATTGCACTGCAATTTACAATCCAAATTCAATCTCAAACTCAATCTCTTCAAAAACAACACATGCTTCAATGGTAGCAGATACCTCAGATACTAAAACTCTGATAAACAAATCAGGGTTTTCCATTCGTGTCCCTTTCTCTGTTTCTTTACTCAACTCTTTTTTTTGTCGTCATTTTCATAATCAAACGTCGCCGTTTCAATTATTTATTCGCTTTCTTCTCCTACTAGTGAAAAATACATATGCTTAAAAACGCCTATTTGTCCACTCTTTTTTTTGTTATTTTTTTTCTTTTTTTGTTAATTTTTTCTATTATATGTGAATTTTTTATTATGAATAGTTAATTTAATTTAGAAAATAAAATAATTATTTTTATTTTCTTTATGATTTTTAATTTTAAATTTTAAAAAATATTTAATTATTTTGAAAAAATTTAATTAAACACTTATTTTATTAAATTAATTAATTAATTTTTATTCATTAAAAGATAAAATTGTGCGGATATTAAAGAAAGTTATCAATATCTTTATATAATGGTGTAGATATATTTAAATTATATTTTTCTTCTCTCGTACTTTAAAACTTAGAGGAACCCTTGGGTTTTCGAGACATTAAATTCTTACCAATGTTTGCGTTACTCAAGCCGACATTTTCGTTTCCGCTTCGTCCAGCACTGCTCGCGCGGGTCCTTCCCTCTAAGGCGGAACGCTCCTCTACCGATTCATTTTGACATCCCACAGCTTCGGCAGATCGCTTAGCCCCGTTCATCTTCGGCGCAAGAGCGCTCGATCAGTGAGCTATTACGCACTCTTTCAAGGGTGGTTGCTTCTAGGCAAACCTCCTGATTGTCTCTGCACCCCTACCTCCTTTATCACTGAGCGATCATTTAGGGGCCAAAACACATTTTTTAAGAGTTTTTTTTCCTGCTTTTATAACTGCGATATTGTTGATTTATTGAGAAATAAATTTTAGATTAGTAATAAATAACTTCAAATTTAATATATATATATATATATATGTTTTAACTGTTGATATGTTAAAAAATTAATAAAATAGTATGTGATAAAATATTTTAGATTGAAATTTAAATATCTCGTAAATATTTTTTTTATAAATTTTATACCTACTCTATTTTTATTAATATTTTTGGTAACTAAGAAAAATGTGGAGGCCAAAACAAAAAGATAATATACTGAAACTGGCATGGATTACTTCCACCATTCCTTTTTAATTTTTAATTTATATCTTTTTTAATTTTTGGTTTTATTTATTTATTTATCATTTTCAAAGTTTATGAGATGGGATTATCAATTATTTTATTAAGTTATAAATAAATTAATTAAATTTATTTATGTTTTGTTTTGTTTTTTTTCTTCTTCCGACAAAAAGCTTCACAAACTAAAGTTTTAACTCAGAAATAATTTATTTATTTTTATAAATTAAGTTTTGCATTAGCTTAATAAAAATTACTATTGTCTTTCTTTTCTAATTTTCTTCTTCTGATAGAAAAATAATTTATTTTTAAAAGTATAAAATAAAAAAAATCGTATTTTCTGCCTTCTTCCTTCTTCTAAGAGAGCTTTCTATACGAGCTTATATAAAAATTATTAAAAAAATATTATATTCTCTCTCTTTTTTCTTCTTCTGACAAAGCTTTCTGAACTCCTAAAAGTTAGTTTAAAGCTTCTATGAACTCGTAAGCTTCCACCCTAAATTTTGTTACTTAATCCTCGAAAACGAATTTTAGAATGGCGAAATCTTACCACAAGAATTGTTATAGATAGATTCTGATCTCATATCTCTTACATTTGCAACTGCAGCCTCAAAAGTTATATTCTTCATAATTCCGTAAGAAAATATTAGAGAAGTTACGAAGCTTGTTCTTTTTTTTAGTTATTCGTAGTCAATTCTTTTGGTCACCTCAACTAATTTAATTTCGTCTCAAACCTCAAAATAATTCATTTTAAATGTATCCAATACCATATTAAAAAAATCAAAATTAGGCAATAATAATACAGCATTAGCTTAAACTAAAACAAAACTAACTAAAAGATACACCCTCACATCCACGTACATGCATGATTTAAAAGATAGTCACATCACATAACACCACGCATATATAACTGCAACTAATTAATTTGTTATTAATCACTACTCAAACTAGACCATGACATAGACGGACAGGGTCCATATATATAGAGAGAGGGAGAGATTTCAATGGCTGTGGTGGCCAGGCAATTTTTCTTTGATCTTCTCCATTATGCCCTTCTTATGATGCTCAGGGTGGTTAGGGTTAGGGTTAGTGGCGGTTGGCAGCGTCGTGTGGGGAACACCAGTAGCAGCGGTAGTTGTTGTAGTTGCCGTTGTAGTTGCTGTTGGTGAATGCTGATCTATATTCTTCCTCCCTGGCAGCTTCTCTTTTATTTTATCCTTCACTCCCTTCTTCCTCCTCCCACCTTGCCCATCATCCTCAGACTACACACACATGCATATAATGGTCAAATTCAACAACTCTAGTTTCAGCAATTTTTGTATAAATTTATAAAACGCTTAAGGAAAAAGGGGAAGAAAAGAAAACCATAGGTACGTACCGAGCTAGAGCTAGAACTGGAGGAACGAGAAAGCTCTCTAGTGTCCCTTGGTTGGGTTGCTACGAGATCCCCCACGGTGGTTGCGCCTGTGGTGGTGGTTGCACCAGCACCACCGTAGTTGCCAAACCCACAACCTGCAATGGCGGCGGGTGTAGCGGTGGTTGCAACGCCGGTAACATGGACGGGGTTGCCGTGCTCGTCAGTTAAAACAACTGGGTTACCATGCTGATCGGTGAGTGGGATAGGGTTGCCATGCTGGTCTCGTAGTTGTGCTTCAGCCATCTTCAATTTCCTTCAACTCCTCACTTGCTTCTTCTGCTTAAACTTCTACGTAACATACCTTACTACACTGTTTGTACCTAAACCTAATTATATAACCTCGGCTACGTGGCGGTGAACATTTGCATGTAATTCCACACCAACACGTGGCTCCGCAAGACGCTAACACCTCATAAATGCTGCCACGTAAGAGGAATGAGGACACGTGTCCCTTTGTTGATAGGGTTAGGTATACCACTCATGCTGTAATCTAGCTTATTATCCGCTACCTTTACTTTTAGGGAAACGTCTACATAATACTATCATTAATCAATTTCACAACCTTTTATAATAATAATAATAATATTTAAAAATTATCCTGCTTACTTTAATATTATAATCAAATTACCAAAAATATTACATAAAATAAAGTTATTAAAATAACATTATTCCAATGTTGAATGTGCAAATTTCATCACTGCAAAAACTGCTCAAAATTTGTAAGAAATAAAATAATTACTTTTGTAAATATTATTTTCGTTTATTTTACTTTTAAATTATTAATATTATATATTTATATTCTTAGGTTCGTGTTGGGTTATTAACAGAACAAAATATTATTCAAATCCATACTTTAAATTAACAGGTTGTATATTTTTTTTTATACATTTTATTCTTGTTCACTTTTAACTTGCTGATATGAGAATCTTGGGATAATTTCAATAAGAACTCCATACAGCTGTCTTCTAGATAAGCCGTCACATATTAAATGGGATAATGTCATGGACTGTGGATACTGTTTGGCATTTGATAAACAAATTGCGAGGATATTATTGTGACAGAGTTCAGGTCGGGACCATATTGATCTTCTGATCATGCATTGTGGCAAATAATGTCTATATGCTATTGTGCTGACTTACTTATCTCATAAATGCGTTTTCTGTGACTGATATTTAGAGTTACGAGTTGGTGGCTCGATGAACAGTTAAAGAACTGTTCTGTTCAAGGTATGCATATTATGGTTTTAATTCTCACATTTAGTGCTCCACCCTCATATTCTTAAGCTTGTCTCATTCATGTTTTCGTTTTGTACCTTTCTCGTTGTAGGCTTATATTAATTGTCCTCGCACCAACACTGACAAATCAAGGATTCTGCTGATACACGACACTTATGGATGTTGATCTGAAATAAATCATTGCTATGTAATAATTGCTATTAGTCAATTCTTAACACGGAAAATATACCATCGATTGATAAACCGTGCTTCATACTCATTTAAGATAATAACCTAGATTATTTCACATATTTACTTCTTTATTTATAATAAAACTATTTTTGTATCCCTGATATTGTCTTCATAACTATTTTTTTTATTATTTCCTATATAAAGTATACAGTATAAGTAAAAAACACAAGAATATATTTGAAAACATAATTTTATATAATTTAATTTAAATATACTTATAGTATAAACTTCTTTATATTATTATCAATCAACTCAAAATATTTTAAAAGTGATATTTAATACACAAGTCAATTAGTTGAGAGAAAAATATTCTTAGAATAATAAATCAAAAATTAAATTCTTGATAATAGTATCTTAAACTTTTAGATTATCAGATAAGTGGTGGGATCCTCCACAGATGGACAATAAAAAGAAATAGACAAGTATCACCAACAATTTTTTGGACATCATAAATGTTATTTATTTAAATTAAAACACCAATAAATGAAACGCATAATTCTAGTCGCAATTCAAATTAACAAGTTTTAAGACTGCATATTCAACGTTCAATCAAAAAGCAACACAACTCCTTCCACCATAATGAAAGCACACAACCCACCCACTGGCCGATGCATATAATTCAATTTGCAACCGACAAAAGACCATTAATTTGCAAAGTTCTTCCATTAAAGCCAACACATCAGAATAATGTATATATATATATATATATGTATAATTGGATCCGCTAACTACAAAAAACAGTAATTGGATAATAGGCTATATCCTGAAACTGCTCTTTCATTAAAAGCAACCAACTAATATCCTGAAACAGTAATGGTATTGCCTATCAATCTGTGAAAACCATTGCCCGTCCGAAGGGCTAATATTTTGCTTATAAGCAGAACCATGGACAACAGAACATCATTTGGATATATCTTATATCCATGCAATAAACAAATCAACCTGTACACAATGCAGAAAGACCGTTGGTCTTGAACACTATTTTTTACGTCTGTATGTTTCGTCTTATACTTCTGTATGTCTTACAGAGTAACTTCAACGTCTTATCCAGTTGAAATTGCAGATTAGTGTATACAGATGCTCCGAAAGCATAAATTGCATCTTGTACTTTCCCAAACCTTTAGAGGATGCACAGTGAACCTGCTATAAAGAAATTGAAAAATAGTGTTTAAAGATTTCCAGGGTACCGTGCAGAAGAACCTTGAAGTACAGTAACTTGAGAACTATAGAATGGAAAAGCAGTAATACCACATTTCTTCGTTGCAATGCATGGTAAGCTAAAGATGCTACTGATAAACCGCAGGCAACAGATGGAAGATAATATCACTGATAAGATGCTACTGATAAACATACACATGCAAGAAAAGAAAGATAATGCCACCGACCTCCCAACAACCAAGAAGCAGCTTATTCCTTGCTAGATTTAGCCCAAAAGAAACCCTTCTTTCTTGTAGGGTGATTATCTAACATGGATCTGGAACCCTTTGATCCAAAGGAGAAGTGTCTGCGCAAAAAAGGTTTCCCAAAGGAGCTTCTCCTGCTAGAACTGGAGTCAGTCCTGGGACCTTTACCCTTAAACCCTCTCCCTTTAAAGTGATCAAACACAACAGAATCATCGTCAATATCACTGTCCACAATCCGATTCTTTGATTTATTGTTTCTAGCCTTCAAATCCATTTCAGCTTTCAGGGCTTTTGCAGACAACTTCATAGTTTGTTTTTCACCGAAAGTGCAAACCGGACAAGCTGGATCATACTTATTGATATCAGATGTCATTCTCTCCAAACATTCAGCATGATAGACATGTCCACAAATAAGGACAGAAACTACAGAAAGATCATTACTCGCAATTATCTTTTGAGTGCTCCAAGAAGACTTCTCCGCTAAAAGTTTTGAGCAAATTCCACATGACTGCAAATCAACTGGTGAAGCTGAAAACCAACTACTGGATCTAACTAATCTTTCCCGGTTAAAACCAAAGGACTCACTATCAAATGACCACCTTTCTCTGTGAGGAGTTCCCATCAGCTCAGAAAAACCAGGTATGGACCAACCATCTGAAGATCCACCATGGGAGCGCATGCCCACATCATTGCTCCATGAAGGAAGCACTGGCCTTTCTTCAGACAGAGAGAAGCTGCTGGGTGACTTGGCTGCTGGGATTCGGCTATCAGAAGCTTGCTGTGATAGCTGGTACCCTGGGGAATGGCAGGGCCACCTTAAAGGGGTCAAGCTTGATGGAGGTATGTGACATTGGGATGATAGAGGAGATGTTGATCGTGATGTTGAAGGCACTGATGGTTTAGTAGGAGATGAACAAGATATTATTGATGATTCCGCCAGCCCATTCACCTAGAGAGTGATTCATCGTTAGGAAGTGCTTCAAAGAAGTCACATACAAAACATGTGTGTGTGGTAGTGGTGGGGAGCGCATATCAAGTGAAAGGGTCATATTTTAATGAGAGAAAGAGTAAATCGAAATCATACAGATATGCGTGGATGTTCTAGAATTAAAAGAATTTTCATCTTGATCTTTGATCGTAAGATCTAATGCCAACACTCTGTTCTTTTCACTCATAAAAAAGGTCTTGTCACTAAATACACACCCTAAACACAAATATTCACTATTATAAACTCACCTGTTCCACACTCACATCCGTAGAAACAGTTCCCGAGAAAGACTGGTCTGCAACAATCACAAATAACCAAGTCAGATAGTATCGAAGGACCAATAGACAGAATAATAGTAAACCATTGGATTAGTTAAATTTCAAGAGTGATAATCATATTTTAATAGGCTGCAAAATAAGCAATACACAACCACCTTATCCATCCTACGTATTTTCTCAGTTGCCTAAATTATATTCCCAGGTTCTATAGGAGGAAGTACTAATTAAAATTCACCTAACCAGTCTAAACAACAAAAAACTTCAACATTCTGAACTAAAAGATAAATTGACTAAGTCAATTGTTAAGAATTCTCGCCTGATTTCTCTTCACTATAACTACTTGAAGATATAAAATGAGTGACAAAGGAACTTTTCCCTTTTTTAACTTTGTTTGGTAGAATCCTGAAGAAATAGAAACAAAATTTTTATAAGAAAATAGATAACTTTCAAAATGTGATGATATAAGGATACTATCTCCAGTGAGCCAAGGAGATGCACCACAAATGATTGAATATCCACCTAGAATTTTTGTAGGGAGAACAAGGTCGGATACAGTAAGAAAATTTTCAACATTTTGGTGACTTTCCGACTAAACTCAACATGTTTGATACATCAATTCTTTTAATGGAAAAGGGCTGTTGAAATGAATTCATTCTTATTCATGCTTCAGCCATTCGCTTTTATTTTTCTACAAACCAACACCTCCTGTCTGAAAAAAGGGATCATCCCAAATTAATCTAAAACTGTTTGAAAATCTGGTTTCTTAATCTCACAAGCTGGAAATCTGTAACTACATTAATCTCATACAAGTTTCAGAATAAACAAATATGCTGCTCTGCCATTATCATCTTTTCTCTTTTCGATTCCCTTCTGGTTTATTGTGTGCATGGTTTAACTTTAAACATTCATTAGCACTGGAAAATTTAAATTCCAAGCAGTTCATTTCTCTTTGACTATCGGTGCCATCATATTTAAATAACCATTTAATCTAACCCCTCTAGGCTTGCTACAGCAACAATGCGAAAAATAAAGCAAAAACAGTTGATAGTTCTGTGGTTTCTGCTCTTCTTTGAGATGTCAGTTTCTGTCATCTCATTCACTGAGACAGAAATCTGAGCCTTTACAGAACCGTCCATTTAAGAAACCAGACGATGCTAAATTTTAATTTTTTATTCCTCATATCTGATTACTTTGGACAAAAAACTACGAGAGAATACATCATATCTCCAAGTTTCAGGTATGTACTAAAATTCCTTATCTTTCACACAACTCGGTCATTATAAGTGTAGAATGAACTATGAAATAACCGAGAGAACAGACAATTATAGAAAAGTCCAACCCAAGTAGGTTCATGTTTAAAACCAAAAAGCAAAATTACCAAGGATTTACCTGATGTTGAATTTCTTCCACGTACGGCAGTTGCTTCCGAAATTGGAGACTGTTGGCATCTTTTCCGTTGATAATTCTGTAATGGACTTCCGTCCTCTGACAGATATGCTGATTCATTTTTATTCTCTGATCCATCATTTCTGCTAATGCCATCAGAAAACCAATTTATAGAAGTATCTTCACCAGCTACACGCCCTCGGTGATCCCACCGAAAGCTCCATGTTGGAGAACATCGAACATTCCGATGCAAAATGTCGCTGGTTGATCCACTTTGTATAGTTTTGTCTCTGGCAGCAACACAACAAGCAGCACCCATTGCGAAGTAGCAACAGTTCTTAGTTTCTTACACCAACATAACCACCGAATGCATCAAATAATAAACCATTCACTCTTTAACACAGCACTATACCTGAAACAGCAATAAAAAAGGCAACCATCAATTGCAATGATCAATAATATGACAGTCAAAAAGCATGATCCAAAAAATCGTTATTCACTGTTACTCAACAAGTAATCCTGCTCAAGTTAAACAAAATTCCAAATCAAAAAAACCCAAATAAAATGAACACAAGAGAAAGACCAAAATAAAGTTTAGAATCAAAAGGGCACTGGAAGAGTGTAAAGACAGTCGGTATTTTCTAATTTAAGAGGACACTAAAGTGAACCACTTCAAGACAGAAATAAACTTCATAAACGATCTAAATCAATAGAACATCGATAGCGCTGAACACACAAATTTCAAAACAGTAGAATATGCAGGAAGATGGGAAAAGCTTGAAGAGTATTATGGTTTAAAAAAATGATATTCTACTCTCATCACGGATATCATACCAACCTAAAATCACTGGCGAGACAAGAAAAAGAAAAAGAAAAAGAATAATGATGAAATCCCCCAAAATTGAAAAGGGCGTCATAGATGATCCAATAAATTAGATACAGTTTTCAAAAAACAAACTAAAAAAAAAAGACAAAAAGAAACCGAAAATCCGAAACAGAGAAAATATTGAGCTCACTGTAAAAGTCAGAAGGATCCGAAGTAAGCGCTGAAAAAAAAGGAATTCACAGTGAAGACCTCCAGAGCTTGAGCAGGAACAACAATAGTAATTAATATTGCAGTAATTGAGGAGGGAAAGGAAAAACAACAACTGATTTTGAAATTGGGAGCATAAACATGGTTTTGGGTACAAAATGAAAACGGCTTACGGCTATGACACCGACGCACCGTAGCTTTTGACGAAATCAAGCGCCACTCTAGAGAGAGAGAGCGGAAAGACGAGAAGAGGAGCGTTTCAGCGTTTCTTACGCCGTTATGAGGACCCTCCCTCTTCTTCAGTAGCGGCGATTCGCTCTTGATTTTTCTGAAATAATAAACCAAAAATGACTCTCAACAGTTTCGGTCAAAAAAATACTTCTCAAAAACAGGTTTATTATTAATTACTAGTATTATTCTGGGCATTATTTTTTCTTTCTTTTTATAATTAATAAAAATAATATATATATATATATATATATAATATACATAACATTTGTTTTAGTTTATACTAATTAGTGATAGTAATATTAGCGAGCTAGCTTTTGTGGTTACGCTGGGAATTTATGCCATTGATGTATTTCTTTTTCCTTCACATCAATCTTTGCATATATTCCTGAAATTTTGTGCCCAGTACTCTTTCTTTCTTTTCTTTTTTTTATTAAATATTCTTTTATATTTTTTATATAGTAAGCTTTCTTGTTTTCTTATTTACATTTAAATGTTTTCTTATTTTCTTCTACTTTACACCTTTTTTATTTTCTCAACTATTTTTTCTTACAATCCTCTCAAATAAACGTATTTAATTTATAATTCAATACGAAAATTTTATCATATATTTCTCAGATATTTATAGAATTATCACAGTTTTGTTTACAAAATTCACCAATAACGACATATTCCTAATTTCAAACATTTTAAATGGAAATATAAATCCACTGGCTCAATCCATAGTTTTCTTTAGTCGGCTTAGTCAATAGTTGTTAAGATTAGTTCCACAATTACTAACTCAGATTTATTTATTTAATTAAATAACGTTTATAAACTACTTATGAGATATGTGTGATTATTTTAGTATGTTATGATTATGACATTCTCAACACCTATTTTACAACATTTATATAGAATAATAAATACTAATTTGCAAGTGCTACTTTATTTTTTAATAAAAGCCTAAACCCATAATTTGAAACACATTAAATAAGTGTTAAAGGACATAAAAATAGCATTCACAACTTTATTTATTTGTATAATGTAAAATCATAGATTCATATTTGCTCATAATTTAAGGATGTTGTTTTTCAATTCTTGCTATAGATATTCCTAACTTCTGCATCTAATAACAGTTTGACGTGGTTTTTTGTAGTTGAAGAGTGTAAAAGCAAGTGTCTCCTTTTTAGGAAGTAAAAACAAGTCCATCAAATTAAAGAATATAGTTAATGTTGAATCCTCAAATGATGTTCATTGCATAAATATAGAAATATACTAAGACTTAACACTTTGATTATTAATTATTCGAATGGAGATGCATTGCCCTTTACGAATTTAGCAATATTATTGTTGCAATTAAAAGCATAAAATGGCTTAAATATAACCATGCTCATTCTAAAAGTCTCACATTTTTCCAAACATTCAAGAGGAATTGCAAAGTATAAAATATTTTTACCATTCAATTACAAAATATCATGTATAGCAAATTTGTTGGGTATTACTTTAAAAACTATCTCAATAATTATTCCTAAATAGTGGTCAATATAAATTTATTTATAATAGAAATTAAAGTGAAGTAAAAAAAATTAAGTTGTTGGGTTAGATTATGTGTATTTGGTGCAAAAAGTAAAAGTATGGAATATTGAGTGGGGCAAAAAGTAAACACTCACAGAACGCACTATCTTCTATAGTACTCGAAGTAGTGTGTACTCATTCCATTCTTTCAAAACTTTTTATTCCCTTTTATATATAATTCCTTTCTTCTTATTATTCTGTCTATACAGATACATATTAAGAAAAATACACAATATTTTAAAATTAATTAAATTAAGTTAATACAAATTCAGTTTAATATCAAATTTATTTTAAAACAAAATAAATAGGAAGATTGCATTGTATAATAAACGAATACTTTTAAATATAATTCGAAAATTTTGTACACAGATTTGTTTGTGTAAGTCCGCGCACATATAATCTATATTCTAAATGAATTTACCTAGCAGAACTTACATTGAAATTTTTTAATATTAATTATATAAAATAATTTATTTAATTCATTCAGCAATATACAATTAATAAAAAAAATTAAATGTTAAATTAAATCAAACTTTATAACAATTAATAAAAACATAAATATAAAAATTTTAGTTGAATTAGATTTAGTTAATAGTTAATAAAAAATTAAATTTTAAATTAACTAAACTTGATAGCATAGATAGCTTGTAAAACAAGTAAAATCCATTTAACTTACCATTTATATAGATCGGGTATAAAAAATTTAGATTAAAATTTTACTAAAAATTACAAAGTCACGTAACTAAACTACGAATTATACTAGTAGTTTAAAAACTTTTACCACTCATTTTTCTAATAATGCTTTAATCGTTTTCAAATAAATAATCTAATGTTTTTTATTAGTGTATCACCAAACAGAACCTAAAAATTGCCAATGTCATCATTAGATCATAATGCACTTGTGATCTCTTTTTTTCCCTAATTCATTTCGTTCTATTATTTTTTTGGAAAACCTTTTTGCGTTGAAATTAATTTGAATAAAAAAATTTAACAAGAAATCTTGAGGTGAGGAAAATATAAACTTGCTTAGATTAATTTATAAGTTGGTGGGTTTTTGTTGGATGGTGCTATTAAACAAGATACCAACCATCAACTGATAACGGAATGCAACTTCCTTCAAGTAAAAAAATAAAACAAAGCAACTCTTCATATAAAGTGCAAATATAGTTTTAAGGTACAGATAAAATATTATGAGTAAGTTATACGTTTTTTGATAAAATAAAAAAATTTATAATAATCACTTAATTCAAAATTATTAATATTATATATATATATATATATATAACAAAACGGGATTATAAATTAATTTAAAATATAATGTATTTTCTTGAAATGAATAAGAAAATGAAAAGAAGATTAATCATTATCTAATGTTAATATTAAATTTAGGTCCTTATAAAAATGTGAGTTTGTAGGATAAAAAATGTGTTTCTATAACAAATACTCTTTACTACATGAAATGTTAAATGGTAAATTTTTTGCCATTTCACAATCAATAATATATTTAACTCTGAATATTGAATCTTCACTAGAAATAAAAAGGTGGATAACATTTTTTTCTTTGAATTGTCTATCTTGAATGTTTTTTCATTATTTAATATTTTAAACTTCACAAGTTTTAATGGAATTATTTTAAAAAAAATTTGACTGCTCATCCACTAACTTTTAACAAATAATTCCTTACTTTAGTGTAAGATATATTAAATGAAAAACCATATACATTACAATTAATTATATAATTTTCTTTATGGAGAAACTTTCTCAGCCTTTAAACATATTTTTGGATAAGTTTTTTTTATATTATTCTATATTTTTTTTCAATTGTATTCATCTTAATTTTCAATAATAAAAAAATATAAATATAAAAATATTAGAAACTAATGTTAGTTGAATATAAAAAATAAAAAATCACAAATTAAGTTGCTAACAAAATATAATTAATGAAATGAAACGAGCATTTTAGTTCATAAAAAGCTAAAGAAGTAATATACTATACTGTTATAAATTGGATTACTTTATTAAGCTTGGTTGTTTATTAATAATTCTCAAGACATTCACAAAAATCTGATGCAAAACTATGTTTTTGTCAAATAACAATCGATATGCATTTGAAGTACAACTAAATTTTAATTTCAAACAATCCTAAATTTCTTTATATTAACTCGAAAACATAGAAAATAAAATTGCAAGGAAATATGTAAAACCAATTAAAAGAAAATTTCTTTATAGTGGTATAGATAGATATATTAATATTATTTGATTTATTTATATATGCATCAATATTTGCTTCTTTCAACCATGTTAATTTTATTTGCATTTGGGAATGGTAGTTTAAGGTGATTACCCGAGAGTGTGACTAGTTGCCCAAGATTTGTTGGTACTTAATTAAAAGCATAATAAACTGATATATTGTTAAAGCCTTAAATATGGTGGTGGTGTAAAGTTGATGCAAACAGGTATTTTTTTTTCATTAAAAATTATGAAATTATATTTTTCACAATATTTTATTTAAACTGAAGATAAAAATTAAGGATTTGGCGAGTAGAAACTGTAGGGCATGGCATCAGGATTCATTGTGCATGTTATTTGTGAAGTTAACCTAATCGTGAGATCACCACCGAAGCATGAGATATATAGAGCATGGTTCCTGAGTGTGTGTGTATATATATATATATACATCCTCATTCCATCTCTCACTTATTCAATCTAGCAGCAAAAGTGAACAGCCATGGCAGGGTTTCTTAAGCGCATTCAAGTATTTGCAGCTTTTTTGGCCCTCATTGTCCTTGTAGCCTCAGGTAATCCTTGCTAGATAACGTAAAATGTGTGTATATTGTTTATTTGATTAACTTGGTAGGGTTTTTGTGTGGACAGCTTCGGAAGGGAATGAAGGTCAAGGGAAATGTTGGCAGAACAGTAAAACGTGGCCCCATGCAAGATGCTTCCATTCTTCAATCTGCAATCACCATTGCCAAGTCTTAGACAATGCAATCTCAGGCCAATGTGCTTTCTTTTTCAAGAAATGCCAGTGCAAATTCTGCGATGACCCTCTCTGAATCTATCTGCATAATAACATCCATCCATTCCCTCTTACTTAGCAGATATAGCATCAAGTACTGCACCTTCGTCAATAAAATACCACCCATGACTAATATACTTTCTTCACAATAACTGCTGTATGTGTTTTTTATTCATATCATTGTAGCTTTTCATAGTTAATATAATGATTTTGTTTCTCTTAATATATTATATGCTCTTATAGTTTTTTGCTATAAACTTTAACTTGGAAATTCAAGAGATAGAAAAATACTAATCAAAGTTCTAGACACATAGATGTATCAAGATATGTTATAAGACATAATGGTTTATCATTTAAAGGTAAAAAACAAAATAGAAAACTTACCATCACAAAATTGGCTAATTAAGATTAAACCATGATTACATTATATATAAGTTCATAAAACTACAAGTTAACTAAAGGGAAAACATTTTAAAAAAAGTTAACTTCTTCAAATGAACAGTGATAAAACAGTCACCATGGGATTAATGGAAACAAAAATTATAATTAATTTCAAAGTCGTTTATTAAAAAAAAAACAATAGTGATAAAGAGTTAACTCTTTCTTATTTACTTAATTGAGAGTTTGAGAATCATAAAGATCAAGTCAAGAATACTCTACATGGGGAATCAAATTAAAAATGATGGCAAATATTAAATCGAAAGGATTTCATAATAACTATATAATAATAATTAAAGTTATGTTTAACAAAATCTAATTAAAAAATGCTAAAGTTAAAATGACTTATTAGATTAAAAGTGTTCAGTACAATTAATTATATATCGAAATAATTCTTATCAATTATACGAAAATCAATTTAATTGATAAAAATATATTTTGAAGTATTTATAATTTGGTGTTTTTAATTAATTTTAAAAATTGTACATGGTTTAGTTCTTTATTCGAGTCTAACCATGTTTATAAAATCTGGAAAAAAAAATATCATGGCCTCCACTCCCCACAACTTCACCTTACCCTTCCTCCTTAAATGTTCCTCAGGGCAAACACGTGTACTTCAAGTTTCGCTATCTCGGCCTCGCACGGGCCCTGTTTGATACGATGCCTCACAGACGTCGTTTCCTGGACCTCCATGATTCACGGCCTCCTCAACCATGATCCACCCTGGAGGCTATCACCTTGTTTCAGCGAATGTTGGAATGTGGAATAGAGGTCAACGAGGCCATGCTTGTGTCTGTTTTGAGAACGTGTGCGGATTCTAGAGCCTTGAGTTTGGGCAGGAAAGTGCGTGGGAAGTTGAAGGAATGGGGTATTGGAGTTCACTCTGTGTCCAATGTTGTCCCTGCTCTTGTTTATATGTATGCGAAGAGTGAGTGCATAGAGTGCACGGAAGGTGTTGGATGATGTTGTGGGCAAAGACGTTTTCGTTTGGACTGCAATGATTTCTGGCCTTGTCTGCAATGAAGCTGTTCGCGTGTTTTTTGACGAAAGTTCTGGAGTGAAACCTTATTAAAAAAAGGTGACCGCGGTTTTAATGGCCTGTAGGAATGCAGGCTTGTTTCATGAAGGTTACGTGTTTTTCAATGATATGCAAGATGAAACCTACGATTCGGCATTTTTGGTTGATTAGGGCAGGACGTTTGAAGGAAGCTGAAGGTTCTGGTGTTTTGGAAGACGCTGATATGGACCTGTAAAATTCATGCCATGGGGATGCTGACAGGGCTGAGAGGTTGATGAAGTTCCTTCAGATACAAGACATGAGGGCTGATGACTGTGGAAGTTACATATTCTTGCTTGCAATGTTTATGCTCGACGGGGAAATGGAGTAGCAAGGCAGAAGTGAGGGAGTTGATGAACAAGAAGGAACTAGTGAAGCCTCCAAGGTCTAGTAGGATTGGTGGTATGAATTGTGATGGGAGATTACAATCACCTCCAGGCGGGGAAAATGTTTGTAAAATTGGATGAGGTGGTGGATGAGCTAAAACAAGAAGGGTATGCTCCCAGAGTTTCGGAAGTCTCTTTTGAGGTGGATGACATGGAAAAGGCCGTTCAGTTGCTTCACCATAGTGAGAAGCTTTCTCTTGCTTATGGACTAACTAGGATAGGTCAAGCGTCTAGAATCCGGATTGTGAAACCTAAGGTCTTATGAGGAGTTTATGAAACTAATCTCTAAGATATCATAGTGAGAGACAGAATACGCTTCCATCATTTCAGAAATAAAGTGTGCTCTTATAAGAATTATCGGAAGCCCGAGAAGAGAGATATCATAGTGACAGACAGATTAGTTTCCATCATTTAAGAAATGGAGAGTGCTCTTGTAAGGATTATTAGTAGCCTCGAATTATCCATGGTTTGAATGTTGTAACGTATAAAACGAAAACTCTTGGAGAAATGTCCCTGATGTTGGATAATGAGTACTCAAGATGGGAAATACTATTGATTAATAATTCATGACAAATCTGCACAGTATATGAGTGGTCTAATGATAGTTCTGGGGGCAAATAGATTTGTTTCTATTTTGTTATGCCCAGTAAAACTGATTAAGATATAGAAGAGGAGGAGCTGCATTCATTCTCGGAAGTTCCTTATCCTGGTGCCGTTGATGGTATGCACAATTGCAGGTAGCAAGTGCTTATTGATAAATGAAATTATGTTTATTAAATTCTTTAATTTGTTTAGTTAAAAAGATATTAGTAATAATGGATTTAAGGTAGTAATACTTTAATCTATTGTCAAATCATTAAAAGGTTTCTCACTATCATGATTATTTTTTTCAAAATTTTAACTTTTTTATTGGCTTGCCTATACTTATCAAGATAGACAATAATGTCAATTTAAGAGTGAATCAAAACTACACTCTTTGATAATTATTGGCTCTTCTTCCTGCTGAGATATATACAATGTATTCACAAAAGATAAGAATTATACTACGAACTGTTCTACCAGGACCCATTTCTGTCTTTTTGTACTTTATGTAAATATTGTATTGTTTGGATTGAAAGCTTTATAATTTATTGGTTTGGTGTATGGCGTCACATAAGTTTGAACTTAATATATCTTTCACATACTATCACAATATCTTGCCACTTGCAGCCAACCTTTCTTCATTCTCATGATTGGTTTTAAAGTTAATGATTGAACAGAGAATTTATGTAGCTGGTACTGATGCTTCGTTCTTGTTGTTACGTATCTAAATGCATTATTTTTTTTTGGCAAAATACAAATGCAATGAGAATTATATTCTAGTTTCATGAACTTACTTTACTTTTATGCACTAGTCCCTTTGAAGAATCCAGTTTTATATTAGTCAACGTTATTCACCCAGAAAAAAAAAGTACTCAGAGTTTGACAGTTAGAGATGTTCTTCTGAAGAATATCGAATTATTATTATTTCAAATGAGACACCAAAGTATTATAATGTCTTAACTTTCTAATAGTACTATTTCTTGTGTGAATTCTTTCAAGATTTTTAACAATTTTCGTCATGTGAGTGTTGATAAAAATAGTGAAGACAACAATAGCCAATTAACAAAAGTAAAAAAAAACAATAGGGCAAGTTAATAAACTCCAACAGTTCCATGTGACGAGCTGATTATTGTCCCTCGGGATCGTTCTGCAGGGTCAACATGTGCGCTTACTATTTCGCCGGAGAAAATAAATGCTTAGATCTTTGTCCGAAAACGTTAGTTAGAGAAGTGTAAATGCTTGGGAATCCTTTTTTTTTAACTATAGTCAACAGTGGAAGATTCTAACCTAGATCCACTGTCCAACTGGGCAGACAGTCATAACTGGTTGAAATCAATAGAGGAACCAATCACGGATTAAATGGCAATTTGGGAGACAAAATGCTAGTCAAATATCAACTGGAGGGTTGTCATTAGGATGAACCAAATGGTAAAAGCTTGACTAATTTGTATGAAATTTTAAGCTCAAGTCTCATTACTATCATTGTAAAAATAAAATTAGGGAGTTGAAACATATAGCAACACTTTTTTTACATTTAAAAACACCTATAATCGATTGGATGTGCTATATGCACACCCATAGCGAAATCTAACTTTTATTTTGGGTCAAAAGCTGATATATAACTTTATTGAGGACCAATGGCATCAGAAATTCAGAATGCTTTTATTCTAACTCTAAACGTGAAAGGAATGGAATGGACCCTCTCAAAGGGGAAGCACTGCTTATTTGCTCCTCCAAAGTTAAGCCGTGTGTTGGAGGAAAGTGTGAGAGGTGTAAACCATTACTTATAAAATAAGCTGTTCATATATTGAAGGGTCCATGATAAAACGCATGCAGTTCCCTGACCTCATGGAAGTTGCCATATTTATCTTAAAATTGATTTTTTTATAAGCATAGATAATGTTTTATTTTAACAAAATTCTTGCTGACTTCAATTCTTAAAACCCATACTATGTATGACTATAGGAGTTTCTGTTTGCAAAGGTAAATGAATAGTGTCACCAACTCCAACTAACCCCATCCACTCCTCACCCCTCTGTAAGGATCCTTAGTGGCAATATGATCAGATATCACTCAGACTCCACATTCTCACTCACTTATATATCAGAAATTGGAACTTTCTTTTTTCCTTTTCTTATTTAGGTAATATGTTTTGTTACGTTTTTTATCACAAAGTAAAAATTTAAAAAATATACAGTAAAATCATGACACTTCATCCTTTCAATTTTTTTCCACTAAAGAAAATCCACGGCTGCAAACCTTACCTCCCCCGGGTGGTTTTTTTTATTATTATTACAGAAAAAGCTGTACGAATTAATCACTTCTTGTTTTACTTATCTAAATAACACTCTTTTTTAGTTTTTCTTACTGCATTTCACGTACTCTTAATTTTTCTGTTGCCTTTATTTCATCTCCAGTCCAAATATAGTGTCAGCACTGAACATATTCTAGAGCATTCTGGCCAAATGACATCACCATAACCTACTAAAATTAGATCCCAATTAAAAAATTAAGCATGCACTAAATATATTGAGTATTAGGACAACTTTTTCACCAAGTCATGTGAACCATTCAATAACATGGCTGGCCACATGCTTGCCTCTTTTCTTATAAATAAATGCCCTGAATTTACTTTCCTAACATGTACTCAAATCCCAAAAGAATGCATCATGGGAGATTTCATCATCCTTGTCCCCTCTTTCCAAATGTCGGGGCTATATGCATATATATAATATTATAATAATAATGTCACCCTTTCTCTCCAAAGACATCAAATTATAAGACCAAAATATCAAAGTACACCCACTTTCATCATTTGTTTCTTCAAATTTAGTGTCCTATTTGTGGTTTCTATTTCTCAAGCAGGAGAGAATGAAATGTGAACCTTGCTATTGGTGGTCTCTCTTGCTTAACTTTTTTGTCAGTAAAGCAAATAATGCAACTGATTTGAGACTATTCGATCTTTGTTGTACCTAAGCAGGTGTGGGAATCTTTATGGGTTATATTTCAACTAAAAAATAAACAATGGATACCAATAATTTTTCTCCACAATTGCATTCCAATGAAAGTCCATGCTTCTGAAGGAATGCATGGCCAGATTTAAAAATGATGTAGGGAATTTTATCTTGTATAATTTGTTGCCTTACTGCTTCCCCTATTCTTTTTTCCTAGTAATGGTTCCAAATTCAAGGAGCATAGATATAAGAGAAGCTTATGGTATGATTGAAAAATATTACTGTTAAAGAATTTTGGTCCTTACAGCTATCTTCCATTCACACACATAAAATGGCACTGCAGAGTGCAAAATATCACTAAAATATATAAATTTTTTGCTTTCATCTGAGTGACCACTAAACCGTCCTTCTTATTCTGTATTCCTATTGTAAGCTGGCAATTAGTTTTTCTTCATTTGTGTACCAAAGTTAAGGGAAGGCTCAGAGTTCTCAAGCATGGAAAGAAAAAGAATATGTTGCAATAGAATAAGCCTGATAAGAAATAAAGCATGGGGTTTTATTCCTTTGGTTGTGTTCTGATGGTAAATAACACAAACTAAAGGATCGGACACAGTGACTTGAAGTTAATAAAGTTATCAGCTTAAATATTTTTATGATAGAATAAAAAAAGTTGATTCCGTATACCATTTAATTCGAGGAAAATGGGATAAAATACAAGACAATGTCAAATATATAATTATTTGATCAAGGTCGTATTTTATTTTATCTTATTTTAAATAATACACTAAACAGCGAAACACTGTATCATTCTTTATTTTGTTCTATCTCTTTTTATCAATTCAAATCAAACGTAGACTTATTACAAAAGTTGCAGATATGTTATCAACAAATAAACAATAGATTATAATTTATAGCTAAAGGTCCCGTTCGAAAGTTAGAGATTATTCTCCAGAATATGTTGTCAAGTGTGAACCCTCCAATTGAAATCTTGTTATGTGCAGAGAAAGATATCCGAATTCAGCTGTAGCCATTGAAGTTGTAACTTCTGAACTTTGTAGATTTTGGCATTGAAAAAGAAGAGGTAGAGATTATATTCCTGTATGGTTGAGTTGAACCCCAATAAAAAAAATCTATTTAAAAGTTTTTACTTTGAAGACCTAATTAAGTGGAATTTCTTCTTTACACTATTTTGGATAAATGAATGGTGAAATAGACTTTTTTGGTTTCAGCAAATGAGCTCAATGTCTGTGTTGTGTTGGGTTGGGTTTGATTTTGCGGCAGTAAGTCAAAGCCTTACATGTTACTCAATCTAAGGCTACCATACATTACTAAAAAATCACACATGGCTTAGTGAATCATTGAATCAGATCTAATGGTTTTCTCCGACAATGTATTCTAGATAGTCCAATGTTGCTTCCTGGAAGTAGCTCTTTCGCACGCTTTTACGCTCCACGACTTAACTCATTTACCTCGTGTGAATAATATTATATTAATTGAACCTGTAATATAGAGAAGCAGAATGATAAATATGTTGATACATTGCAAGTTAATTAACCACACCCTTAAATTACTCCCAAGAGGTAATTTTGATGACACTCTCCTTCTTAAAGAAAATGCTTTTTTTTTTCATGGTTAAAAAACTGATCCAAATGACACATCTGTAACTTCAAGTTGACATGGTGCTGCATTTGTCTAATGTTTATTGAAGTGAGAGTTGCAACTGTCGCTAATGGTAGTCATCTTAATGCTTTAAACCAACATTATTTAAAGGGAATCATAGTTGCGTAAGTACTCGTGATATTTTATATTTTTAATATATTTGGGGTGTGACCGAAGCATTGACAGCCCGAAAGAAAATGTACCATGCAAAAGACAAAACATGTGTAGTGATTGGGGAATGGGAAAAAACTGTTTATAAGTGTTCCTTTGTTTTCAAGTGTGTGAATGTTTAAGAAGAGTAGGGGAAAGAAAAAAACAAAACTGTGATCTTTATTTACAGCTACAAATGTTAACTTGCACAAACAAAATATAAGTTATGTGGATGGACCTTTTGTATGTAAAATTAGCATTTAGCTAAAAACTAAGATGGTAAATGTGGGATGGAACTGTATTTAAGTAAAAAAAAAGGTGGTATTTTACGAATAAAGGTAAAAAGAAGAAAACTATTCATTTGTAGGAAAGTTTCTCCATGACAAATGTTGAAGAGTGGAGTACAAAACAAGCTAATATACTCTTTTAAATAAATCGACTTTATAAGTACAAGTAAGCGCGCTTACTTTAACTTTTGAGGCATTAACTCCAAATTCAAGGAGCAAGCAGCCTTTGCTATTGCAAGAAACTCTCCATCCTCTTTTTCTCTTTTGGAACAGAAACATACAATAAATTCAGAAAAATTAGGTATAAAGCTATCAAACCATTAAGTTATTACCGTGCTTCAGACCAATAAGAGCATTTCAACTTAGTAATTAAATTCTCTATGTTTGCTGAGAGATTCCTGGTCCATTTTTTCACCAGAATACTCTCTAGTAAGGTTCCTATGAGTGGAGCTTCATCAATTTACAACGTGTGATACTAATTTATCTTATAAACCATACTTTATACTGAAATTTAGTAGGTTTTCACGTGACGAAACCACATGTTTGATGTCACTTTGCTATTGAGTTAAATAAGATTTAGGTAAAGGTTACTGGACATAGCACATCATATGCAAACCATGACTTTCAGTTCTGAGATTTCAGTACCATGTCTAGAGATACTTGCTCTGAGAACCTTGGTCCTAGCACGTGAAACTTGTTCCCTGGCACACAATAAGACCGCACTCATCTTTGCTCTTATTACTAAATCATGTCCCTTTAATCTTTATAACTTTCCAAGAACTTGGCGTGGCAGCTTTAACTCAAAGTTTCATTGTACCCTTTGGTTTCAATTTCTTAGTTGTCAGTGCAAGTATAACCCTCTTATTAAACTGGTATTTTACTGTATACACATATATATTTACCTTTCCTGGTACGAATCAAAACAAAAATAAAAGCTCCATAGCTGAAATATCTTGCCTCCTAGCTATGTGAGAGTAGCTGAAAATATAATGACTCGTAATTTGAGTTAGACATGTCACAGACGCTATGGAGATATATATGTCAGTTTTCACCATTTCAAGAAATTTCTTGTAAGCTGCAAAACTATTATGAGGAGATCAGAAGTTGGGGTGCCACAGGCAACTCTCCTCTTCTGTTGTCCCTTTCTTTTGTTGGTCAGTTTTGGACTTTTCCTTCAGTTAAGATATGCGAATCTCTGGGCATTTTGATAAGGCCTTCATAGACAAACCGAATATATTTCTACCAAGTATAATAATATCTTGGAATCTTAACCCGTTTCTTTCTTGGTAATAACATATTTAGCCTTTAGTTCTTACTATATACTACTGGTATTAGTCTATTACTAGTCCATTACCTAACCACCAAAATCTTGTATCAAGAGTCGTGAAAGAAAAAATGCTGAACCACGTGAATTATGAAAGCTCAATGAACCAAATTCCTATCTCTGTGGGATCAAAAAAGTAAACGGGTCCAGTAGTAAGTAACTCACAAAAAAGACCACACAGTATAGAGAAGTAAAACTTGTGCATGGACCCACTGATCGGAAGAGTGCGTGCATCGTGTCAAAGTTCAAACACGAATTACTATATACTAATGAATTCAACTTTGTCCACTAATCTATCATTCAAGAGCAAGTATCAAAATTGTATACCACCTCCAGTTTAGTCCAAAGCACTACCCCAGGATATACAATTATAAATTGAAAAAACAGAGCATTTGAGTAAAAGGGGCACCACAGAAGGAAAAGGTAAAAAAAAAATGCAACCATTAAACAAATCACTGTGTTTAGGATATACAATAATTAATGACACAGAGCATTCGAGCAAAAGGGGCACCACAGAAAGTAAAATATGCAACAATCAAGGGAGGACTGGACAATAGTGTTATTATTGAAAGAGCTTAATTTTTATTCGACTTCGATAATCATTGAAGAGTATCACCAGCTTATCTTTATCCATAATTAGTTTTCGTTCAAATACTTTATGGCCATTTTTAATTAATTTTTTAACCATTTTTAATTATTTTTAGTGTCAGCTTAAAAAATCAGTATCAGTTGGTCTTAACCACAATATATATAGATATGTTGTTATTCAATATATGATAAATATATTGGTTTTGAAATATTATTCTTAAAAATCAAATTAATAACTGTAAAGTATCCATAAATTTTACATATTTTTTTTGTTAGGTTATAAATGTAGAGTATTCAAATATTTTATTCTTTCTAAATCTTTATCAGAAGCATGATTGATCACTCTTCTCAATAGATTTTTTTCTTTTGTACAAAATTTAAACTCTTAAGTAAGGTAGTGAAAGGCCATTGCAGAAAGAAAACTAGAGATATGAAAATTGGAGAAAAATTAAGGTGAAACTGAAAACAGTTGATGAGATAAAACATAATGTTATATGATTTGGTCACATGAGATCAACAATACAAGTGTAATACAGGGAAGTACAGTTGCAGCAATAATAGGGTGATCTGATATGAGATGAGCACAGGGCCCATTCACAGAAGCAGCACCACCAACGAGCTTACCTACTTTATCATATCATACACATTCATCATTATTCCTCATCGCACTCACTATCTCTGCCACCACCGATTACAATCTCCCTACCAAACATCAACCTAAACACAAACAAACCCATCTCACCATCACACTCAGTACTGCAACATATCTGCAGAAGCCATGATCGGTTGGTTGAGATAAGCCATGTTGAAAGGGTTGTTGAAGAAGGTGGTACCCTCGGGCTCAAAGAAGGAGGTTGGTGATGGGCCCGGAGGCCCAAAGACACCATTAGTGGCGTTCAAGAAGTTGATGATCTCGTTCAGAGACTCTAACCTGTTGCTTAACTCACTCACTTGTGCTCTCAGCACCGAGTTCTCAGCCTCCACCGCCAAGTACTTCTGGGTGGTGAGATTGACCGATGTCAGAATCTGGTGATTCTCGTTCCTGAGTTGAGCCACTAGTGATGCCAGATCATCCAAGTGCTTCTGCTTCCTCATTCGGGATCGCCTCGCCGATTCGCGGTTCGATATCATTCTCTTCCTTTTCCTTTGATCCATCACAGCCTGCAGGTCCTCCTCTGAACCCGAATTTTGAAGCAGAGACGACCCTGAAGATGTTCCACTCGACGAAGCCATCCAAACTGATCAAAAGCTAACAAACAAGAAAAATCGACCCTTGGAGACGCAGGACCCAGACACTAACAAACGGAAAAGTAAAAAAAAAAAAGCTGATGAAAATAGTAGTGATGATAATTATATAAAAACTATAAATAGAAAATTGAAATTGAGGTAAAAATCATGAAACGTAGTAGAGCCAGTAGAGAAAGGCGACGGAGAAAGATTGAACTAAATGGGTCCTGCGTCTGACAGTGGAATTGATCATACACCCGGAAAAGAAGATTTCACTGAGAATTGGATACATGAATCTCAAACATCAAGAACAAGATGTTGGGCATTTAAGAGCCTTCAAACGGGGATGTTCAGAACATGGAAGATCATCCCAAAGGGAATTTTTGCAGAAAGATTGAGAAGATGTGAAAGAAAGAAAAAAGAAGAAAAAAGAAGAAGAAAGAATGAAAAGGGTGGTGTAAAGAAATACAGCAGCAAAAATATCTTAAAAGTGAGAGTGAAGAGAAAGAAGAAGGAAGAAAGTGGAAGGGGGAGTTTCAATGTCTCAAACATCCAATTTATAGAAGAAAAAAGCTATCAAAACAAAACTAAATCTTTTTTTTTTAATCCAAAACCATCATCAAACAAACAAGCCAAAATAAAATCAGTTTTTATTTAATTTTTCTTTCATATAATGGAAAAACAAAATACACATCTTTATATGTTTGCAAGGTTCCATCAACACTTATTTTATTGCATGACATCATATTATAAAAAAATTTGTTTTACTCAAAATATTATAGGTCAAAAATTTAGATGGATTCTCCGAGCGCCAAACCATTAAGAGTGGATTGAGACAGTTACTGTTGAAATCCAGCTGGGAACCACCACTGTGTCTCTTCTCATTATATTACAACAACTGAATTTCATAAGAACATAAATATTCAATTTTTTACAAATAAAAATAAGAGGAAGGAAACAAAAAATTGATCTCATTTCCCAAAATTTATAAAATTATATCCGTTCACTATTATCTTTTACTTTATTTACAAATTAATTCATTTTTATAACAAAAGTATCTGTTATGTAATAATAAGTCTTATATTTTTATCTTAATTATTAAAATAACAAAAAAATGTTTTGTATAATTTACTTTATTTAATTGTTTTTTCTACTCATCTAAATAACTGAAAAATACATTTTTATTTAAATGAAACATTTTTTTAAATTAGAGTAGGATAGTTTGTAAATGGAAAAAAAAGTAAGTCAGATTTTCCCAATCAACTAAAGACACATGAGGTGAGAAGATGATTATTTCTTTCCCATTTTAGTTAAAGTAAGAATTAAAAACCTAGATTACCGTGTTAAGAAAAATAACCATTCATGCATAAATTAATTTATACAAAAATCAACCTTTTTTTATTTTTGTCTTATAATATATTGCCTCATATTTATAGAACTGTCAAGTTTATTTTTTTATTTTTATTGTGAAAAAGAGCCTATAAACTTTTTCAGTTCTTCAAGCCCTAATGAATGAATTAAATTGCCCCTCTTGAAGATCTGACTCTTAACCAGAAAAAAACAATTAATTAAATGGTCCTTTTCTTTCAGTTCTTTTAAAACTGTACTTAAGTAGGAGACATTTTAATACTCTACTTTCTCATTCAATTACTTAAGATACTTAATCTAGAATTAGAGTTTGACCATAATTAAACTATGAACTAAATTTTTATAAAATACTAATAACAATAATAATACATAAAATTAAATAAAAACATAATAGTATATGTTACAGCATTAAAAACCAAAAATATAATGTTGCTTTCGAAGTTTATAATACTTAAAATATACACAAATGTTTAAATTAAATATATCATAATATTTAGATTTAAGTTTTAATACAGATAATAATATCATAATGTTTTTGTCTTAAAATTTCTTTTTTTAACATTAACCAAAAAATTTATATATCCTATTTAAAAAAATATATTATTAATATTTTAATTGATGTAATAGAAAATTCATAATTAATTTTCAATATATATAAACTCACGGGACAAGCTTTTGAGTTTCTTTTATCACAGTCAGAGTTTCAACTAATTTTTAATTTACAAATGTAATAACATTAAATTAACTTATTCCATTTCTAAGACGCATTAAGAACTATTTAATTATTTAAATTTTTAACATTCAAGTAGTTTGAGAAATTTATCTAAATACTTTGAGAAAGACGTTGAATTTAGCAAAATATAAATAGGGTATTACATCCATGAATTAATTAATTAAAAGAGATAGTTTCATTAGTATTTACCTTTTTTTCTCACAATGTTAAAAGGATAAACTAGTAGTATAAATATTTCATCATAACACTTTATAGAATAAAAAAAATTAATTTATATTTTATATTTTAAAGAGTGACATCCACATAAAATTATTAATTCATTTCGATCTTAACTTGTGATTCGATGATTTTTTAAAAACATATATGAACTACTTTCACGAAAGACTAAGTTTGAGCAAAAGAAAAAAAAATACATGTAACATATATATATATATATATATAAACCAACTTTGAATATTATCAATTCGTTTTAGCCAACACCCAACACCTCCAAACTATCTATTTCCACTTTTTTTTTTTTAATTTTAGCAAAAGTTAAACTCAAAGCCCAGCAATTCTTCTAAACTAAGAATATTCAAATCCTCTATTCAACTCATTGCCATCACATATAGCAAATAAGAAAAAACTACAATAAAAAACACACACATGCAATATAAATATCCAAATATATATATATATATATATACATATATATATATATATTATCGGTCAAAATTAAACACTTTGTTACAAAACTTATAACAGCTAATACACTTATTTTATCATATGAGCTATATTAATTAACTTTACCAATAATATTAAATTCGAGTTTTCAATATACTAAATTTAAAATTTTTAATAATGTAACTAGGTAAGGAAGAATCTCATTGTATTTTTAAAAAGAAAAGTTCACTACTGAACATGCTGTGAAACTGGGATTGCCTTCACAGATAAGAAAAGTGTGTATATATATATATATAATGTTGTCATATGGCAATAAATTAGAAAGTGAAAGCCGAAATGAGCCAAAATTTTATTTTGAAAATTAACATTTTATATTGAAAAATAAAAATAAATCTAAAATATTAATATTGAATTGTTAATTAAGTGGGTTTATTATCATTATTCTTTTATTTTTATTGATTGAAAAAGAGTGTAGATTAAATTTCTTGTGATTGAGATTAAATCAGTAAACCATAAGGAGAAAAATTATTGAGATGCATGATGCATTAATTGGAGTTGAAATATATTGGTTATAAAGTGACCTAAAAATGAAGTTAAAATCTGAGTCAGCATAAAAAGAATATATAATGGTAGGTTGAGTTTTGTTAGCGACCGAAAATTTGGGTGGGAAGAAAAAGGTAAACGAAAAAGAAGAAGTTGAAAAAAAGGACCACACCACAGTAGCAGATTTTGTTGCAGGATTTTGAAGAACTTCATGAAATCAAAGCTATACCCTAAACCCTACCCACCCATTCCCAATCATATAAAGCACCATCATCACAATCAAAATTTAAAACATCTGCACCACTTATTATTAAATCATTTGTTATAACTTTCGTAACATTATTTGTTTAAATGGTTTATAAATATCAAATTTTAAGAATCGACTTATTTATTACTTTTAAATTGCTGTACTTTTATTTGTTTACAAATCATTTTTTAACTATATTTTATTTTTTATTTTTTTATTTTTATATTCTACTATTCCTCTTATACTATATTTATAAATATGTTTAATCAAAATTAAAACAAAGTAAAATATTGCACTTGTTAGCTAGAGATTATACTCTCATTATATTAATTAATATAATGATTAAAAAATATAACATTAAAAACATCATCATGAAGTTTGATATATAAATGATAAAATAAATATTGCAATAGTATAATGGTTAAAATTAAATAATTTAATACAAAGCATAAAAAACTAATTATTATCATTATCAATAGTTTTTAAAATAAAAAATTCTTATATAAAAATAACAAAATAGGAGTGAAAGGAACAAATATAAAATAAAAAGATAACACATGGGAAATATAAAATTAATCAATTCATTAATTAAAATAAAAATAAAAAAGATAAAAATTTTAAACTAATATTTTTTGAAAAAAAAATAACTTCAAGTAGAATCTCAACAAAATTTACAAATTAGTTAAAAAAATTGTTTATCAAATAATTAGTAAGGTGAAATGTAAGATTCACTTCTTCACTCACCTCTTAAGATCTTATCTATTGTCTTAAAGCATATATTAAAATTTTGCTCTTTTTATAATAATGGCTTTATTATAAGATTAAAAATGAGTATTATAAGACATGCGTAAGGGTATTTAGAATTAGTGTGCATTGGATATTTGTGTGTTTGGGCTGGGCCCAAGGGGTGAGACATGTTGGGAAATTTTAAATAATATAAATTGGAAGTCATTTTTATTTCATAACTCGGTTTTAAGAAATTAAATTAAATCTATACTTTTTTAATATATTTTTAAAATTTAAATTTGACTTATTAGGTGACTCATTATTAATTTATTGATCACTACATTAAATTCTACAAATTTTATGTTCATAATATCTAAAAAAAGGAAATGTTGATACTCCACATACATTAATAATATAATCAAATTATAATACATAAGTAAGGATAACAATAAATTTATGTAATAAATTAATTTTGTAGGATTAAATTTAATCTCAATTTTAAAAAAATATTAAAATAATTTTTTATTTATATACACTAATTTTTCATTAAAAAATACTTTATTATTTTATAAAAATAAAAACACTAATAATTATTTTCTCAATCATATATTTATCTTTATAATTTTTCATTTGTGATTATATTATTGAATAATAAATTAAAAAAATGCAAATTATAGTCCTTCCAGTCTAATAATACTGTCATTAAACAGTTTTTTAATTTATTTATCATCATAAAATACGAAAATTATTATTATTTATTTCAACTTAATCCTTGTCATTAGCATAATTGCTCACTGACCTTTGTCCTAATGGAAAAACTCTATTACTTTAAGAAATGAAATGATGAATTATTAATAATCTATTGACATAAGAAGAGACATGCGTAGTAATCATTTGCAGAAGCAAAATAATGTAAAGAAAATATTTGGAATATTTTGATAGAACTGAAGTGAAAAAGAAATAAAACCAATAAAAATAAATGAAAGATAAATAGAGAACAGAAAAATGAAGAAAATAAATTATGTATGTCATTACAAGCGTGAGAACATTTTGGCTCACTTCAAATAGTTTAAAAAAATAATTAATTAATAATAGATGTGTGTTTTTAAAATTTAAATGATATGATAAAATTAATTTTAATTTAGATACAATGATATGATAGAAAAATTATAATATATATATATATATATATATATATATATATATTCGTAAAATAGTATTGCTTTTAACTTTTAAAAAGTATTTATTATTTCATAAAATAGTTCAATTAAGTTTAAATTAAAATTACTTTATTTCTACTTAACTCATTTTTAATCTCGTGCGAAAAAAATGTTTATAATTGTTTAATTGAAGATACAATAGAACGAAAAAATTGTTTATATTTTTCTCTTAGTACTTTCCCTATTTTTCGATCTAATAAAACATTGAACATTTATTACTGTTATTATCTTTTTGGTTTCAACTAATTTATAACTTATCTTACTATTTTATAACTTCATTTTATCAAAATAAAAAGTAAACAAATTTATTTCACTAGCTTAGAATGCTTTTCAACAAATTTTTAGTTTATAAAATATTAATGATTTTCCACTGTGAACCTAGATATTTTAATAAAATTTCTTATTTGTTCAAATTTACTAAAAATCTAAAACTATAATTTGAAGTGAAGTGTGTGGACATAAGCCCGTGGGTCTCATCTTGAAGAAAATATAACAACTCTTTTCAAAAGCCCATTGACATGAGTTATGTTGAACGAAGCCCAACTTTGTTTTTTTCTTAGTTATTTTTTATTTATTCCCAACAAAGGTAGGTTTTTTCCTCAAAGAACCAACTAAGTTTGGGATTGCCATTTTTGTCAAGATTCAAAGCAATCATGGTATCATCTCCTCATAAATGCTCAGCGATTAGGGTAACATTTTTGGATATTTATTCTTGAACAATATTAGATATATCATATATTTATTTAAAAATATTTTTTAACTGCCTTTCAATAAATAATTTTAAAACTTAACTTAAAAAAATTAGGAAATTTTTAAATTTTGTGTACTATCCCATAGTAACCTTAACTAATTTCATGTCGTATAAACATTATTCATAATCATTTTAATAACATTTAAATCAACATAACATCGTATCATATCTTCAAAGTGAATCAAACTATAAATTAACATTTAAAAATGTTGCTTAATTGACATAATTTGACTTGAACAAAATTAATAAAAAAATAAAGATTATTTATTGTTTTGTTCTCGCTTGAGAGACAAAACAATTAAGACAAAGACAAAACTCTTTCTCCCATTTTCATATTAATAAGAATAAAAAATATATTAGAAAAGAGCTTTTATGAATAATAAGCATTTTTAAAATCTACAAAAAGTCTATTCTATTTATTTCGACATCCTTACCAAGTTTAAAATACACCATTGCAGTCATTTATTACTTATATTTCGTGAATTAAAATAATTATTCAAAGCTCAATACTCACTCAATTTTATCATTGATTCCTCGATTCAATAAAAATATATCAATCATTTAACCAAGTTTTAAAACTCAACTAGAAATGAATTCTTATTCCAACATTCACTAATTTTCAATCAAACTTACCATAGTCATCCAATGTTACAGAGTCATTTGCAAAAGTTTCACATTCAACTTAACTCTTGAAACATAATTTAATTTCAACAATTTATCAATGATAACTTTAGTCTTAAAGTGACTTGTAGTCCAAATAATAATTAGTTCAAAAAATATTAAAATTTTAAATCCACATAAGTAAAATTTGAATATATTTAAATTTTGACATTTTAAGGTAAAATATGGTTTTGGAAAAAAAAATTATGTCAAAAACTTATAAGACGAGAAAGGAAGAGTTATAGAGAAAATAAATTATACCTTAAAAAACAAGAATAACAAAGAAAGAAAAAAAAATCCATGATCTTACATATGTAAAATAATAGAAACAAATACGCATTCTTTA
Organism: Lablab purpureus; assembly: GCA_030347555.1. Classification (NCBI taxonomy): domain Eukaryota; kingdom Viridiplantae; phylum Streptophyta; class Magnoliopsida; order Fabales; family Fabaceae; genus Lablab; species Lablab purpureus. The sequence goes on along the minus strand of CM059262.1, from coordinate 38,651,706 downwards.
GATTCATTGATAAATGATTTAACAAATTATAGTGAATCATTTTACTAATAAAAATTATAAAATCAGAATTAAAGGAAGGACAATTTCCTCTAATAATTTCTTCTTCATCTTCATCGTTTTCTTTTCATATTAGAAACTATTTTATATAATAAAATTTTATAAAATAATTTACATGTTAAATTTAAAAATTATAGTTACAATGATAACGTGCATTTTTTTTATCTTGAAAGGAATGATTCTATTAATCTGTAATAAGAATATAATTTTTTTTGGTTGATTGGGTCAAAGCTCTCCAGTCACACATAAAGCCAAACCACCTTGAACTTGTGTACCTCTTTACGGGGCAGAAGGTTTAAATGTTAATAATAATATTCTTATTTTAGTTTAACCTTTTCAATTGAAGATGTAAAAAATATTTGTATCTTCTTAAGATGATGAAATAGTTTTTGTATATTAAAATATGCACACAACATGCTAAAAAAGAAAGATAGTGTCAAATAGTTTTTTTTTTTTGCATGAACTTTTAATTAAGCATACAGAAAAAAATATTTGTACCCAGATTTATTTCTAGAATAACTCAATTTATCTTTATTTTATATTAATGATAAATTAAAATTAAATCATCATAATAAATTGTTAAATATATTATATGCAAGTATAATAGGAATTATTTGATCCAATGATTCCATCCATTAATTGATAATTGAGTATGATTGATGCGTGAGAAACGCAATAAGTCAAGTTGTTTATAAATACAAGCAAATTTGGTTTGCATTTTAATTTTTTGGTTTACAAGTTTTCCTTCTCAAGTCAAGTTGTTGTTTATAGTTTCCATCAAAATCAAGATGATTTATATATTTTGGTTTGCAAGTCAATTTGATTAAGACAAGAAACTTGAATTACAATTAATGCAATTTAAGATGTTGAGAAGTCTTTATTTTTGCAAAAAAAAGAGAAAAAGTTTATAGAAAAAAGTTGTCATTTTTATTGAGTTTAATGTAAAATGTCTTTGTTAACACAATTATAAAAAGTTTAAGGATAAATACAAGAGAGTTATTATACATGAGTGTGGTTAAGTTTATAACATACTATGAAAAGGGATCAAATATAAGATAAGTCACAAAAGAAATCAATAAAAGAGATGGATTAAATAATACACATATTTCATATATTGTTGCTGAACTGACAAATCTATTGTAAAAGAATGAGAAAAATAGAGCCAATAAAATCAGCTACACAAAACATGTAATTTGTAATCTTCAATGGAAACAAATAAATAAGAGAAAAAAAAAATTAAATAATACACTAAAACTTTCAATTAATCATTAATTAACACAATTCGCTAAAGGATTATTATTATAACTACACTTAGTCGAAAAAAATAAATAAGAAATTACCTTCATATATATTATAAGAAGCAAAAAATTTATTATTAATTAATTCAAATTAATAATGAACTGTTTAGTGCACTTAAATATTTAATGTGGCATATTTTTTTTAAAATACTGAAGATATATTAAAATACATTAGTATTTTCTTGTTATTACTATTGAATTTGAGTTTCAACAATACACATATCAATTTTATTTTAATTAATTAGTAATTAATATAATTCAATAATAGATTAATTAGTGTCAAATACAAACTTAATGCCATGATGGGTAGAAAAAAATTTAAAAAGGCAATACTGAACAGACTATCTTTATATATATATATATATATATATAACGGAGTAAAACTCTTTAATTAAAACTTACTATTTTACAATTAAATATATCATATAAGAAAGTTATATATATTAGTTTAATCTTATTTAAAACAATCCTATTAAAATTTTCTATATTCATTATATAATTATATAATATATGTAATTAAAAGAGAATAAAGATTAAGAAAAAAGTTAACTAATTTTTTATCATTAAAATAAATTAGAGTGAAAAGTACATTTTTATTTAGATAACTAATTTAAAAATCTAACCTAATTTAAATGATAAGTGACGCCAAGGTAAAATTTCTTAACCTGGAGAGTATGGGGTGGATTAGTTCAACTGGATTTATACTAAGTCATAAAAGTGTAGCTTGTCCAATTAATTAATTGTGTTTATGAAATGGGGAAATAGAAAAGTAGATTGTTACATGCATGAGCACAGTGTTATTGAGATGAATTGCTGTGATGAATCTGAATTGGGGGAAATGTGGACAGAATACACTACTGTCTGATATTTACCTTTACTGAGTTAGTAGAAGGTACAGTGAAAAATAGAAGGTTTGGTTTTAACAAAGAAAAATAAGTGAATAAAATCTGAATCCATCACAGCATCATTAATCTAAAATGTGAACCAGAACAAAAACAAAAAATGGAGATCGAAAAGAATGAAAGGTAAAATTATGTGTGCATGACTTTTAGAACACATTGAAAGACAGAGATGAGTGTGGTGTGTTTTGGAAAGCTGGGTGTTTGACAAAATGCCTCCTCTGAAGGAATGAAGACTGGCTCTTTGCTATTGGCTCATTCTCTGAACCCTCTCACATCGGCCACCGCCACGTGTCTGCGCCACTCAACCAAGTGGGACCCACATGCTCCCTCCTTCCTTCTCCAGCTCCTATTCCTTTCCTATAACACCTCCCACGCGCTCTCTTTCCCTTCCTCTCTCTAGCTGTCGCCGACGTCAAACGCCCCTTATTTATTTATTTTTATTTTTATTATCATAATCATCTTTTAATTCACTCGCAAACGCAATTTGTGCCTTTGATCGGAATCACTCTCAACACAAGTACCACCTCCTTCCAATTCCCAGGGATTCTGAATCCTTTATGTGTTTCTCTCGCAATTGATCATCGCAACTACAATGTCCGGTCCCCTCGATCGTTTTGCCAGGCCTTGTGAGTCTCTCTTTCTTTAATTTCCCGAAAACTTGCCCCTGTCTGTGATTTGTGTTTGTTTCGTTTTGCGTTTGATTGTGGGTTTTGGCAGGCTTTGAGGGGTTCTCGGGCAGTGATGAGAAGAGGGAGAGGAGATCTGACTTCGAGAACTCCGAGGATGAGAGGAGGACCAGAATTGGATCTCTCAAAAAGAAAGCGCTCAATGCTTCCTCCAAATTCAAACACTCTCTCAGAAAGAAGAGTGGCAGGAGAAAGAGCGATGGCCGTGTTAGCTCCGTGTCGATTGAGGACGTTCGCGATTTTGAGGAGCTTCAAGCTGTGGACGCATTTCGCCAATCCTTGATCATGGACGAATTGCTTCCTGAAGCGTTTGATGATTACCACATGATGTTAAGGTAATTCAAGGTTTTTAATTTGTGGTTGTCATCATCCTTGACGTTGTGGAAAATTGCGGCTGATGTGGCCGCAATTGCTGTTGCAATGCGGCCTCAATGAGTTCGAAAACCTAGATGATGCGGCTGAAATTGCTGTCGCGGAACGTGTTTAAAACCGTGATAGCACAAGAATTTCGACAGCAAAAAGTACTACACATAGAACTGATGTTCTTGAAAAAAAAAGAATGAAACCCTAGTTTGTGTTGAATTTCTTGTATGATTTTGGACAAATGAACTTCTACCTGAGTTTTCTTAATTGCCATTTTAAAGATTTCTGAAAGCGAGGAAGTTCGATATTGAAAAGGCAAAACATATGTGGTCTGACATGCTACAATGGAGGAAGGAGTTTGGCGCGGACACTATTATGCAGGTAAGTGTGGTTGGAATTTGGTCCTGTGTATTATGGCTTTTGCTTTGGCAGATGTTTGGTGCTGAGACAATTCTACACTGAATGAACCCCTTCCCTACTGTTTTGGGCTTTTGTCAGGATTTTGTGTTCGAAGAGTTAGATGAAGTTGTGAAGTATTATCCACATGGCCATCATGGCATTGATAAGGAGGGAAGGCCTGTTTATATTGAAAGACTTGGAAAAGTTGATCCAAACAAACTTATGCAAGTTACAACTATGGATAGATACGTGAAGTACCATGTGCAAGAGTTTGAGAAAGCTTTTGCAGTAAAGTTTCCTGCTTGCACTATTGCTGCCAAGAGGCACATTGATTCAAGCACCACGATCTTAGATGTTCAAGGAGTGGTACGCTACCTGTAATTATTCCTCTCTGTGTTGACTTTTAACTAAAGGCCTATAACGTACAACTAACATGTTTGTTATACAATTGACATCGTCAGGGACTTAAGAACTTTACAAAGTCTGCTCGGGAACTTGTTACACGGTTGCAGAAAATTGACGGTGACAATTACCCTGAGGTGTGTTATCTTGTTCCCCAATTATTATACTTTCTTTTGGAATGCTGATTTCATCTGTTATTGGAAATCTGAAAGATGATATACTATGGTCACAGTGACTAATGATTCTTTTATTAATGATACAGACCCTTTGCCAGATGTTTATTATAAATGCTGGGCCTGGATTTAGGCTGTTGTGGAACACTGTCAAATCTTTTCTCGATCCCAAAACAACTTCCAAGATTCACGTATGTAAAATGGCCATTTTCTAGCTATTTAGAGATCTGTTTAATGATGTTATAAGACTTCTGAAGCTGTTTGATATTTCTTTCGAAACATTACGTAGGTTCTTGGAAACAAGTACCAAAGCAAATTGCTAGAAGTAATAGATGCCAGGTACTTAATGGTTCTATTTTTTTATACGTTTACTATAATCTGCATGTTAAATTTTTTTATATTTGTTTATTTTTCTTTTCCTTGATTAATACTCGATAATTTTTCCCACTTCTACATTTTACACGATCCTTTTGGATGCCTAATATAGTATTTTGCGCATGATGAAGTGAGTTGCCAGAATTTCTGGGAGGTACCTGCACCTGTGCAGATCAGGGAGGTTGCCTTCGATCTGATAAAGGGCCCTGGAAAAACCCTGAAATATTCAAGGTCATATGCTGTTCTTGGTTGAGTTTTGATAGGTTATATGCTATACTATGTCAGTTTCACTTGTAATAGGCTGACAATTGATTACATGTGAACACTACACAGATGGTTCTCAATGGTGGAGCATGGCGGTCAAAACAAGTTGTAAAAGTTCTTAACAATGAAAGAAAGGTTATTGTGTATGCTAAGCCAGGATACCCAACGGTACTTTATTTTTGAATGGACCCAAATTAATGCCATCATAATCATAATTTTCTTCAGTGTCCATTTTACGATCTATCATATTTAATTTTTTTACCTCTACCTAACAGGTAAAAGGCAGTGATACATCCACTGCTGAATCAGGGTCAGAAGCCGAAGATATATCCTCTCCGAAAGCAATGAGGAGTTATTCACACCTTAAGCTGACCCCTGTTCATGAGGAAGTAAGTTTTGACTTATTAGAGAAGTTGCTATGATTTTCTTGATGTGTGCACACCGTCTCCTGCCTTGTTAAAGTGGGTGTGTTTGTGGATTGAATTGGATCAGTTTTGGGTGGAAAGTAATTGATCTAATCCCATCGATTTCTTATTTTACTATCCTGTCATTTTGGTTTTAAATTCAAATTTGGTCCTACTAATTTGATCAAAAGCAGTTTTGATAGGATTTGTCTTTTGGTTTAATTTGATTTGATTTTTTTTTTACTTTTATGTGAAATAGTAAATAAATCTCGAAATATACAAACTGGTGTAATGAGAAATAATTTTTCGAAGTATCTAATATGTTTTTGAGGATTGCCTGTGTTCTGTCCTAAGTTTAAAATTTGTTTGCATTTGTGTTCTTTGTCAGGCTAAAATAGTAGGAAAAACAAACTATGCCAGTAACTTGTCTGGATACGATGAATATGTTCCAATGGTAGACATACCTGTTGATGCTGGTTGGAACAAGCAAACCTCCCTACAGAGGTCTTACGCCTCAAAAGGTAGTGACTTATGGCCTGGTATATATTGATGTGCACTTTTGATAAATTCTTTTATTTTTGCTTATTCACTGAAAATTAATTCATATACAGAAATGCTTCTAAAATCACGGTATTTTGATAGGCTTTATTCTCGTTGTCTTTGGTTGTTATGCTTATTATTTGTACCGTAGATTTGTGTTGATTGTGTGTCTAGACCGTCACTATAACTTTCAATTATTGATAAACTTGTCTTTGAATTTGTGATTCGATGTTTACATCGAGTATGTATATCTGTGTACCATAAATTATTTATCTGGTAAGCTTAATCTTCAGTATACCTTCATCTTGCTATTTGTGCTCATGCTAGAGTTTTTGTGGTTTCTGCACTTGAGATATTCAACTATTGGATCCTTGACATGTACAGAGACTGTCTGAACTTGAAAGTCAATAATAGGCTTGTGATGGCCTGTTAGAGTAGTAGAGAGATCTAAATAATCCCCAGAACCTGTATCTAGGAGTTTGAGCCTTGTTGCTAAATAGTGCAACTTGCCTTGTGGATTTGAATTGTTTGATGCAATTTTCTCCAGAAACTTAATTGAATTTCAATACAGGAACATCTTCTCTTCCTGTCACTCAGAAAACTCCAGAGGGATTTCAAGCTCGTATTTGGGTAGCATTATCTGTCTTCTTCTTGACTGTATTAACTCTTTTACGTCAAGTTGCATACCCCGTGGTCAAGAAATTTCCTGCATTATCATCTAATGTGGATAGGAGTACTTCAGAACCACCTACTGATACAACAAACATGGAAGTTCTTCCTACGTCCTCAACTGCACCACGTACAGAAGAAAATCTCCTTCCCTCCATGCTGAAAAGGTTAGGTGAGCTTGAACAGAAAGTTGATACACTCCAATCTAAACCGTCCGAGATGCCTTATGAGAAAGAAGAGTTGTTGAATGCTGCTGTATGTCGGGTGGATGCTTTGGAAGCTGAGTTAATTGCTACTAAAAAGGTAGGATGCTTACGTTATTTTCTACTTTTTGAAGATTATGCCATCATGCCGTTGCTCTCTGTATTTCTGGGGTACTTGTGTAAAGCATTGAGATATATCCATCTCTTCTTTTTACTATTTTTGAATCTAAAACTAAAAAAAGGCCATTTACAGCATAGAAAAAAATTAAAATCTGCAAGGAATTGAGGTTTGTTTGCACATTTCAAAATGATATAGTATAGGGTGGAGTATGAAGAATACAGTGTCTAATTGATTGCTTACCCGAGTCCCTAACATTTGGACTTGATGAATTCTACATAGGCTCTTTATGACGCATTAATGAGGCAAGAAGAGCTGCTTGCTTACATCGACAGACAAGAAGAAGCCAAGTCGCGGGTAAGTTGGCAACTGTATTTTTGAATAAAGTTAAAACCTTGACATACATCTGATTTTTCATATTTCTTTACTTCATTGTCTGTGTTTTAATCAGAAAAAGAAGTTTTGCTGGTGAGATTTATTACTGGGAAAGAGATTCTGCAGAGGATGTCTCAAAGCACGGTTGTTCTTAAGGAATGTAAACCTTGCACATGATGTAACTCTGACAACTGATTTTCAGTATAATATGAGTTAAGATAATGGAGAATTGTTTTTCAACGTGTGTATATTCACAATACTGTCTTTGCTGGCTTGTGACACACGAGCCTTTTTTTGTTATGGTTACCGTCATTTATCCATGTTTGCTTTTGGTAGTGAAAAGCTTTTTTTTTTCTTCTTTTTTCAATCTCTTGCAGTATACTTTTGCTGAATGTTTTCAGTAATGCTAAAACACTGTCATACAAACTTACATTAGTGTTCCTGAAATGGTTTCACTCCTATACTATAGATGTGTCAAGTCAAAGCAAATTCAGTTAGTAAAATATTTTTTCATAGGTAGCTGTTGGCTATATGGTTCGAATGAAGTCATCGTTTTTGTCTAATGTTGTCAATACGTTAAGGATTTACGTTAGTATACCAAGTAAAGTGAAAGGGAGAAAGTATATATCATGATTATGTGAATGCACAATACACTTCCAAAAACATCTGTATATGAATAATTTGCAGATGATGCAGAGCCAAAGGTTTACATTGATAGCACAAGCTTTGTTATTCTCCATGGATTAAAGCAGGATAATCTGATTTTTTTTGTTTAAAAAATGCAATTTTCCAAAATATGCACTATTGTCTAGGAATGGCAAACTTATATTGGACAGGCTCAGGTTTTTATTAAAACATTAATAGGCTGTCGAAATAGAGAGCCTCCAATTTTCCAACTCTTCCGATGCAGTAAACTATTTGATATCAAGCAGCAAAGCAGCCGAAGCGGAACTGTAATCACAAACCAAAAAAGTGTGTGAATGGATAAACCTATAGAAACATTTATTGAAATATATGTCTGGTATGACATACCGGCTTCTTCTTCTTCCTTTTCTTGTCAATTTGAGCTTGGAGTTCTCCTTGTCGAGCAAGGGCATCGTCAAGTGCCTAAAGCCGAAATAGAAAGCCAAATAAAATACGAAGTTGAAATATAACGGAAAAAACATTCATGGAATTAAAATAAGAAGGAAAAATTGTAAACCTTTTTGGTTGCAACCAAGTCTTGTTCGAGAGTGGAGACTCTGTTTAGAGCATTATTCAGCACTTCCTCCTTTTCGGGTGGCATGACAGATCTCTTGTTGAGGACAGTGACTTTCTCTTCTAGTTCAGCCATGCGCTTCATAAAGGTCATGTAATCATTGCATGAGAAGGTGGCCGCTTTCATCGTAGTGCCCTCATAATATCCTGAACTGCTATACAGTGTTGCTTCATTGAGTTTCCTTGGCATGTTCTTTGTCATGCGGATCATGGTTACAATCCCCATAATAAAGGCCATGACTCCACCAACAAAGTTATTGGCATTCACATCAGATGTCTTGCCAGGAAAACAATCTGCACCTTTACGAAATTAAATTTATAATTTTAGCAGAAACAACCACAAATATGTTATTATATTAGAAGTGCATGGGAACATTCATTTTTATGTAAAATACCTTTAGAAAGTGCACCTTCGTCATTCTCTATTAATTTATTCCAAGATGAATCGACTGGCTTGCCAAGCACAGGGACAAATTCTTCATATTTATACACAGGCTTTACCACCTGCAATATATATTACAAAGGCAATTCTTAAAAAGACATGACAGCAGAGAGAAATTTTGATTTAATTTTGTCAATGGAACTTACTTTTGGAGATATACATGGCACATCAACATCATATGTCTGTGGAAATGATTCTTTGTTTCCCTTATTGGCCAAAAAAGTATGCCAAGTTATCAAATATTCTGACAAATAAATACTAAGAGTTTCACTAAAAAGTTTTGCAGCCTGAAATTGCTGAAAGATTGGAAACTTACTACATTTTGATGTGCCGTCTCATCTTCTGTGACTGTTTTCTCCTCAATCCCGGACAAGGTCTGTCTCTTGCATTTGCCCTCGCCATTTTGAACCATCTAATTCATCAAGAACAAATACTTTATTGTTTTCTTTGCTACTTAACTAAAGAAATTTATCCTTCAGCAGTAAACTACCTTGAAGATATCTGGGTCATTCCATGGGCCCTTGTCAGAAAGCATGCAACCACCTTTATCTGCACAGGTACAAGTACCACCCAAGAACTCTGGAAGTTCACTGGTAAATAGCATCGAGAACTGAGGTGTTATTTATGGTCTTTAGGAGTAATGCCGTTGACATAATGGAAGAACATGTTTAATGGTTTTTTTATAAATCAATTAACTTGATCATGAAGAGTTAACATTAGTCAATTCCAAATTACGTATTTCATGAATAGTAGGAATTGAAATACTTCAATGAGAAAGGAGTTAAATTAACCTGGCATCAATGATTTCAAGCAACTTGCTCTGGTATTTGTTACCTAGGACCTGGTCAGTAAATCATTAATCTGTTCAGTGTCCCTGCTTAACTTAAAATCAACATGGTTTTAATTGATCAACAGGCTAAAAATGTTTACATGGATTTTAGCGGTGGTCTTGGGATCTAGGAATGACTTAACGGTGCTCCACAAGAGTCTAAATCCAGAACCAGCATTGATGATGAACATACGGTTCAGTGACTGTAGGAAAAAAGTTTAATTAGGGTAAATTTAGAAGGCCGTTCAAACTGTTTTCATGCCCATGTAGATAAAATAAACCAGTACCTCAGGGTAGTTGTCACCATCAATCTTTTGAAGCCTCTGGAGGAGATCTCTTGCTGCTTTGTTCAAACTTTTAAGACCCTGAGCAAGCTTGCTAGTCAGCAATTGTGTGAAACTTGTTTCCACTTGAAAAAATAATTACAGTTGATAATTGGAAATGGACATTGCCTTGCTAAATATATAGTGACTATCATTTAAGGTGTAACTATTGTTCTTTTCTCATATTGGTTTTTCTTTGGCAGAGGGCTTCATGAACTGAATTATGTCCCTAGAATTTTTATACGTACCACTCCTTGCACATCCAAAATAGTTGTGCTTTGGTCAATGTGCTTCTTTGCTGCAATGGAACAAGCAGGCAGCTTAACAGCGAAGGTCCTCTCAAACTCCTTTACATGGTACTTGAGATAACGATCCATTGTGGTGACTTGCATCAGCTTGGTAGAGTCAACCTGACCCAACTTTTCAATGTAAACAGGTCTGCCATCCTTGTCAACCCCATGATGCCCTTGTGGGTAGTATTTTAGAACCTCATCTTTTTCATTGAATTCAAAATCCTTAAAGACAAAAAAACTATGATGAGATACATAAGCAAAAAGTCACACAGAAGATCGCAGCATGAAAAGTGAGTTTTCTTTTCAGCACAAGAATACCTCCGTGATAGTGTCAGCACCAAATTCCTGCCTCCACTTAAGCATATCTGCCCACATTTGTTTTGTTTTCTCAATGTCAAACTTCCTTGCTCTCAAGAATCTGGATCATCATACAATTAAATTATAGTCATTAGAGTGTGAAATTAAGGTATTAAACAAGAAATCTATGAACAAGAAAACTATTTCACAGGGCCACCTTAGCATCATATGGTGATCATCATGTCTTGAGGGCAATAGTTCTTCCAAGATAAGTGCTTGGCGAAAAGCATCAACAGCATGCAATTCTTCTGCATCAAGGTCATCTTCAATAGAAACAGACATAACCCTGCTGTGCCTCCTCCCCTTCTTGGTAAGGGAACTCCTGAACTTAAATGAGGCGCTGATGGCCGCCTTCTTGAATGATCCAACCTTTTTCTTCCTTTCATCGTCGGAATATTCACTTTCATGACCTGTTCTTGCAAGAAAGTAAAATTTACCCACACAAGTTTGAATAAGATAATTGAAAAAAAAAATTCAGGATCTAAGCATCTTCATCCGCTCCTGTTGTACCTGTTTCCATTAACAACCTTGGCAAAGGTAAACTACATATTTTCCCACACAATACATCATGATCTATAAATGCCTTCGGTTTGTTATCGAACCAATCAATTAATTAATGAATAGCAGTATAGCATTGAATGCATTATTTGTTGCAAAGTTTATATCCTCACAATTTTACAGGTACATTGATTATGTAAACCACTAACATTAATAAGTTGTTTTTATTTGGAACTCTACATTAAAGTGTTTTGTAATGAAAACCAAACTACGAAAGAAGTCGGCCATATGCACATTTCTACCATGATCCCATTTCTACAATGGGAACATCTAAATATGAAGTGTTTGTCTAGGATAGCCTGCAAAATTCTTATTATAGTGTAGCATTCTACATTCTATTTAGTGTAAAATAGATGAAGATTTTTCTGTGCATGCATAAAATATAAGTAAATGCAGACAAAGAAACTGCAGAGAGTATGTTTTGATGAAATATGAAATTCAAGAAATTATTAGACTCACCAAGTTTCATGGGTTGGTCAACCGGTGCGGACATGATTTCAGCCATGATTAATAAAGTCTATTTACACACTCGAGCAAAAGCAGCCCTAAGGCAGATTAAAGTCAAGTACTAGAATACATCAATAACTCACAAAAGGAGCTTTCACGTACACCTGCAACGTATAGCGGTAACAAACGTGTCAATAAGCTCCAGAAAATCTCAATGCTAGTACAACAAAACAACTAATATCAATCATCTTTATAAAAGAAGAAAGAAAGATAGATATCTCAAAATCTTAATGATCAAATGCTGGTCATGCATGCAACTAGAAATGCCCAGGGTGTGTGCTGAAACACATTTTGTCACAGTCAACGTGAATCAAGTGTAAACAACATATGCATGGATAAGTGCTTCAAAGTTTATGAATGATAATAATGTTATCATAGCTAATGAAGGAGGAGGAGGAGATGAAAGGATATCATCCTAGAGAATGAATACCTTGACTCAGGAATGTAGGGGTTGCAAAAGCCAAGAGATCGAAAAGCGCAAATATATGGTTTCCGAATAAATCTCTAAAAGTGGATGCACGATGAGATATTGAAAGGCTCAAAGTTGGTGGAACCAATAGACAATTTTAGGCTTTACTATTTTTTTCCCCATGTTTATTTATTGTCATTTTCTGTTGAAGAGGTCTTCATTTGGTGATTCTATGGCCTTGCGAAATGCAAGCCACTCTGTTGCTTCACAATCACATCTTATTCCTTCCCACGCAACAGCAACGTCACCAACTCACATCCATTCTTACATTAGCATTGTTTTTCTTCCAGATAGGTATACTCTCTTTTCTTTTATGTAAAATTCTACCATTCGTTATTTTTATCGAGTTGACTTTTGGAGTATAACAATAAGAACAACACAAAGTCATCAATCTGGTGATCTAATTAACACCACTCCTTCAATAACTTTACTTCCTAAATTAGTCTTTTAAACCAAAAATTTAAAGCTTCTTCATCATATTCATAGTTAGTTTTTAAGGATCTAAAATTTGGTAACATATATTGGATATATACTGTAAAGGATTAGACTGGAGAAATCTTCTTTCAACATATAAATTATAATATAAAATACTTTTATCCATAATTCATTAGTAAGAGTGTTTTTAAAAGTCTTTTTACTGTGTATTTTTTCTAACACATACTTTATTATTAATTAAAATTCATGTTTTTTTATAGATTTGAATGAAGGAAGAGAAGAGATAATCTTAATTTACAAATAGTTTGATTAAGGGAGTTTGTAGAATGAATTTAATTATTGACATTTGAGCTGGCTTACATTTATAGAATGGAACTCCACTCATATTTATATCATGCCTCCCACAACTCACTATAAATAATAACTAGAGCAACCATTTTTTTAATATGAACATGGTCATTGCCTTCATAATAAGTTTTGTTACAGAAACAAATTTTCTGTAGTGGCTAGTATTATAATAGTGTAATTTTTTATAACCATTGAAATCTACTTTATATGGTAATTCTACAGTGACGATATTATCAAATTTTGCGAGCTATTTTCTAAACTATTTATAAAAGAAATTCTGTTTTGTGATATTATAAAAGATTAACTTATTGTTACACAGATAAACATCTTTACCTCCTATTCTCTGATAAAAGATTAGGCTTATACGTGATTATGTTATTTATACTGTGAATATGAAAATTGGATTTTGTTTGTATACATTTTTCATATTTTTAAAATTTTATATCTTATTTATTAACCAATCTTTTAGTTTCATTATAAAAAAAAACGCTATTCAAAAAATTAAAATTGTTTCTATTGTATGATTATAATCACAATTTTTTAAATGAAAATTTAAATATTTTATAATTATTTTTTATGCATATTTAATTATAATTTTATTTTTTATTTTGATAAAAAATTACAAATATTTTTATAATTTAATTATAATAATATAATAATTAATAGAAAAATAGAAAAATAGTTATAAATATTTTAATTTTTATAACTTTAATATACATTTTATTAATAATTTTTAATTGATTTTATTATAATAATTAAAAGAATACTTATATTTTATTTTTTATTATCATAAAAGAATGGTAAAATATGCATGCATGCATGTGTTTGTGTTATATAGAACAAAATGGTGAGTGAGAGAAGTATCAATTCCCTTCTACATAAGAATTTCACCAATTCTTACAAATTGATGTTTGTTACTTTGATTTTGCTGTGATAAGTCTTAAACTTATCTCTTTTATATCCACTCCACCTTCTAAAAATAAATTGATATCTATAAAAAAAAAATCTAGGACTTGTGATTCGGAACAATTTTCACAGAAATTTTCTTTTCATAAATAAAAATATAGTGATGTATAACATGTAAATAATTTTAAAAAAAGATATGTATAAGAAGTGAGTTTTAGATTCTGTATTTCAATCTTTTAAATTATAAAATCTAAAAATTATTTTTTTCGTAAAAGAAAATTCTCCACGTTATATAATCCTGGATATAATGTTAACTTTTGTATTAGAGAATCCAAGTCAAAATTATTCTAAATTAATTTGAAATCAAAATTGAGTTGTAAATTATATAATCTAAAAAGTTTTCAAGAATAAGATAATTTTTTTATGTATAAGAATACAGAAGAAAAATATGGGGTGTAGAAAGAAATTCATGAAAAGGGCTGATCAAATGGGCCGTTGTAGATTTTCCAGAAAAATCTATTGCTCTGATTGCGGTTCCTGTTTCTGTCATCTAACTCACTTTCTGCCTTCTGCTGCTGGTTACTTCCATTGCTCACCTTTTTCTTTCCTTTTCAAATCTTCATTTTATTATGATATGACCTTATTATTCTTTCTGTGCGCATTTTCATGTTGTTCCTGACTTGACTTCAAAAAGAGTTTCGCGGACTTTTGCATCAACTTTTACTTTGTAGGTCATAATCCTTTCAAAATTTCGCGTTTTGCCTTCACATCGGTCAGTTCTTCCTTCACATTTTATGTTTTCTGCTCTTTACTGTTTTTTTGTTGCGTGAATATTATGTTGCATGTGTTGTCTGTTTAGTTCATAGTTGTTAGTAATTTTGTTTTGCGAGTTCACCACTTTTCTCAGTGGTTTTTTACAAGGTAGAAGATAGTTGAACTTCTTATGTGCCTCTTGTGCAGTTATATTCCAACAGTGCGTGTTTGATTTGGTTATTTGATTATAGCGGGTAGTGGACTTTGGGAAATTATGTTATTAGTGATTTGGTGGGTTTCAAATTTTATTGCTGAATCTTGGAGAGTATTATCATTTTGCTGTGAAGCCAAAACATAGGGTCTTAGAGTTACTGTGACTAGACTTGCTTAGATTTCTTAGCATTAGCTACAGCAATTCTCGCCGAAATATGGTGTTATGGCCCCTCTCCTTTCTCTAGTAATTAGCTCTGAACCATCTGAGATGAGGTCTTGTTTGCATAACTTCCTGGTCATTTCCTACTTTTCTTCTAACAGCATGCTATATCCCCTTCATCTTAAAGTGTTATTTTGCGCATGATTGGTTTCATTTATAGTTACCTTTTTTAAGTAAGATATGTTGCCTTTTTGGATTTCAGTTTCCACTGCACATCCAAAAGAGTTGGTTGTGCAGTTCTTGTTTTCAGACACCATCTTTAAGTTCCTGCCGGCCTTTGAGTTCTACGATGTCTAGTGATTTTTCTGTCATCTCCAATGGAGACAGCAATGGCAATGTCAATCCACAACCTAATCAGCAAAGGACTTACCAAGTGGTAGTGGCTGCCACTCAAGATTGGGGCATTGGTAAGGATGGAAAATTGCCCTGGAGATTACCTACTGATCTCAAATTTTTTAAGGAAATCACTGTGAAAACATCTGATCCTGGAAAAAAGAATGCCATTGTAATGGGAAGGAAAACATGGGAGAGTATCCCTCTTCAGTACAGGCCTCTTTCTGGTCGCCTTAATGTTGTTCTTACTCGCTCTGGCAGCTTTGATATTGCAACGGCAGAGAATGTTGTTATATGTGGAAGTATGTCTTCTGCATTGGAACTCTTAGCTGCTTCTCCTTACTCTCTGTCAATTGAGAAAGTATTTGTTATTGGAGGTGGTCAGATATTTAGGTACTTCTTTGTTTTAAAATATATTTTTCTTCATCTGCTCTTTCCTTTTCATATTAAGCTCTTAATCTGCTACAGCTGATGATTTTCATGTACAGAGAGGCTCTCAATGCACCTGGTTGTGAAGCTATCCACTTAACAGAAATTCAGTCAAACATAGAGTGCGACACTTTTATGCCTTCAGTTGATTTCTCTATATTTAGGCCGTGGTGCTCATCCTTTCCTAAAGTAGAAAACAACATACGTTATTCTTTCATCACTCATGTGCGTGTAAGGAGTTCTGCGGTGGAGTCCCTGAGTCAGAATATTGATCCATTTCTTGATAATAATTCTGATTCCATAAAATTTGAGGTCAAGGATTTTTCTTTTCTTCCTAAAATGATTTTTGAGAGACACGAGGAGAATATGTATCTTAAGCTGGTTCAAGACATCATTTCTGAAGGTACAACAAAGGATGATAGGACAGGGACTGGTACTTTGTCAAGATTTGGTAGTCAGGTAAAGATTTTAGTGGTATATTGAGGGTTGTAGTAGTTTATATGCTGACTTTGTCTTTATTTTTCACAGATGAGATTCAATCTGCGCAGAAGCTTTCCTCTTCTAACAACTAAGGCATGTAGTAGAGATGATGATTTAAAACATATTTGATCTACTGTGTAAAAGAACCAGTCTTTCGTGTGAATTCTTTTCTTGGGTTACTTTTCGTTTGAATTCCTTTGGTTTGATAATTATATTGTGTATACTATTTTGAATGTTTTCTTGGGAAGGAGAATATCTAGTTGTAAATTTTGATAGAAAATTTGACATGATTTCTTCAATTGATTGTAGAAAGTATTTTGGCGAGGTGTTGTTGAAGAGCTTCTTTGGTTTATCAGTGGTTCAACAAATGCCAAGGTAATAATATCTTCTGCCAATCTTTTCATACACACATGAATCCTTACCTATTCTTAGTTTGATCACGAACAAGCTGATATGAGCAACTATTGGGGAAGATGAAGTTGGTGTATTTTATATCATTTGAGCTTGTATTTGAATAATACATGTGGAAAGCTCAGGTGCTTCTAAACTAACTCATTCCTTGTATTATTTATTTCTAAGATATATTGAACTTATGATTGCATTCTTTTTTAATGTTGGAATTTTGAAAATAATTCATAGATGCAGATCATGGCATGTGAAACAATGCAATTATAGAATAATTGGTAATGAATACCTACGTGAATTGACATTTATCTCTACTAGCACTACCAAACCTTGTTTTTCTTGAGAGTTTTCTACCCAATATTGGGGAGCTATTTAGAGATTATGTGTGTTAATTTGTTCAATGAGATGAAAAATTTATAATACCTCAGGGTAGGTAGGGACCCCTCATTGGACAATTAAGTATTTATCCAACCCATCATTGGTCCAATCTTATCATAATCCTGTTGAAATATTCATACACATATGATAATGATATCATAATGTCATCCCAAATTGTCAGATAGTGATGAAAGATAATATTTTAAATATTAATAAATACTAATCCATATTAATTCAACATTTAATCTATACAGAATTTAAAGAATATATGTTTTATCATCATTACCTTCATAGTAAATAAAGACAGCATGTCAAGATTTCTAAAAGAATGTTGTAAATGTTTCCCATGGCCATGGAGAGGGTTGAATTTTTTACCCACTTATTTTTTGAATAGTTAAAAGCGAGACTTAAGCAGCACTGAACTTGTATTCTGCTAGCTCTAATATATCTTTGTTTTGAAAACTTTATTGTCTGGCTCAGCTTATCTACGAAAGTTTGCTGCATTAGGACCTTATGGTTATTAAGGACATTCACGAAGTTGACTTTCTATTATAGAATGAAAAGTTAGTTTGTTGTGATGCTGTGGATTTTTAATGTAAGATGGTTTGATGAACACAGTTTGCACTTGCTAAGCATTCACAGTATTTCACTTGCATTAGGCACTTTATATTTTACTTAACAATAAATCTTTTACTTGTATGGTAGATTTTATTATATGATCTTCAATCTGAAAACGAGATATATTTGTCAGGTGCTACAAGAAAAAAACATTCATATATGGGATGGCAATGCATCCAGAGAATACCTTGATGGGCAAGAATGATTATATGCTTAACTTTGAAGTACAAATTGTGCATTTTTCTTTTATATTGCAGTTAGTAATTGGCTTTACATGTTTTATTATAGTGTTGGTTTGACAGAGAGGGAGGAGGGCGATTTGGGACCTGTTTATGGGTTTCAATGGAGACACTTTGGTGCCAGGTAGGAGAATTATATCTTGCTTTTTTGTAGTTATTACAATAGATTGTTTTCTTTTGGAATTGCTCACACATTTATTCTGTCTTACATTTTATAGATACACTGACATGCATGATGACTACTCTGGCCAAGGGTTTGATCAGCTTTTAGACGTTATTAACAAGATAAAGCATAATCCTGATGATCGCCGAATCATTCTCTCTGCCTGGAATCCAGCTGATCTTAAACTAATGGCACTTCCACCTTGCCACATGTTTGCACAGGTCTGCACCTTAATTCATCAGGATTTCTTTTAAAACTCCCCCATCTACATATATTGATATTTGTAATTTTAACTTTTGCAGTTTTATGTAGCAAATGGGGAGTTATCATGTCAAATGTATCAGCGATCTGCTGACATGGGCCTGGGTGTTCCATTTAATATTGCATCTTACGCCCTCCTGACATGCATGGTTGCTCATGTTTGTGGTATGTAAATTATCAAAGCATTCACAATAGATCAAATATGTTTTGAGGTTTTGTGGGTGTAATTAGTGACAATGTATCCCATTTTATTTGGTTGTTTGACTTTAAGCTAACTAATAGGTTGTGTGGTTCTCAAAGATTCGATATTATGCTCTGGCTGGCAAAGCTTGACTTTTTTTGTTTGCTAGAAATGGTCCAAGAAAGTTTAGCTCAGGTGGTTTGTTTATATATAAATTTTGCTGGACTTTAGTTGTGTGTGGATGTTGATTCAGTTCTACATGTTCCATTTTAGTAATTGAGAAAGCTTTGCATAAGAGAGGCCAAAATTTTTGTTTTTCTTTTGGTATTCTATTTGTACTCAATTTTATACCTCTTTTTTTGGTAGAGTTGTTTTCAGAAGTTTCTCAATAAATTTTTAATTGAAGTTCTGTTGTAGGTAGGTTCAGGGTTTAGCTTATTGGTTTTGATAATATGACTAGAGAAAAAGTGCATCTTAAAAAGTAATTATGTGAAATAACTAAACCTTATGCTGTGGTTGGCTTTTTGTCAGATCTAGTTCCAGGTGATTTTATCCATGTTATTGGGGATACACATGTTTACCGCAATCACGTGAGGCCTTTGCAGGAGCAGCTCCATAACCTGCCAAAACCTTTTCCAGTATGTCTATTGTTTAGAATTTCATTTAGTTTGCCTTTTGACTTTTTTTCTTGCTGACTCCCTTAATGTAATTCGAAGCAGACTTTGAAGATAAATCCAAAGAAGAAAGATATTGATTCTTTTGTGGCTGCTGATTTCAAACTCATAGGCTATGATCCTCACCAGAAGATAGATATGAAGATGGCTGTCTAAAATGTGGGGTTTCTCACTTTAAGTTGTTTCTGCTTTTTGAATTGAGGCAAGTATGTGGTTTTGGTTTTTATATTGAACTCTACTGGATTCTGTTACCATTATTATTTATATAAAAGGATTTTAATAGAATGTGGTTTGTTGTTTTCATTGGCCTATGATCAATAGTAGAACCATGGTAGCATGATGCTGAGGTGCTTGCAAGATAGCCCTTAATTTATTATCAACACCTTGATGGCAAGCTAAATGACAGGTTCAGGACTGTTTAGGTGTTATAACTAGTTTTGTAAATTATATAAATTTAAATTGATTTAAAATCTTAATGCTATTTTGCATAAACCTTCTTCACTCTTCCAGAACTAAATTTCTATTAAAGATCGTAGACACATACTTAGTTCTTACATATTGTGTGTGGGAATCTTTGGGTC
This sequence comes from Lablab purpureus, assembly GCA_030347555.1. Lineage (NCBI taxonomy): Eukaryota > Viridiplantae > Streptophyta > Magnoliopsida > Fabales > Fabaceae > Lablab > Lablab purpureus. Next base: position 38,631,826 of record CM059262.1, on the reverse strand, counting down.
CATATATTACGGCTCGGTTATTTAGATTAACTTCAATTTCCTTCCTTTCCAACGTACACGCTCCACGATAACTGTGACGGATATATTACTCGATGTTTCTGATACGCAGTTTTCTATTTGTTTTATTATTTGATCATTTGGGCAAGCAGCTTTAGTGCCCTATTCAATAAGTTTTTTAATAGTTTGTCATAAATTTAGCTATATTAATTATCAAAATATTTTGACTCGGTATAGTAAAATTTATTGATATATTAAAAATAATTTATAAGAGTTATAGATTATATTAAGTTCAAACCAGCTTAGCATGAGTTTATTTTTTCTTCAAAGGCCTCTCAATAATATTTTTGGTGCTCCTGTATATACTTGAAAAGTGACATATTTGAATGTGCTTGTAAAGCTGAAAATAATTGAGTCGAAGGCTCTTCGAAAAAAATAATTATGATGGGATATTTGATGTCATTTTTTTAATTTTAAATAGTAGTCTGGATCTTGGTCCCACATGTAATATACATATTTAATAATCAAATACCAAATCATAATTTATAATGTGTATGTAATTATATAAATATTATGAACTAAAAGATGTGAGTATTTTGCATGCAAATGATTGGAGTCACTATTCGAATAGGAAGCATTTATTTTCTTGAAATGTCATTTATTTGAACCTCGTTCTGACTACAAACCAAATATTCTTAATTTTCATGCCATCTCATCTTATAAATGCAAGTTATCATAATAAACCGTTGACGAGTTCAATCGACTTTCGTTGTAGTGTGCATACCATCAATTATTTTGGAACAACTTACAAACGTGGATATTTTTTCTTACGTATGTGCTCACGTAAGAACTTTTGGACTATAATGTTGGACTGAAAGGCTGCTTAAATTGAAATTGTTACCCTCCTCTGCTTCTTTAAAAGGCGATTGAAGAACACAAATCATTACTCACCCACATTCATAACATAACTCACCTACGTTTTCGTCTTCACTGTGGCATTGCTTGCATACCAATGGAAACAGTTCAATTTATTTTCGCTAATGGTGGAGCTGGAGAATCGAGCTACGCAAACAATTCCTCCTTTCAAGTACCATTTTCTCCTTCTCTATCATCATAACATACTATCTAACTATATATTTTGCACAACACAACACTATCCTCGGATATCGTTACACGTGCCGGTTATTCGTTGTTCCTTATGTATTATTATATTGGTTTTTTAATTTTTGGTTTCATGCAGAGTAAGATGATATCAAAAGCGAAACCCATACTCGAAGAAAGTATGAGGTCGCTGTATTGCAACTCCGTCCCAGGCTGTTTCAAAGTGGCTGATTTAGGTTGCTCTTCGGGACCAAATGCACTTCAGGTGGCGTATGATATTATTGATGTTGTTCATAACATAAGCCGCAGCTATAACCGTGAGCCACCCGTCACATTCCAAATTTATCTGAACGATCAATTTCAAAACGATTTCAACAACATCTTTGAGTCTCTACCTTGCTTCTATGAAAGGCTGCGAGAAGAGAAGGGAGAGAGATTTGGTGCATGTTTTGTTAATGCAACGCCCGGAAGCTTTTATGGGAGACTCTTCCCGACCAATTCCATGCACTTTTTTCATTCTTCCACCAGTCTCCATTGGCTCTCTCAGGTTACCTTCAATTATAAATACAAGAAATAATTCACATACACAGCATTTCAATATTTGTTTTACAATGTTTAATTTGGCAACAGGCTCCAAAGGGGTTGGCTAAGGGTACAGGATTGATTAACAAGGAAAGCATTTACTTCACAGACACGAGCCCATGCACAGTCTACCAAGCTTACCTTGATCAGTTTAGTGAAGATTTCAATCTGTTTCTAAAATCACGTGCGGAGGAATTAGTGCATGGTGGTGGTATGGTTCTAACGTTTGTTGGTAGAGATGAAACTTGTGACATAATCACTCCTTGGGGGTTAATTGGTTTGGTTCTCAATGACATGGTTTTAGAGGTACATGTATATACGAGTCAACCTTCAACAAAGTACTGTCTTATTGATTGATTTTTTTGTTTCTTATAATTTTCATGGAATCATAACTTTATGGACTGTTGCATATTCTGCAATGCAGAGTTTGATTGGAGAGGCAAAGTTGGAGTCCGTTAATATGCCAAGATATGGTGCTACTGCTGATGAAGTAAAACAGTTGATTGATGCAGAAGGGTCTTTTACTCTTCAAAAGTTGGAGACATTCAAGTCGAGTTGGGATGAGGGCTTGAAAGAAAATGGCAACGGTGATTTCGCTTTAGATGCAAATGTCAGAGCCAATTTCATAGCCAAATACGTGAGAGCTACTACCGAACCTTTTCTGACGGCACGGTTTGGAGAAGGTATAATTGACGAGTTATTCCTTAGATTCAGAAAGAAGGTTGCGAAACTGTTGGAGGAACAAAAGTTAGAGTATACTTACCTGGTCATGTTCATGACAAAAAGTGAAACAAATTACTGACATTAGAAAATCTATTTTTATGTTTTTTTCTAACTTTAATATGGTAATATGTGTTAAAGCAAATCTAGAGTAGAGGAGGTGCTTGTGCCGAATAAGATGTGATGCATTGGAGAGCTTTTAGTAGTAAGTGAGCGCAATATCATATGTGTTGGAAATTCCAGATGAGTCAGAAGTTTTATGTTGGATGAAAATGAATAAAAGAAATAATATATAAATAAAAAAATTTGCAAATTCATCATTTTAAATTTTTTGCTTAATGCTAATGTTTTATTTCTTATTATGGTTTGTTCATATTGGTATCAAATGTCTATGGTGTCACTTGATGAAAGATCATAATAACAATAAGTTATGTGTTATACATTGCCTCTGGCTCAACCTTCACGTATTTTCCAATGTTCTTTTTGCTTTTTTGTTACGCACCCAATCAAATTTTAGCTTAGTATCATTCACCTCACATGCTTACTTTCACCACGTAGCTCGTTTATCAAGCATGTATAGTTTACGTTGCAGGGAGTGTGTGTAATATAACAAAGAAAAAAAATATTTTAACATTCATATAGAACAAAAATATTCTCACTTTACAGTCTATTTTAATAATATAATAATATTTATTGATTTTTTATATTAAAATTTTAAAAGAATATAATTAAAATATGAATATTTTGAATTATAAAACGGATGCATTTTTAATAGGGTGTGAAAATATCATCATCCTATAAGAAATCACCTTTTGTGTTAGAAAAATGAGGGAGGCACTCTCTTTTAGTGTTCTCATACAAATTCAGGTCAATTTCTTTTAAAGGAAGCTACAAGAAAAGAAAGAAAAGTGAAGAAAGGAAAAATTTATTTTGATACTCGTATAAATAAAGAATCCTCATTTTATAAGTTATTTTAATAATATAATAATATATATTAATATATTAAAATTTTGAAAAAAAAATATGATTAAAATATTAATTTTTTGAATTGTGAAGTAAATATATTTTTGAATGAGAATATCAAAATTGTAGAGTGTTACACACTGCAGTACAGTTTTTTTGAAGTTTTCTTTTATCGTGAAACAAAAAATAGTAAAGTATGTCTCCCTTATAAATTTTTTCAGCTATATTCTATAAATCCAAAATTTTTTCTTTTACTTTTTAGTCAATTGACCTCAACTAATTAAATAAAATAAATTCCATGCAAAATTGTCCACCTCTTCTTGAAATCCAAATATAGACTGATTTTAAATATTTTACACTTTTATTTGTATATCAATTTCCAATGCATAAAAACAGGTAACGAATAGCTAATAATTAATAAATTAATTGTTATATGATAAGTTTCAAACTCATAATTAAGTTCTTACTAAACTTTTAATAATTTTATTGATATTTCGAGAAATCATTTTATTTAAATGAGTTGATGATCTAACTTAATTTTTATTTATCTTTAAGAATTAAATTTTTTTATTTCTCAATTTAAATTATTGTTACATTTATTCTTTTATAGTTTTTATTATGTGTAATTTTCAAATCTTATAATATATGAAAAGTTATTTTTAACTTTTAATGTTAAATACTTTTCGATTTAAATTATATAAAAAAATAAAAAGTAATCCAACAAATAATAAAATTAATACGATAATTGATCGTAATTATAAAAATCAAATAAATAATATAGATAAAAAAATAAAAATAATGAAAATAAATATTAAAATATAAGATATTATTATGTAAGAAAATTAATTAAGTTACAAAGTATTTTGTAGTTATAAGTTATAATTGAAGTAATTTATAACTTACAAGATATAAATTTCTAAAATAGATTATTTTAAAATACTCACAAATTATTTTTGTGTTGATTAAACTAACTTATAAACTAATAATTAACTTATAAATTAATAATTAATTAATTTATTTTCCTAACATATTTTAAAATATTTTAGTTAATAATAATTGTAGAAGTATAACAACTTACAATACATGTTTACTTATTGAGGAATCCAAAATTCACACTCAATGGAGTTAATTTATTTTAAAAATTAAAAACTAATAACAATTATTGATATTATGCATATAAAATAAGGTTGAAGTTAAGGTTAAATCGTGTTGATAATCCCATCAATTTTAACAAAACCTAAAATAAGTATATTTAAATATGAATGTGATTCAAATTTGTTAAAAGAAAATAGTATATCTCTATCTAAAATTTTTATATATCTCTACTCATAAAGGAAGTGATAAGTTTATAAAATGTATGATTGCAATAAAAAAAATGTTAAATAAATATATATAAAATGAAAGTATATGTGTTATTTTTTTAAAATTGTAAATTAGAAAACATTAGTTATTGATATGTGTGAGTATGTAAAAGTCAAACAAACCCAAACAAATGCTATTTCTTACAAACACTGTGGGAGTTGTTCCTCATTAACCTCCCTATCTATTTTTTAATAAATTCAAGTATTGAATTTTTTTCTAATTTACTTTTGGAATTAATGTAAAAAAATGAAAATAAATAAGAAATGATACAATATGTTTCATTGTATGAGCAACAATGCAATCTCATTATGTTCCAACATTTTTAATATTTATTAATTTTGTACAGAAATTTACAATTAATATACTTGCCAGTCAATTTTATTTAAATATTAACTTATAAAAAGCTTCACTTGTACACCTTTTTCCTTTATATATTTTACACAACTCATTTAAATTTTTTACACTCCCAATTTTCGTAATCCTTTTAAATTCTAGATTGAAAGGTTTCCTCATGGCTATTGGTATAAAAGAGAATGAAAATACAGAGTGATGATGTTATTCATATTCTCTAAACAAAAATACAGAGCTCATTTATTATTTTAGAAGGATCCACATTTCTTCTTTTTATCCCCTCTCTCCATTCTTTAGAAAATAAAAACCGATTAGAAGAATTTAAAAATCAGTAAAAAATAAAATGGATGAGTTAAAAACAAGCAAAAAAAAGTTTATAGTTAGTCGATAAAAGATGCTTCATATAATATTAATTTAATTTTCTTTCTTTAAAAAAACTTAAAAGACTTGTATTTGTTTGTTTTAAATATAAACTAGTTAGTTATTAGTAATAAGGTTATTGTATGTGCCAGAAAACTTTTATTTTGATTTAAAATTTGTATGCAGTTGTAAATGTTAAAGAACTTATAAAATATGTTTTATTTTTTTTCTTATTATAAATTTATGATATTATATTTTATTAACACTATTTATGTAATTTATAAAGATAAAATTGAAGTTAATTTTTTCAGAAAGGAGACAGAATTAAAGCACACTGTGTCAATTTATAAGAAGAAAAGATAAGTTTAAAGACAAACGATAAGATAAAATTTAAGTTTAAGATTTTATTAGGAAAGAGATAAAATTTAAGAATCAATTAAGATATCATCCTTCTAAAATGCAATGTTGGTAACCATATTTAGAATTAAAGATGGAAACTTTTTATGAAGATGGGATGGAGCTATACAATAGAGGGAGGAACTGAATTGTGATATAACTAGAAGTGATATTTTGGGAGCAGAAGAGGAAAAATAAAGCATAAATGAGGTGGCTTTGCCACACTTGTCATTGAATAATTAAAAGTACGGGTGACAGCCCGACCATTTAGGTCCGTTCCGCCATGAACTCGTAAAAAATGGGCTGGACCAGTTCAGCTGTCACAGTGATGCGGGTCAAAATTTTTAATCCGCTCTGTCATAAGGTGAGTTGTCCTGCTTATTTCTTTTGTTTTGTATTTTTTTTAAAAGTCTATTTTTTTGTTTTTTATTTTATTTTTGGATCTTTAGTTTTAAATTGGACTTTTTTTTCTTTGCAGCTATTTTTTTTGTGTCTAATTTAAATGAATTTTTGTAATTACAACAATATATTAAAGATCTATACAATGACATAACATCTTAAAAGTACAACATATTTTTTTTCGCGGGCCAGTGGATTGGCCCGCCCCACCCAGTTCAGCCTGTAACCCGACGGATTGACAGGTTAGAAAGACCGGATTGATACGAGTTAGTGGATTCAAAATACTAGCTTACCCCACCTATATACTATCGGATTGACGGATCAGCCGTCGGATCCAACGCACTTTCACACCCCTAGGTAAAAGCAAAGGACATGGGAAATGCAAATTTAAAAACAAAAATCTAAAGGCAGTGGCAGACAATATATGGTGGCACCTTCCGTTTGCATGCTTTTTCAGTTTTCTAAATCTCATCGTACTAATGCTTCCCTGCTTGGTAAGAAGATTACCAAAGCCCTATTCAATTTAATCAAACCTAATTGGTCCCATTTTGTGTGCATCACTGATTTTGTAAAAGCTTTCTCTCAAAAGACTTCAATTAGCATAAACCAAACTAACAGCTTTAAAACAAAAAATGCAATATATTTTGAGATGAAAACTATAATTTACTCACTTTGCTTTAACCTCTACTTACATCTTATCTATACATCACATACTTTCTCTGTTTATTAAATAACATGGCATGTATAGTTTTCACTTTTCACCCAAATAGTAGAAGCAATATACAAACTTTCTCTTAACTAAATACTAATTCCACTCTTAATTAACAATTTTATTCTTGCGTTCGTAGCCTCTGTTGGCGAGCAATGAAAGCCTCGATCTTGAGACGGAACTCGTCGTTGCTCATCCCATCTTCAGGGTACGAATTAACCTTGTTAACCACTTTCTCAGTCTCACACCTCTGCAACACGCGCGTGGGTTTCTCATTCTCCACCACCACGAGCTCCACGATATCCGATTGACACCTTCTATAATCCTTCACCTTCTCCAAACTCATATCTGTTTTGGTGGGATCAACTTTTTGACCCTTTGCATCATCCTCCACTCTCACACTCACCTTTGCTTTACGATTGCTGCTGTGAACAATTAGTTTATGTTTGATTGTGCTGTTTTGGAGAAACTCCAGATAGAGATCGGGTTCTGGGGATGGTTTTTCCGAGGAGTGGTTTGAAAAGTGACCCGATTGTGCGAACAACGTTATGATTATGACGTTTCCGAGGAAAAACACGAAGCGAGGACTACCCATGAAGTTGCGGAAATACTCGGTTGAGTTTTTGAGAGTGGATGGTAGGTTGATGGAGAGCCTCGAAACCAGGACCAGAACAACGCACATCTCAACGTACCGCAACACGTTCGCGATCTTTCGGACGTAACGATGATGTTTCCGAGGTTTCGTGGTTCTGTTTGTTTGGAGCTTCTGGAAATACTTGGTGGAGGACTCCATTTGGTTAATCAAACGGTTGGTTTGGTTAATCAAAAGGGACCGATAATTTGTCAGGAGCATGCATCTGACACCGGATAATGATGCACAAACCAACGGTTTCTAGGATTCGAAGCATGGAAACAGAGTGAAAGCAGTGATTTTCTTACTGAATCTGATGTATTGCATCTGCTTTTGAAATGTGCGATGACTCAGAACTGGTGCTTATGCTTCTTTTGGCTTCTCTTTGTTTCATTTTTTGAATTGGGTGCACTCACTCTGATTTATAGAATCCAATCTAAGTGGGTACAAAAATAAAAATTAAAAAAAGAAAAGAAAAAAAGTTGTTCAATAAAATAAAAGAAACTAGACCGAATATGTTGTTGTTATTGCTTTTAACTTTATCTCGCACTCCATTTTCTGCTTTTTTTCCTGCTTTTTCTCTGTGCATTAAGCTAGATTAGTGGCATATATACTAACTACTAAGTATTGATTAGTTGAGCCAAAATGAGTTGGAATTTAGTCCAAAAGAGAAGAGTTTGATCCTTTCTAGGCTGCTTCTCTCCTTTGAAGAGTATTTAATTAAAGCATTCAAATTTGATTCTGCAAAAAGTCCCTTAAGAAAGTTTTACGAGAAAACACAGTGTCAGTGTTGTGGATTTGGCTTTGGAAGTAAAGCGGAATTAAGATGCCCTTTTGAAAATTAAAAAAAAAATGTAATTGTATGATTGAAAAATGATATGACACAACTTTTTTCTTGGAAGATAATAATCATATCATAATTGGTCGAAATTAAGTGATTAATTAAATTTATATGGAATCCGTTAAATAAGAATTGGACAGTGGATAAGATAGAACATTGAGAAAAGAAAGATTGAACATAAACAAAGCAAATATGTGTTATACCTGTATTTAAAAACATTTATTTAATACAAACTAATGACATAAAAACAAATATCTGACTGTATAGCAACAACAATACTAAGGCAAGTTGATTCATGACAATTTAGGGCAAAAACAATTAGTTCCATAGAACAGATATGATTAAGAGCAATTTTTTAATTATAAGATCTATATTAAATGGTATTTTTGTGGATGATTTTTGTATATATAAAACCATGGTTAAAAATACTTTAAAAAGTGGGAAAAGTAGTGATAGTAAGGTGGCAGTAGTAGCTAATTGGAGACAGAGACAGTTGGAGTTAACATTAGAAAACAAAAGAGTAATTGAAAGTGGTGTGAGAGATTAGCGACCCATTTCTTAGTCGTTAAGAAAAAGAAATGCACTTTTGCTTTTCTTTCTTATTTCTCTAAACTCAAAAAGCCTTCACTTCCACTTCCACTTCCTCTTCCTCACACCCATTTCTTCTCAATAATGAAGGACCAAGTTGTAACTTTTGGCTTCCAACCGAACATCCATAGTTGCCCTATATTACATTAACATTAATTGTTCACATAAAGATTTCATTCACATTTTCATTTCACTGTGTTTCAACTTTCCTCTGATTTCTAGTTTTCCCAAATTGAAACGTGTTTTGTTACAAAGCAAAAAGATAAGTGCACATAAATAATTCTTTGGAAAACGTGTCCTATTTGCGACATCATACATTCACCCTTTTTTTAACATATTCAAATGTATTAAATTTTAATTATTTTTATTTTCATTTTAAATTCTTTTATTTCCTAAATATTTTATCTGCATAATTTTATATTTAATTTTAATAAAATATTTCAATTATTGCCTAATAAAAAAATACTTAAATATTAAATAATTTTAACTTATTATTTTTCAATTAAAATTCGTTGAAAAATGACATCTATAAATATTTTTCTTAATTGATGTAGGTGAAAATATTTTACTATAATTATTTAAGTTAATATTAAATAGTATAAAGTAATATAATTTGTTGATTTAAACTTTTTTTGGCTTTTTAATTGATATTAACTAAAAAGTTCTTCAACTGATATTGGTAAAAAAATAATTAATATCGATAGAAAGTTTTCTAAATAACATTAGAACAAAAGTCTTCAAAAATTATTGACAATGAACAATGTTGATTTTATTAAAAAAAATAATCATTACAAATATGACAGAAAAAAAATAACTATTGAAGTTAATAAAAGAATTTTGCATTTTCATAATTATATCTATCGAAAATGAATCTTTTCAATATTAATTGAAAAAAAATATTATTCATTTTAAGCAAGAATGAAGTGGTATATAACATATGTAAATTGGTAACTTAACTTGTACTTGCACCAATAAAAAAAACCCTAACCTTTTGGAAAATCATAACTAACATTTATTGAGAAATAGTATCAATTTAAGTTGTTTATAAGTTATCTTAAGTTGAGATGGGTTAAGATACAACCAGGGTTAAAATGACATTAGTCCAAAAAACATTATTAATATTAACTAAAAAAATTGTAATTAAGTTGGTTAAAAAATATTTCTGACCTACTTCAACCACAAAATAACTTCTACAATGTTGAGAAACATAAACATAAAGAAAAATTTGCCAACATTTATCCAAAACACAATATTAAGATTATGACACAACTTTGATAAACCAGTGAACACCATCTACTTGCAAGGGATGAGTTTACTCATCTACATTGTTGTTTCCTCTGCTTCATCCAACTCTTGCATTGGAACCACAAATAGTTGGATAGTTTATTAATACCAAGTTTAAGTTTTTCTACAAAATTTTCAACATAAATATTAGAAATTTTACGATAATTCAGACCACACTTCAACTAATTCACTTATACTCTTTTAATATATATATTAGATATTATATTATATTATACTGAAGTTAAGGAAAAACATGAAATAATAAACTGGACTTATAAATAATACTGTGCTTAATAGTGAACAAAAGGTAGCCCGTAGCATCTTCACCCTTCAATAAAATCGAGATCTTTTCCATAAAATGCATCTTATTGAACTGTGTTTTGTTTAGGTGCAAGCCTGCAAAATAAAAATCTCCCATGCCTTTTTCTTATTGCAGACCCCATCCTACACTCCCACCAAACTAGTAAAGTCACACTTACCAGAAAAAGACACAGTGTTCAATATTGTATCATGTGATATTTTTTATTGATTATATTTTTCAAAATTTATTACTAAAATATTTTTATTAAATTGTATATACAAAACTTTATATTAATTTAAAATTATTTAATGTATATAAACTTAATCACAATTCTAAAAGTAATTATTTTTATTTGTATTCCGTGAGAGAGATATAAGAAGAGAGGGAAAAGACACGTTGATTCCATATACCATCTAATTGTATTAAATATTTATTTATTAAATATATATATATATATATTATTTTTGTGACACAAAAATATTTTTATTAATCTAATTCTAAAAATGTCAAATTAAACCAACTCAATTCATACGGATTAAGAGTGAATGAGCTGATTCATGGATTTGGGATTTTATCATCCCATTCAACCTACTACAGTGAATTAAATAGATTAACTCATTATTTTATATTTATTTTTTAATAAAAAATATATAAAAAGTAAATTTTTATTTTTTATATGAAAACATTTATAATTATAAATATGAACTGAAAAATTTAAAATTATCTTTTAATATGTTTATTTAAATAAAATATTAAAAAATATAATTTATAATATAAATAATTTCAAAGTAAATATGATAAGTTCAAAGTAAATATCACAGAAATTGTTTTTAAGGAATGATAGTTTTGAAAGTGATTTGTGTTAATTATTTTCTTTTATGTTGTTATATTTCTTCTTCATAAACATAGATGTCTAATCTAACATGTCTATATTACTTGTATCGCAAAAAATATAGTTTTAAAATTTCTTTGTCATTTTTTATAAGTTTATTTTCTTTTTATCTCTTTCTGTATTTTAAGCTTTAAATGTTCCTTTCGGTAATTATTATTATTTTATTAAAATACCTTAATTTTTTCAATTTATAAATAATAAAAATGTTCAAGATTATCATTTTCTATTTTTTATAAAGGTTGAAGAAAGGAAGATTTTAATTTTAAAACTTAAAACTTCACCATTATAATTTGCTGTCTGTATATTAATATTTAAGGTTAATTTTGAAAAAAATATATATTAACACAAAAATCTAATGTTACTAACAAATTTGATTAACTTTCTTATCTAGTATGAATTAATAATAAAGGTCTTATATTAAAGAATAAGAGAGAAGGAGTAAACTGGGTGTTTAAGAAGAAGAAAAATGTGCTATATAAATAAAATTTGGATTGAAAAACAAATCATGGGAAGAGGTAGTGTGAAAGAATTAATAACATTTTCAAAAGAATAAAAGGAGATGGACAAAAAAATAAAGTAAAAAAAAACATGTTTGGGAAAGAGAATGTGCAGAATAACAGTGGAGAATAAATTTTTATTTATTTGACAAAAAATCGAGGATTATTTTTAAAATATATATAAGAAAAAGAGAGAGAACTTGAGGGTGTACTTATTAAATTGAGGAGTGGAAACAATATATTATATGTCGTAATAAAAAACCCACTGGGAAGGAGAGCCCATTATCAACAAGAGGCCCAGATGAGTTGAATGAAACGACGTAGTATAATTCAATATTTTGGTCCTTTTATCCCTCACACCACACCAACCAAAACCCTAGCTAGGTTTGTGATTTGGATTGCCTCACATTGCTGCCGTCCCTAACCTTAGAGCTCCCGCAGTCTGTGATCGGAATTCATGGCAAGTATCTCTGCTAATCTCATCAACTCTCTTTTTGTTTATGCAATTCAATTTCCGTGTTTCTGATTTTGATGGTACTTGCAGGCTCCAAAGAAGGACAAGGCTCCCCCACCTTCATCAAAGCCCGCCAAGTCTGGCGGTGGCAAGCAGAAGAAGAAGGTTCTTTTTTCTTGTTCAACTTCTAACTTTGTTTCAATTCATTGTTGATTGCCAATTGGGTAACTCTAGATATGTGTCATGAATGGGTGTGTGATATTAATATTGGATTTTTGTTGTAACAGAAGTGGAGCAAGGGAAAGCAAAAGGAGAAGGTGAATAACATGGTGCTGTTTGATCAGGGTACCTATGACAAGCTCCTCTCTGAGGCACCCAAATACAAGCTCATCACTCCTTCCATTCTCTCTGATCGTCTGAGGGTACTTGTTTGATTTCCCTATTTTATATTCTTATGTTAAAGCATTACTCGTATTGATAATAGCATTTGTGTTTGTGGCATTTTCACTATTTTGAGGCATGTTGTTTAATTATAATTGTTTTATTGGGATATACGAGAGCTTTTTTTAATGTGAGTGAGATTCAGTTATAACTGCTCCTTAATCTAGTTTTCTACTAGATCTGCATTCATAGACTGATGTTGATTGTCTAAAGCATATGTTTAATATTATCATGTTTTTAATTGTGGATACAACTTCAATTGTTGCAAATTTGGTACGGTTTTTATATTTTGTGTGCCAATTGAATAGTATTATGAACTTTTAAACCTAGAATTTATTGTTATTACTTCCTGTTTGTGTCTGTATCTGCCCTCTTACTTTCTCTTGGGGGATAATCCTGGACAATTGTTCAGTGTTAACTATTTGACAGTCCTTTTGCCATATGGGTATGTATATGTTTTTCTTGTAATGGTCTGTTTGATATGTTTCTAGATTTGCTGAATATTCTTTTCCCTGATAATGGTAATTTCCAAACAGTAAGTTGTGAAATATGATGCTAGGATTCAATAATCATTTAAAATCCCATGCATTGTTAAATTTAGGTACTCTTTATTTAGTTAGGAGGTCTTCTGTCCATGACAAATATGTCTGAGGCTACCTCCTTTGAAATTTGAAATACAAAAAGTGGGGGAGTAGCTGAAAATCAAAGCTCTTTTATTAGTGTGCATCTTCAGCACAATAATTGTGTTATTGGGCATGCAACTTCAAACACCGCTGTTGTCATTATTTATGGTCTAGGATCTTCTTTCCGTATGTCTTATTTTTCACTGAAATGTCTGCATTCCCACACGCACAAGTGCCCATAGACTCATACTATTAACCAATGTCTTGTAATCAACAATATGTATGTATTTGTTATCTTTGTTTTCATCGATGATTGTCGTCAATCAAGTATCATGTGAAGAAGAGATTCTCATCTTTTGCATGCACCTTGCAGATTAATGGATCCCTTGCAAGGAAGGCTATACGGGAATTGATGGCAAGAGGTTCAATCAGGATGGTGTCTGCCCATGCAAGTCAGCAGATTTACACAAGAGCTACAAACACCTAGATGTAGTATTGATGCACCGCTTAATTGATTTTGTTTTCCAGTTCGAGACATACCTTATGCTAGATTGAATCATTTCCGACAGTTTCTAAATTCATCGTTTATTTCCTTTTACATCCTTGGTAATTATATATTTGACAACGCTTTCACATTTTATCTTTTGGGCATTGTTGGTATGTTATTCTATGTCGTATTTCCTAGTTGGATTCCTAAGATGTTAGTTTCTACATTAAAGCTAGCCTTAAGAGGCTGATTTATGTTTTCAAATCTGAAAAAACAATGTGGAGAAATCGCTTCTGATAACTTATATTAACTTATAATTGGTGAAAAGATTACTCTAATGGTGGTTTTCTCTTGTGATAATTTCGAAAAAACTTGTAAATTATCGACATATATATGCACACATATATGTAATATTGAACTTTCTTATCTCTAAACCTATAACCTAAATAGCCATTCGCGTCAATTGGTATTTGAATTACTCATAAGGGCCGAAATTACTCTTATACCCGCGGGTATGATTTGTGCTTTTCACAAAGATGTAGAGGGATTTCAGCCATTGGCAAGAGAACAAAATTAAAGTAATCGAAAATCGTAAGACCTAGCTGAGGCTTCCAATTGGACTGTAGAAGTTGTTGAGAACTTGCTGAATGCGCGCACCCATTCTATAGGTTCAGCCCCTGTTTTAATTATCTCTAAATATTTTGTTGGTTGGCCGTTAGCTTCGAGTTTCAGCATGGTAAAAAGGTATTTTTCATAAAGGATGTGGCAGCTAAAGGGGTGCAACCGTGCTCCAGTAGTTACGTTCTCTACCCTATAGCTGCACCATTTTAATTTTCACATCAGAAACCTGTTTTCAGTTGGGGAAATACACGCACAGTCAAGAGGGGTATGGCAAGGTTCCTCTTAGTTGAATATTGGCTGTGAGCTTGGAAGCATGGAGCTAGGAAAGCATATGGAACTTTGTTTTGAGACACTTCGAGAGTTCCTCTCGTCTCCCTCAACCACTAGGCTATATATAATATATGTGGAGCATATGGTAGCAGCAGTGTTCAAACGAAGAGTTCTGTACATTATGTAGCCTCTCTTTTGCCTACAAGCAAGATGACCTCTCTGCAATATCGCTCCTGTGCCCTCCAAAACCTCACAAGGAGCATTTTCACATGTTAAAGGCTTCAAATTTCTTTTCTTTTTTTGTTAGAATTTAAGGGTAAGTAGATAGTCATATATTTTCTGTTAAGTTGAATGTCGACATTAAATAAAAATGATTAAATTAATTAATATATAAAAATAATACTTATAAACATATAAAGTTAAAATGGGTTAATTAATTAATATATAAAAGGAAATACTTATGAACATATTAAGTTTTGAGTCAAAGATGATGTATTATTTGATTGATGTCTTTTCTTGAAAAAGTTAACACTTTTACTCTACATGTGCAACAATCAACACAAGACATATCATCTCCTTACAGAGATTAGCAACTTAAAAGAGTGAAGTTGGGTCTTAAAAAAACTGAAGTCGTGTCTCTGATTCAACTTAAAAAAACTGAAGTTGTGTCACTGATTCAACTTAAAAAAAACTGAAGTTGTGTCTCTGATTGAACTACAGGCTATTTTATCATTTATCTTAGTTTCAAGAGGACAAGGAAAGGAAGTTGGATGGTCAATACTCAATAATAGTATCTGACTTGATGCAGTCCAAAGGAGTATGGTGATCAATCAAACACTAATGCATTTGAGGTGGACAGAGTTTTGCTATCTCTCCTTTGTCACAAGCCTTGTACAATTATATGTGTTGAGTTTTCAAGATCACATGGAAAATTTGGAGTTTTGCATTGGCTAACTTCAAAGACAAATCATTAGAAACAGAGTTTTCCTTTGAAGTATCTTTAACTATCAAATTCATTTAACCCCACCCGACCCATGACGCAGACACGGGTGTCGCTTACTTGTATATGAATGGAGCAAATAAAACTTTTGGTTATTGGATTTTAAAAGACTGCATAAAAAAGTTACAACTTAGAGAGATCTTTATAAAGTATTTTTATGGTTAAAATTTTTTTAATTTATATTTTAATAAATTTATACCTAAAAAAATTAAAAGAAGTGAAAAAACTTGATAAATTTATAAGATTAAAAAGAGCTCTATAAATATTTGAGAAACATTCAAAATGGAAGGAGTTGATAATAAAAATTAATAAAATAATAAGGTTTACTTAAAAAAAAGTAAAATCAATATAATTTTTTAAATTATTTAATAACTAATTAGTTGTAACTTGATGTCTTCTCGGAGTAGTCTCTTATGCATTATCATTTTCTTATGCTCCCGAGTTCAAAAAATACGTCTAAAGTTATGTTTTCTATTATCTGAGAAAATTGAAAACAGAGATTTTCTATCGAAAACCAAGACCTTTTTTGCAACGAAAATTATATACCACACGTGAATGTTTATACTGCCTTTGCCTTTATCGAAAGAAGAAATTATGTATGATTAGAGGAAAAAATTTGGTTATGATTATTTTATGGGTGTGATATTCATACCTTGCACTAGAAGTCATGTAAAATCCATCCTCTTAAATACCAACAAACTTTTTTTTAATGACCCAACGAGCTTTTTCTAAGCTGTAAAAAATCTTAATTAAATATCATAAGAATTTTTTATAATCTTAATTATCTTAATTAAATATCACAAAAGTTATTGAAATAATTTAACAGTACTAATTGAACATAAGAGGACCTTTTTTGCTAACAAATTCTTTGAAATCCTAATCTAGTAGACTCCCGTAAGTTCAAATTCCAGTTCTTACTGTTATCAATATTTTTTTCTCCTCTTTCCCTGCTGTCACAGCTATCTGCAATGTAAGTAAGCCATGTCTCACTTCTATCTTTGGTGTTATGTGAAGTCCAGCTTCAAAATAAATTAAAGAATAACAGAAGAGTTTGGAGGGAAGAAGTTTGAATATTTGACCCATTAATGTATACTCTAAAAATAATCTGATTCATCAGCTACCAATAAAAGGTTTGATTTGGTAAATAGTCAAAGTTACATGTTCTAATCTGAATTTAAGTGTTGTGATCTAATTCAAATCTTGGTGTTTCTAGGCTATTAGTTGTGGATCATGTTTTATCGATCAATCATTGGAACAACATCGCGTGGCTGATCTCACGATTGCCTCTGCCTTCGGTTGGTGGCTTTGTGATTGATCAACTGCTCTCAATTATCATTCGTGGGCTCAAATATCATAAGTTTAATTCAATGAACGATGGTTGTCTTCCTATTATTACAAGACAAATCAAATCAACATCCAGTTTTCTTATCATATATTTCTATATTATACAGACAGCAAAGCAAGGTCTATAATGCACTAACACCGTCACAACTACAATTTATACTAAAATTCTATTTCACCAATAACACTATCTAAATCAGGATATGGCGTGGAGCCTATCTTGTTCATAACATCCATCACTTCCATTTTTCACAACCTATAATTTATGCAAGTAAATATAAAAAAAATGTCATTTTAATTAAATTGACAATGCAGCTTAAAAAAAGAGGGAAGGGGTGGGTCAATGGTCATACTCATCTCAGTAAACAGAAACAAGGAACTTGCATATCTTTCATAGCATATCTGCTGTTATAGAGGCTTCCTTTTACATGAAAGGAAAGGTGTAACAATGAAGCCAAAAAGCAATGAAGTTTTCAAGTCAATCACCGGCACACCCGAGTAGAAAGTGACAAAATTAAAGTGATAGAATGACAAATGATTGTATATTTATTAGTACTAATTCAAGCTGACTACCAAGAGGTATGGAGCTTTCCTTTTACCAATTCAAATAGTCTACACGTGCATACCTCATCATGGATAAAATAATTCTTCACAGAAGACAAAAATGTAAGTATCAGTAGCAACTGCGAAGATAATGTCAATGTCCCTCGTGCAACTTTTGATGAAGGAACAGTGTACCGAAAGAAAGTATAGACCAAAATCCAAGTGGGATTATTGAAGTTTGTGGAAAAACTAATAAAACAAAGGGGTATGAGTTGTAAAGATTAGGCTGGGGGGACATCACATTAACATATCTCTGATAATATTTAGATCAATCTAGATCGGTTAACAATTATTTGTATTAGTTTAAGATGAGAATCCTAGTGTCTCCATAGCCATATATATTGATCAACGGCCAAGGAAGGATGGCAAGTTGGTCATTCAATTGCCCATATTCAACACCATCTCCCTCCTCTTGTCTAGTTGAAGAAAAATGGCAGCCTCTTCATTGAACCACAAATTCCATAACCATGCTCGTTCTAATAG
Source organism: Lablab purpureus (assembly GCA_030347555.1). Lineage (NCBI taxonomy): Eukaryota > Viridiplantae > Streptophyta > Magnoliopsida > Fabales > Fabaceae > Lablab > Lablab purpureus. The sequence goes on along the minus strand of CM059262.1, from coordinate 38,613,529 downwards.
TTTGCCCTCCAAGCCACACCCTCTCATCCTTCAATGCAATGAACACTTAGCAAGATTAGGTGCCTATGAAACCATATCTTCTTCATTGCTAGCGCAAAATCTAACTAGCCTTCTAGATTTGCATGAGTGCATTGAAAAGTTGGTTCAATTACCCCTAACTCTAGAAGCACTTGTCCAGGAACGCCAAGAGAAATGGGTGGATGATCTCTTGGATGGATCTCTAAGGCTCCTTGATGCATGTACGGAAACCAAAGATGCTCTTCTGCACACCAAGGAGTGCACCCGTGAGCTACAGTCAACTATAAGAAGAAGAAGAGGAGGTGAAGTGGAACTCACAGTAGAGGTTAAGAAATTCTTGACCTCGAGGAAGGTGGTGCGAAAGGCCATATTCAAAGCCTTGGAGAATTTGAAGGGTAATGCAAATAAATGCAACTTTGCCGTCACTAACAAAGACTACCAAACCATGGCATTGGTAACCTTGTTAAAGGACGCTGAAGTTATCACTTTTTCCATATTTGAGTCGTTGCTGAATTTCTTTTCTGGATCAGCACAAGCAAAACGAAGCAGCTGGGCTTTAGTTTCAAAGCTAATGTACAGCAAAAGGGTAGGGTACGCACAAGTAGCAGAGGAAAACGAGTTTGCAAAAGTGGATGCTGCATTGCAGTTATTTGCATTAAACATGTCAACCAAGTCAAACGATATCAATGATTTGCAAAAGAAGCTTGAGAGCTTGGGAACCTGTATACAAGATCTTGAAGAAGGACTTGAATCACTGTTTAGGCGTTTAATTAAAATCAGAGTTGCCCTTCTCAACATTCTTAATCACTAGTTGAGGTATCTGGAGGCATCAAATTTTTGTAATGGTGTAGATATTGTCGTCCTGGGTACAATTGTAGATAATGTACTTGCTATGCTGATGATATGCTAAATATATCACTTAATATATTGTTCATATATTATTATACACATCTTCTCTCTTTCAGCATTCGTGACGTATTTGCATGGAATAAATGTTCAAAAGATCCAATCGCATTCAGATTTTGGCTTCTATTTCCAAAACTGGATTCAACCAAATCAAATCACAAACATACTAAGTTTATATTAATTTTCCTATTTTGTCCTAAAATAAACTCCAATTTTATTATGAATATATATTAGTATTTTTGTTTAAATCGCAATATAACAAGTGTTTTGCATCCTTACCTCTCCTCTTGTTAGCTTATACCTCGCTTGCGAATTTTCCAGTTACAGTGTTCTGTAATTCTACCTGCTAAACCTTGAAGGGTAGAAAACTAGCTTGTAAGTATTGTAATTCTTATTCTTACATCAATAGAAAATTAGGGAAATTGGTTTCACCTGTATGTGATTCATAGACTAGGTATAAAATAGGATAAAAGGTTATAAAACACATAAGACGACTACACATTTCTCTCTAATACAGCAAAGACCATTATACATGCATTTCAACAAATTATTTGATATGACCTGGGACTACAGCATACACCATCGCCATCCAGATATGAAATTTGAAAATCTTTGATGTCTAAATATGAGGATAGCCCCAGCTCTGAATATGAGGATAGCCACTTAACAATAGGCGTGCATAACCATGCTTCTCATTGGGTAAACAATAATCATTACTGGTGCTTTCCTTTAATCAACCGGCAACCTGTTGGTGTTGGGAAGATTACAAAAGTAAAACCTAGATCAAATTTTCTCTGTATAAATAATAGAAGATAAAATAGTAGAAACATAAGAACGAAAGAAAGAAATAATAGACACCAAAACTTTTAAGATAAAAAGAAAAAACCATAATTACTATCTAGATTAATAGAAGTTCTTTTCACCAACCAGATGAATAATAACATAAGCAAACATATTATTCTTTCTTTAATTAAGTCAAAGTAGACTGACCCACTAAATTAGTAACCCACCTGTTGTCAAAAAGATGCAGAAAATGAAGAGTTTAGACGTTAAAATCAACCTATTTTCATTAAGTGAGCAATAAATGAAGAAGTACTTCAATACTCCAAATCTTGATTACAACTGTTCTTACCGGAAATTCAAAGTTGCCTTTTAGGAGTGTCTTCATCATTATATCTACTAATTAATCTTCAGAGCTACAATGCTCCAACCAGATTTCTCTAGTTCCCTGATTGCATGATATTTAACCTTCACATGTTTTGTTCTTCAATTTTGAACAAGGTTCTCTGCAATCGCAATGGCAGACTTATTATCAAACCCTAAAATAGTAGCTTCCATATTTGTAGTACTGTTAAAGATTGTTTGCCGCAATCGAAGGATAGCATGCACAAACTTGTGTCAATTATTCACAGGAGGAGCGATGTTGAAACTGGATTCACTATTGAGGTTTGAAAATACTTGGCATGTAAGAAGAACATGAAAAAGGCAATTGGAAAGGCCTTAAGAAACTTGAAGGCAATACAAAATAAGTTCATAGTTTCTTCTTCGAACGAGGACAAGGAGACTTCTTCCATGTTAGCTTCTTAAAAGAGGCAGAAGTGGTCACTGTGAGCTCATCAGAATCTGTGTTGTGTTTCATTACTGCCCCCAAAAGTCAGTTAAAGAAGAACAGGTAGTTGGTGATCTCGAAGCCTGTGCGGCCTAAGAGAGTATCTTTTGATTCTGAAGTATCTGACGGTAATGAATTTGAAATGTTTGATTCGGTATTGAAGCTTCACATCAGTTCAAAGCCTTCAGCTACTGATAATTTCATAGCCATGCGCAAAATTTAGAGTTGTGCATAGAAGATATTGGAGTTGGAGTTGAACGTCTCTCAAGACAACTAATTATGAAGAGAGTTTCCTTACTCAACATTTTAAGCCACTAGTCAACAAAACATGTTTCTAACCATTCTCACACTTGTACATAAATGTGAGCAAAGAAAAGTGTATATTCCTTTTTTATCCTTTGTATGTTATACTTCTAACCCTTCAAATTTTCAAATCTCTATTTTTTTTTCCTCTTTGCTAAAGAAAATAGTCGTTCTGAGTCTGGAATGACCCCCTAAAAATGCTGAATATGTGAAATCCGGTACTCTACCCCAAAAGAAAAAGATACCAAAAACAACGGTAAAGTATTTTTTTTTTGAAACCAAGTTTGGCATCACTATGAACCCAATTAGGTTGACAGCTTACGGTTCTATCAATCATTTTCCACCACTTGAAGCATCCATAATAGAAAAAAAAAGAAAATACAAAAAGTATGAGGCGACTACGCCTAAACTCACGCAATAAAAGATACAACCTCCAAACAACTAATAACATATGAATTCAGGGAGGCTTGAGCAATTTCTTAAGAAGTCAAATCTAATGTTGAAAGGTAGTGTAACAAACCAAAAGTAATTAGGTCTATTATCCACACCAATGTTAGCAAAAGCAGCAGCTTACTTATTTCCTTCACGAAAAATGGTAGAGTAATTTTTTATATCTACATTATTTATATTTTGCTACACATGCAAGTGTGTAATGATTAGTGAAGGAGGAGTTGGAAAATGACAATCACTTAGCATCAAACCTTAGCTCACATAGGATTCAATCATTCCAGTCAATTTGAATCAAATTGTCGATTGTTCTGACATGAACAAATAATTTGTTCGTATTTAGAGCTGCAAGTGAAGAAAACAAAGAGCTTGATGTCTTCCATACCAGGAGTCTTGAGTTGAAGTGCTCCCGTGCATGAGACTGCTTTCTTTATGGTTGCCAAAAGTTGCAGAACAGGGAGCTACCCTACAATTCTATTAGCCAGGCTGTCACTGGCATATTGGGGGCTTGGTTCTGTCAACATATGTACGCCAGAGGATTACTGCATAGGCCTAAACCGCAAGCAAGCTAGATTTAATGGGATCATGGGAATAGAACATACGTCCATGAGGAGGATGAGAGTTAACTCTAAATCTTTAACCACTTGAATCATTTCACATTGGGAGAAAATCCTTATGTTTTGAGACCTTAATCAAAATCGTTTAGTTTTCAGTTAGTGATTGATATATAAAGATGAAAAATCTTATGACTCTGAATTGGTGAATTTCATAATCATTAGTGGATCCCCCGCTGGCCTGGCTCTTTAAGTGACAAGGTATAACAAAATTTAACTGTTAAGGAGTAGCATGATGAACAATACACTAGTGTCCTACCAGATAAAAATTGAAAATATCTAGTAATGAGTGTCTCATAATCACGGGGAGCCAGAGGAGATGCATCACTTATATACTTGTCCAGAAGTGGAACGAATGACCAGTAATATAAGGCAAACGTGTGAAGTTGTCTACTAGTATATAAACTTTATTCAAGTCATATTCTTTTTTAGTGTAGGGTTTTTTCTTTTCCTCAACAAAAAATGTGAGGTACAAATGCATTCCAATTTTACTCTTTATAGTCTCCTTGAAGGTGACTTGACTGCAGTTGGAATTCACGTAGGAAATCCTTACCAAGGAGTTGTACTTTGGTTACAGGAAATTCAAACGTAGAATTGGTTTACGCTTTACACACTAACATAGAAAAATAATGTGACAAGAGGAGGCAATAAAACAGAAGAACACGTGCTTTTTGTATTTAGAATATTTTAGCAATTTTATGGTGGATAAGTGCAAAAACTGTTGTCAGGACGTAATTGGTGTTCAAGTTCCGAAAAAAATATCCACTCAAGAGATAACAACGACAAATTTTCAGAAAGATTTTCAGTTCATTATATCTAGGCATATACATTTATGATTTGCATGTACAAAGGTATCTATATCGATCAGTACAAAAATTCTTGGACTAGTGGTTAAGGACATTAAGAAGGGAGACTCTGATTTTTATCAGTCGCCTAAATAGAAACTCGAGTCCTTCTTCAAAGTCTTGAATGCACAACTCCATTTTCTCCAAGTGGCTCTGCAGATTGTTCGTGTCTTCAAATTTGCACGTCTTGGCAAATACGAAGGACTGCAATGCTGCGTCCACCTGGGCAAATTCACTTTCATCTGCTACCTGCGAGCAACCCACTCTTTTTGGCTGAATTATCTTCGAAATTGAAAGCCAGCTATTTGACTTTGTTTGTGTTGACCCCGAGATAAATTGCAAGAGTGTCTGAAATGTTGATAGTGTTGTCACTTCCGTTTCTTGTAATAAGGTAATCAAAGCCGCAGTTTGATGGTCTTTGTTTGTGGTAGATGAGATGCTGCAACTCTTTGAAGTGGCGTTCAAATTTGCCAAGGCTTTGGAGATGGCCTTTTTCACCACCTTTCTAGACGTCAAGAATTTCTTAACCTCTGCTGTCAACTCCACTTCACCACCCATCTTCCTTCTTATGATGGAATGAAGTTCACGTGCGCATTCTTTTGTGTGCAGTAAAGCATCTTTGGCGGCACTACACACATCTAAGAGCCTTAAGGATCCGTCCAAAAGCTCGTCTACCCAACTCTCTTGACGCTCATGGAGAAGGACATCTTGAGTGAGGGGAAGATGGGTCAGTTTTTCAACACACTCAACCAGATCTTGCAAGCATCCTATCTTATGACTCAGAGACAACGAAGAAAAGGTGGTTGCTTTGGAAGCCCTTAAGCTGTCCAAGTGTTCGTTGCATTTTAGAATGAGAGGATGTGGTCTAGAGGGCAAGCTATTTGAGCGACCATGGGAATGGGATTTTGGGTTCAAGGGAGAGGATGCCATTTTTCCTCAAGAGAGAATACGAGATGAGAAGACTTGATTTTGAATGTAGAATTGATGAGTCTATGGATCAGCCAGTGGCATCTTGTCAATATATATTATGGCTGTTGGAGGCATAAAGAATCTCTTCTAAAACAAATATCAATGAGACTAACTAATCGAGATTTGGATCTAAACATAATTACAGAAATGTTAGAATAGTGTCTCCCCCCAAGGAAACTATCCAACTAGTTTTTTATTGTCTCAACTTGCTCTCTCACATGCATGATTGATGATTATGACATATTCAATGCAAATGGCTCACCTAAAACGGTGTTTTAACTTAAAAAATGTAATGCATCTGCACGAGTGAACTACTATATTAATTTTAAAACAACGATTCCAGTGCCTCTCTTGGAGGAACAAGAATCTCATCACACGTTCAATTCTCATGTAACATTTTTTTATAGGCTATGTATATATTATTAGTATATAGCTCGTCTTTGGTCTGCCCATAAACGTAGGCTGTTTTCTGTAAATGCTATAATACCGTTCACAGAAACTTGCAAGAATCTAGAGATTCAATACACGCGTACTCAACTAAAACATATCACAATAAGTGAAAGTCAAACTTAAGCCTGTTCACCCACATTGTTTTCCCTCTGATTTTCTGTTTTTAACCTTCCATGAAAGTTATGGGCGGAACGGAACCAGAGAGGTGATGCTGTGGTCACCTAAATTTTTAAGTTTATCTAATATTTCTATATAAAAATATATTGTGGTACCTCCAGCTTTAATTATTTTATAGTATCTATATATTTTTCATCTATTCCTTCCATTGTATACATCATTCTACTTCCTTTCGCACCGAGTTTCAGCATTGATTCGTGTTAAGAAAAATTATATTTTCTTGTGAGCCTATACGGGCTGTGACAACCAATTTTTAAAAGAATCAAAGTAAAAGATATTCAAGACTAATATTGTCTAATATAAAAATATCAAACACCAACCTTCACTTGTAAATATGTTTCCATCGTTTCAGATGGCAAAAACCGCCACTGCACCAAGGAAAATAAACAGACAAACCTGTGCCACAATCCAACTACAGAATTATTAATTTTTTAATTCTTTCTTTTACTAATTTACAAGTGAAGTCTTTGAGGTTTTATATTTTTAGTCATACACAGTGGTAGATGCTCATAATTGAATAAAGCTTATGGGACTCATTATTTTGTAGGTTTGAGCATTAAAGTTAGATTATATTAGGTGTAATTGAGAACATGGCAGTGCATACATTTAAATTTTGATTTAATCATCAACCAAATGGAAATCTTAAGCTTGACGGCTAGGACACCTATTCAAATTGACTTTGAATCACATGTAGATTCAGTGCTTCATTTGCAGAATTTTCAGTTTTCTAATATTGAGACTTATTGATCTTCCTCTCTGACCATTCATTTCATTTTCCTTCTTTTATAGATGAAGAAGGCTGATAAAATTTTTAAGTTTTTGAATGAAAAATGTTTGTTTAACCTTTTTCTTTCCTTTCCCTCATTTTAGAAGTGAACAATTGAAAAGAGTAAAGGGAGTTTGAAAGAACTTAATTGACCTTAATGTACTAATGGGAGAAGGAGAGAAAGTGAAATAGCTACAATTTAACTTAATTGACATTAATGTACTAATGGGAGACAGAACTCATGGGGTCAAAATTGAGTTCACAAAAATCATAGAAATGTTCTATGATTAGTGGTTGAGGATATTGAGAAGGGAAACTCTCTTCTTAATTAGTTTTCTTGAGAGGTGTTCCACTCCTATTTGTTGAGAATATTTGTTTAATATTTTATTTTTTTTAAAATTAATTTTTAGGAAATCTTCTAGATTTTATTTTAGAATATCTTTTCATAAAGATAAAAATTATATTCATTTATTATTTAGATTTAGAAAGTTAAAATTGAGATATTGTTAATATTTGATATTTTGTTACACTTTTACTCTATATATATAGAATACATGAATGAAATAAAGAACATCTCCTCCATAAAATATATCTCTTATATATCATGTATCTCTATAACATATTTTCAAAAACCCTGAAAATTTCATCACTATTCCTAGATCCTGAATGCACATCTCCAAATTTTTGATGTGGCTTAGAAAATACTCAATAGGAGAAGGCTTGTGACCGAGGAAGGACTGCACCGCTGCATCCACCTTCTCAAATTCATTTGTATGCGATTCTTTAGTGTCACAAGCCTAGGCTGCATCAGTTTTGAGATTGCTGACCACCGGCTCTGCTTTGGTTGTCCCTTTGGGTAAAAAATAAACAGCAACAAAGATTCTAATGACCTCATCGTGACATCTTCTGCTTCTGTTAAGACAGAGCATGGAGAAGGTTACATCATCTTTTTTTTATGGCAAAACTACAGATTCGCTTTTTACTCCTTTCAAATTTCTCAAGGTCTTTTTAATTGTCATCTTCAACTTGTTTCTTGAAGTCAAGTATTGTCTACCCTCAATTGTGAATACAGTTTCATCACCCTTCCTTCTTCTGACGACTGAGTGAAGTTCTTGCATGATTTCCTTTGATATAAATAGACATTCTTTAGTTGTACTGCAGATATCTAAGAGCCTAAGAGACCCTTCAAGAATTTCATCAACCCATTTGTCACTGCACTCTCGTGCTAAGGCTTCTTGTTTGATAGGCAACTGAAGCAAGTTATCATAACAGTCGTAAAATTCTACCAAACTATCGAGTTTATGGCTTAGTGAAGACGACGATATTGAAGAAGTGGCTTCAGTCCTTCAACCTTTGCAGATTTTCCTCACACTGTGACATGAGTGGGTGAGGTGCAGAGGCTAAGCTGTTACATCGAGTGTGAAGAGAACTCTTTGCATTTGTTGCACTGATTACCATTTTCTCTTCTCAGAAAGCAAAAGCTAGGAGGGAATAGGATATATTTTTTTGTTCTTAACTCGAGTCTTGAGTTTTAAGGGTTAGCCTCTACTCTATATATAACAAACAAATTTTGGGAGACGAGATTTTTATTTTTTTTAATCTTTCTACTCAAGCTTCACATAATGATCATCCGATTATATTTTATTTATTTGGATCTAAGTGTCCTCTTCTTAGTGAGATTGCTATTTTATCACAAGGGAGACAAGAGAAATATCTTACCTCAGTTGTCTGAGAGGCCTAGCAATGCTTCCCATGCACCTAGACTTCTCATCCTCCCAACTATTTCATTTTCCCAATTATTATGTAGAGGAGAGTTTATGAACTTGTCTGCCTAGAACAGGACAGGAAAGAGAGAGAGAATCAGAATCTTTATTTTCTGATATCCGTATATTAATTAAACATTCATAAATGTATCAACTTGTGCTACTATTTGTCATTTTGTTCGTTGTCATCACTGAGTTATTAGTACTAGAAATTGCTTGAACCAAATTGGTTAGAAAACATGAAGGGTGTAAGGGGGGGAGATACATTAAGCAATGCAGTACAGCGACAAGATGCCGACAAGATGCCGATAGTATGAAACTTTATCATGACATGTTGATTATGTACATTTTAGTCTTTGGTGCCTTCCCTCTATTGAGATTAGTTCAACGTATATTGTGAGTTTGGGATACAAGGAATCAAATACCATTATTCAAAAGGGATATGTAACTGAGCAGATATAAACAAGATGACAAAACCTCAGTAATCTTAAAACAATGTGTCTTGCGCAGGAACACTCCTAAATTGGCATCTTTACAAGTTGTTAATATAAAAATGTAAAATTTGCTGTACGAACATATAAGTGGGAGAATTGATCAAGGATTTATATTCTTAAATTTAATTCAATGTACCATTTGTGATCTACGTTCTCAATTAAGGGCAAAGAAAATCTTCAATCACACATATCAAACAGGGTGCAAAAAATAGTTTTGTAGGAGATACAGAAACAGAATACAAGCATTTGAAGACATTTATTATTAACAATGTTTTCCAATCTTCTTTGCAACATTTAGCTACCCCTTCCGATGAAGTTAGCTCCCACATATACATAAGGATTTGTCTCTTATAAGTAAAAAAGAGAGGGTAGAAAATACATTTTAGAGGTTTACTATTTATAATTATTGATTAGAAAATCAGGTGCTGAAATCATAAATAATTTTAAGGTTTGATGTACCTGATCTTGGAGGAGCCTAACCACACGCAATTATGGAATTTGGAGACATAAGGAATCCCACCTTGTGTGGCCTACCCTAATTGAAGACTGACTAATTTTGATTCAGATCTCAAAAATGCTAATATAATAACGCAATGTATTGTGTTCTTTTTCTTTTCTGGGAGGGAGAGTACCTGATCTTATTTGTTCATATTCAACAGTTTTAGTATAAATATGATTAAATTTTATATTTGATAAAAAATAAATAAACACAATTTATATGTAAAATGAAATTAACATGACAAAAAAATCTCATAATAAGGACTAGAATATGTAAATTTTAATAAAAAAATATTGTAAGATTGTGATGTCACACTTTAAGAGTATGATCTCATCATTTCTTTCTTATTCATCTATGAAAAGAATTCCTCCAAATCTAGTTTATCAAGAAAAAGACTAACAAATTCAAAAACTTTAATCTCTTCTAAATCTCATTCATCTCTACCATTATCAAATTGACTTTTTAACTTTCTTCCAACAGGCCAAGTATTTTTTCACCCTCAATTGTGAATCCAGTTTCAGCTAGTCACTCTCCTCCTTCGAACAACTGACACAACTTCGTGTTTGCAGCAGACAATCTTTCAGTACTACAAATATCCACGAGCCTCAGAGGACCATATAATAGTTTATCAACGTGTTTTCTGCTGCATTCTAGTACCAATGCTTGTTAGGTGATTGCCAATTGGAGCAACTTATCAACGCTGTCCCACAAAACCTCCAAGTCATTGAGTCTTTGACTGGTTGAAGATGATGATGAACAAAGAAGTGGCGGTGGCTTCAGAATCCTTCATCTGTGCAAATGCTTAACAACTTGTGATACAATTGGATGTGGTGCATGGGGCAAGCTATTTATGTTTGTTTCTACCAGTGCCATTTTTTCCTCTCAGAAATTAAAAGTGGCCGGAAATGAAAATACATTTTGTTATGAACTCCAGGTCTTGGTGTTTGATATCTGTGCAATATATATCAAATGAATGGAGGAGACAAGAAGAATATATTTGTTTGCAAATGTCACCAAGTGAGAATGCAACTACATTATCTTATAATTATTTTCTGGTCTTGTCATCCCAGTGCTGTCACAGCGTTGTTTGCTCGGTGCTTTTCATGAATCAGGCTTCCAAAACCCCATTTCTTAATTTGTAAGTTGGGAATCATAGATGAGATAGCTCTGCTATGTCTCCTCCATCTTTTCAGGTCTAAGATATAAAATCTCAAATTGTGAACTCCAAGAGGGCAGGTGACTGGACTGAACGTTGTAAGTGGATCTAGTGTCTGTTGGAGGAAAAACAGATCCATTTATAAATACAATCAAACAGAACATGTTGAACTGTATAGGGCTTGATAATCGGAAGCGAAGTGGGGGTATCTCTTCATCTTCAGACATCAAAGATTGTTCATATCTGGATGGTGATGAGTATGCAGTGTTCCCAGCTCGTTTCAAGTAATTTGTTGCAAATGCATGTCTTATGCAAAAATAGTAGCACAAGTTTATATATTGAATGTATAAAAATAAATATTCTCTCTGTCTCCTGTCTTGCTCTGGCTAGACAAGTTCCTAAACTGAATTTTATTTATCAATTGAAACAACTCCTCCTCTAGACAATAGCTTCTTTTATGATGCATGCTCCATGGAGTCTGATACTTTATTCTAGTAGTTTTCAATATGTGATTGGGAAAGTTAAAAATTCAGGGATGAGGGAGGGTAGATGCATGATAAGCATTGCCAGGCCTACATAAAAGGAAATATATTCTTCTTGTCTCCCTTGTCAAGTAATACGATTTACGTTCATTATGTGGCATTTAAGGGAAAATATTAAAGATCAAACTTCATGTCTCCCATGATTCCTCCACTATATATAGAGTAGATGCTAAGTTGCCAACCCTTAAAACTCAAGACTCGATAGTTCAGAACACAACACAATTGTATCCCTAACCCTTTTTCTTTCTGAAAATTAAAGAAAAATGGCAGTCACTGAAATAAACGCACAGAGCTCTCTGCACACTCGAAGCAACAGCTTTCCCTCCGCACCTCATCCACTCATATCACAATATGAGGAGCATCTGCAAAGATTGAAGGATTGTGAAGCTACTTCTTCAATATCATCATCTTCACTAAGCCACAAACTTGATGGTTTGCTGGATCTGCACGACTGCACTGATAAGTTGCTTCATTTGACAACCAAACAACAATTATTAGCACGAGAGTGCAGTGACAAATGCGTTGATGGCCTTCTAGAAGGGTCTCTGAGGCTCTTGGATATCTGCAGTACAGCCAAAGAATGCTTACTAATGTCTAAGGAAAACCTGCATGAACTTCACTCAGTCATCCGAAGAAGAAAAGGTGATGAAACTGTTTGCACAATTGAGGGTGGAAAATACATGGCTTCAAGGAACAAATTGAAGAAGTCAATTAGAAAGGCCTTGAGAAATTTGAAAGCGATCAAGAGTGAGTCTGCAGTTTTTCCTTCGCCCATGCTTAGTATATTAACAGAAGCAGAAGAGGTCACAATGAGGTCATTAGAATCTTTGTTGTCGTTTATCTATGACCCGAAGGGACAGCAAAAGCAGAGCAGATGGTCGGCAATCTCAAAGTTGATGCAGCCTAAAAGAGTGTCTTGTGACTCTCAAGAATCAAACACAAATGAATTTGAGACAGTAGATGCAACTTTGCTGTCTCTCCTCCGTCACAAGTCTTCTTCTGTTGTGTGTCTTCAAAGCCATCTTGAAAATTTGGAGATGTGCATTCAGGATCTAGAATTAGGAGTTGAGCACCTCTCAAGAAAACTAATTAGGAACCGAGTTTCCCTTCTCAACATCTTCAACCACTGATCATTGTACATCTCTGTGATTTTTGTGAACTCAATTTTGACCCCACGAGTACTGTATCAATTGTACATGAATGTGAATTAAGTTCTGTTCTTTCTAAAGAACATGTGTTAATTGAGGATCAAATTATAGTTATTTCATCTTCTGGCTTGTTCTTTATTCTTGAGTGCACTCAAGATCGTATCTTATTCCCTTTATTCTTTCAAATGTTCACCTCTAAAATAAGTGAAAGCAAAGTATAGATTGAACAAACATTTTACGATCTTAAAACTGTAACATTCTGATCTGCTTTCTTGATCTATACAAGAAAGAAAATGAAATGAACGATCAAGGAAGAGGACTAAAGTCTCATGATTAGAAAACATCAAATTATTACAAGAGGAAAGAAGAAAGAAAACTCGGCAAATAAAGTATTCAGCCCACATGTGATTCGAAGTCAAATTGAACATGAATCCTAGCTGTCAAGCTGAATATTGCCATTAGGTCAATGGTTAAATCAAAATTTAAATGTCCGATAACACATGTGAAAAAAAATATATAAAAGGAAGATGATTGTGTTCCTTTTATGAGGACAAGCTATCTTATCTTAATATGCAGTTTATTATTAATTGATGTGCAAGACAGCAGAGAAGTTAATATCCAAGTTTTAATGCTCAATTAAACGAGATTGTGTTGTGAAGGACCCATAAGCTTCATTAAAATATGACTTTCTACCATTAAGTATGATTAAAATATTTTTCTTAAAGACTGTTTGAGTAAATTAGTAATAGAGGTTGAATCAAGAAAAAAGAATTTCTAACACTGGGTTGTGGCTCAACTTTTTCTATTTTTCCTTTTTTTGGGTACAGTGCTTATTGTGCACTTGACTTTACGTAAAGTTTGGAAGCTATTCAAGTCCAGTAATAAACTTTTTTCTTCATGTAAAATATGAAATTCCATTACTTAATCCTAGTGAAATTTTATACCCACGTATTATCTTCTAAGAACAAACTTTTTCCAGTGTTTCTTTTAAGATGAATAGCCCACAGAAACTGAAGCACACCCATGATAACAAGTTTGTAACAGAAAAATAGACGGAGAACATTGATGAATGGTTTGGGTTGACTTTTAGTTATCTGTTTTAATGAGCACACTGTATTGCATCTTCATACTCTTGTAAAAAATTATATACGCCTTACAGAAAACCGGGGCAGACCAAGGATCAGCTTAATATAAATGTTACGTGGGAACAAGTGATACGATGCGATTCTTGTTCCAAGAGAGGATTAGCAAGCATTATTTTACCCTTAATACAGCAGTCCACGCGTGCAGATGAGTTAAATTTAAGGTTGAAACACCGTTTTAGGTGAGCCATTTGCATTGAAAATGTCATAATCATCAATCATGCATGTGAGAGAGCAAGTTGAGACAAAAAAACTAGTTGGATAGTTTCCTTGGGGGAGACACTGTTCTAACATTTCTGTAATTATGTTTAGATCCAAATCTCGATTAGTTAGTCTCATTGATATTTGTTTTAGAAGAGATTCTTTATGCCTCCAACAGCCATAATATATATTGACAAGATGCCATTGGCTGATCCATAGACTCATCAATTCTACATTCAAAATCAAGTCTTCTCATCTCGTATTCTCTCTTGAGGAAAAATGGCATCCTCTCCCTTGAACCCAAAATCCCATTCCCATGGTCGCTCAAATAGCTTGCCCTCTAGACCACACCCTCTCATTCTAAAATGCAACGAACACTTGGACAGCTTAAGGGCTTCCAAAGCAACCACCTTTTCCTCGTTGTCTCTGAGTCATAAGATAGGATGCTTGCAAGATCTGGTTGAGTGTGTTGAAAAACTGACCCATCTTCCCCTCACTCGAGATGTCCTTCTCCATGAGCGTCAAGAGAGTTGGGTAGATGAGCTTTTGGACGGATCCTTAAGGCTCTTAGATGTGTGTAGTGCCGCCAAAGATGCTTTACTGCACACAAAAGAATGCGCACGTGAACTGCATTCCATCATAAGAAGGAAGAGGGGTGGTGAAGTGGAGTTGACAGCAGAGGTTAAGAAATTCTTGACATCTAGAAAGGTGGTGAAAAAGGCCATCTCCAAAGCCTTGGCAAATTTGAACGCCACTTCAAAGAGTTGCAGCATCTCATCTACCACAAACAAAGACCACCAAACAGTGGCCTTGATGACCTTATTACAAGACACGGAAGTGGCAACACTATCAACATTTCAGACACTGTTGCAATTTATCTCAGGGTCAACACAAACAAAGTCAAATAGCTGGCTTTCAATTTCGAAGCTAATTCAGCCAAAAAGAGTGGGTTGCTCGCAGGTGGCAGATGAAAGTGAATTTGCCCAGGTGGATGCAGCATTGCAGTCCCTCGTATTTGCCAAGACATGCAAATTTGAAGACACAAACAATCTGCAAAGCCACTTGGAGAAAATGGAGTCGTGCATTCAAGACTTTGAAGAAGGACTTGAGTTTCTGTTTAGGCGACTAATCAAAATCAGAGTCTCCCTTCTTAATGTCCTTAACCACTAGTCCAACATAGCTGGGACTGAATTTTTGTCCTCATCGATATAGATACATTTGTACATGCAAATCATAATTGTATATATGTCTACTGATATAATGAACTGAAAATCTTTCTGAAATTTTGTCCTTGTTATTTCTTCTTGAGTGGATTTTTTTCCGGAACTTTAACATCAATTACATCATGACAACAGTTTTGCACCTATCCACGATAAAATTGCTAAAAAGTATGTAAAATGAGTTAAAAATGAACACTACCTTTTACTCTCAATTCAATCATGCTGAAAAGCAATTCACACGTGCTAGGCAATACAATCATGTCGAATTCTAATATTGTCACGTTGTATTTAATTAAGCCCATAATTTAATTCTATTTAGAATATCTTATGTTACACACTTTCACTTTTACACTTTTCCTTTTCCAAGCCGATAAAAAAAATTACTTTTCCATACACATTTTTAGTTTTATTTGCATTAGTCACATTATATTTTGACTTTCTCCGAAAGAAAAGTGGTGTTAGGGTTATGTTATAAATTTTCTCCTTGACCCTAATTTATGAGTTTGGATTGATTCCGCTTAAATGGTTGAATCTCTCAATCTTTTTTAGAAATTAATATTTTGTTAATCAATTAATTAATTTCGTTCAACCAAACTGATTAATTGGCGGAGGACTGCCAGAATAATAAAAAATATAAATTTTGAATAATCCACCTTATTTTTTTATTATTTTTTTCATATTTGTTCTTAATACTTATTTATATATGACTAATTAAATTTTTTAAATAAAGATAACAAAAAATAATTGAATAAATATTTTTTTAGAAGAAGATAAAGTAATAAAGCTAGAACCATTCATATTCTATAAGTAGGGGATTCAAGGTCAATAAAATAAAAATGCAACTTTTGGCTTTTCTCACTTTTTAGTATTATGCAAAGTGTTTTTTTTTATTGTGTATCTTTTGAAATACGTTTCATCTTGGATTCGAAATTGCTTGAACTAAGGAATAAGATTTCTATAACTAATAATTATATAAAAATTTTCTTTTAACTTTTAGGTCCAGGGTTACTTCTGCACAGGGTATGCTTGCCCTAAAATACGTATTTACAGTCATCACTTTGCAATTTTGACAGTTAAAAAATTGTAATTTTTACTTAAAAAAAAGTAAGAATGTAAATGTGGAAAAATATTTATAGTATGCAAAAGAAATTATGTAAAACTCACGGGTCAGGCCCATCAACCTCCTTTTTCATTTCTTTTATTTCTTCTTTTTTTGATGTTTTTTTTTTCAAACTTTGATTTCCTCTCTTTAGCTTTCCTCCTCTTCCATTTCTGAGTTTCTCATTTCAATTTTGGATAGATGTTGATAATCACATGAGTTTTTTAATCGATTAAATGGGATAATCTTCCTTATTTGATTTTTTAGATTTAAGTCATTATTAATTTTATTAAACCAAAAATTAATATTATGTTGTGTTTTTATGATGATGTATTGTATATAATGTCTTTAAGAACATAATATATATATATATATGGAATTATCTGTTAATTAATTTGTGATTATAACAAAGATATTTTGTTTCTTTTGATGATTTAAATCATGGAAATTGAGACAGTAATTAATGAGATATTAATGGATCATTTTTATACATTGAAACTTTTATAAGATGTATAAACTTAAATTATAATAAATTTAACTTGATCTTTTATTTTATAATTCAAAATTACATAGTCTTATTCTTTTTTTTTTGTCTAAGTGTTAATCTCTAAGTAGATATGCTTAATATAAATAGTTCTGAAAGTGTACGTTTGTTCTACTGTATACTTTGTGTATAGATTCAACGTAAATGTAGTACATGGAAATTTTTACGTAGATTTGCGTATAGATTCAATGTAGATTTATAGTACACGAAAATGGTACAAATGAAGTTGATTGACACTTGATGTACTTATTGAATCACGTGGTAATGTTCAGAGTTATTTTTATAAAATGTTATGTTAGTGTTTTGTTTATGATAGTTGATTCTTTCTCTTATAATATTTGAATGTTGTGAATGTAATGTGCCTTTTTGTGTGTATATATATATAATTATTAAATTTTTGTTGGTTTGTTTAACCTGATAATATTACATTACATCCTAATGCTTTTAAAAGTAAGGATGCTTTATTTGATTATTTAATTTATTAAATCATTTAAATTTTATATTGAAATTTATTTAAATAAAATCTTTAAAATTTTCAAATTCTATTTTTTTTCTTAAGAATATTAAATTATATTTCTTATACTCAAATCTTTCATAAACTGAACTTACTAAATCATATACAACTATTTGTTACCTTAAATTCATTAGTCAAAGTATTATATTTCACTTAAAATAAAATAAAAACCATTTTTCCTTGTTCTTCACATCATAATCTCAAACAATATAAAACATCTATCAAAATTGATCAGCACTTAAAACTTATACATTATTTTAATCTTTTATCTCATACATCTTAAACCTACGAGTTAAAGTTAAGGATTTTAGAGTTTTATATAAATAAAAAGTAATAGCAAATCTTGATTATAAAAGTAAAATTTAAAATTGATTTTAAATAAAAATGATTAAAACACCACACATAATTTAATAAAGAAATAAAAGTTACAAGAAAAAAAAAACACCTGTCTGAGTTATCTCAATCACTGTTTTGTGTTTGCGTTAATCAATTGCTAGCAGACATGCCACATGATTGTTGTCACTTTGTAAGTTGTTTTTCTTAACAAGGACAATCAGATAGTTCTGTATCACATTTTTTGTTTTTAAATCATTTTAATTATAAAAATAATGAATTTAATTAAGGAGCATGCACAACATTTATTATATTTGAATTTAATCTAAAAAATCCTTATTTTAAAAAAAAATAAGTCAAAATAATAAATATGTATACATTAATAAATAAATTTTATATACATTAGTAGAGCTCTAATTCGTTAAATTGTTTGTAGCTAGTTGCAACAATATTTGAGAAATGAACCTCACCAACATGATTTCTTATTTATTTAATTTTTTTCAACGTTATTTGGCATTAATTAGAGAAATTATTATTTTTAAAAATAAAAAATTGGATTTTAGTGTTAAATAAAATGATTGAAATACGACCAAGAGTTGAGTGGTTGTGTGAGTTGTCATGTCTCATGTTGTGGTGGGCTTGATATTTTTACATTCAGCCACACCACTTCAACGGTGGAGATGGAGCTAAGTGAACCATGATCATAATTTCAACATAAGATCATATCATCCCAAATCAGACAAAGGAACCAACGGTGGAGGCCATGGGAGGGTATCATATTCACATGCATCATGCACTCAAATAATGTGTATGTATGTATGTATCTGAGTAGCATCATGCGCTTGTTTGTATCGTAATTAAGCCCACTCACCCATCATCACCAACCCTAATGCATCAATCTCTCTCACATGTATTGTTCTCCCAATCCTTCACTGTGGGCCTCTAACTTCTGATTAACGGGCCTCATCTTCGTCTCCATATTCTTTTTGTTTCTTATAAATGTAGATTTTTAAGGTGATTTTGACATTTAAATGTAATTAATGTTGATGAAGAAGTTAGTGAAGAGGTGATGTAAAGGTATGGGTGGAGCACAAGAGATGGGCCCAGTGACAGATGAAATGGGGTTTGGGCCCCGCTGCGTATATGTGAACCGTCCATGCAGCAGGCCTGGTTTACTCAGGGTACAGCAGTTACATTATTTCATAAAATGACAATTACACGATTGAAAAACCCTTCTATACTTCTCCATCTCATGTTCTTCCAAATTTAGAATATTTCTTTATTTACCATCATTTTTTTTATCTCACGTCTATTCTTATTCTACAATTAAAATATTTATTTTTATTATAATTATTTCAAAAGCTTAAAAATGACATCAATGGCATTTTATTAATTCATAATATCAATTCTTTACGCCATAAACTTAGTTAAATGAACTCATACTAAATTTTAATATAATTTTTATTGTATAGCGAATATAAAGGTCTGAAAACGGTCCCACCTTAATAGGCTAGTCTAAAAAATTGGTAAATTTTAATATAACAAAGGAAAAAAATATAAGTAAACTGGAGTTTCATTATTATTTTTATCTAACTTGATTAGTTGGTGAGTCAAATTAAATTAGGCTAAATCGGTCTATATTTTTTTAAAAAAAATAAAGATTATTTTATTACAAATATACCTAATATTTATATGTCAAATTATTATATCCAAAATTACATCAATTTTATTCATGTAACATACATTGAAAAATGTATATTTTACTTTTTGAATTTATTTTTTTAAGTCAAACAATTTTTTTATTAGCTTGCTAGTTCAACATAAGATTGAACTATATCTAAAATTAATAGGCCGTTTAAGATATAAATTCATTCAATTTATAACATTTTTTTTCTACTTTGACTCATTAAATTTTGAATGTACAACCCATTTTAACATATTTAAATAACAAAAAAAGGATGTTTTAGCCTACTCAAAAGTATGTATTATGATATATCAAATCAAAGTAGTATAATAAATATGTTGATATAGATGAAAATTTTATAGTTTTTGGAATAAAAAAATTAAAATAGGACATTTTACCATTATATACTTCCTATATTTTTTTAGTTGTCAATTTTTTTCTATTTTTTTTGTTTTTTATCAATTATTTTTTGAATTTCAAGATAACAATTTTTTCAATTATATCCTTAAGTTAATTAATATGAAGAGAAAAGTTGTTATAATAACATAGAAAGAAAATATAATGACACATAAATGTATATTGAGATGAGAAAAAAAAAAAAAAACAGTAAGTAGTTCACTTAAAATTGTATTAAAAATAAAAAAAATGACTATAATATTGAGATGGTTGTTTTTCAGTTGGGATAATTTGAACTTGAGCTTGACTCAAATAAAATTTATTGAGATTTAGATTGTTTTAACCAAGAAACAAACATGTGTTAATATAGGAGTTGAAACCAAAGTGTTTTGCAGATACATTCAATTGTTATTGAGTTAATTTGATAGGAACAGAGTAAAAGTTGAAAAGAGACAAAGTGAGGGGTGGGATGTTTTTGATTTGTAATTGTCATCTATATATAGACATTTTTGTAGATTGGACTATTTCACAGCCTATTAACAGAGCAATTTGTATACTCTGATTCCATTATTCTTTCAATTTTTAGTGGGATCTGAATTTCTCATTGTATTTGTGCTATAAGTTAATGGGAGTCATCAGAGAGATGGTCCATGTTTCAGACTTAGGAGGTATCAAATGGATTCTTCTCACCTCTTTCGCTCCTCAAACTCCAACCTTTTCTTCTACTTTCACGTCAAATCAATAACACATTAACAATATCTCTTAATAATCAACTTTTAATTTTAAATTTATACATAACACACATTAACACACTTGTATTAGGTACAAAAATAGTTTATAGGCTATAACAGAAGAACATATTAGAATGATGCACCACCCTTGAGCACGTCAATCATTTTAGAATGATGCATGCATGTTTTTACTCTATTATAATAAAAACTAACTTTTGTTTTAAAAAATTAATGGAAAATATTATTAATTTTGTTTGGGAGAAGAAAATTCAGGTTTTATATTAAAAAAATATGAAGTTGAAAGAGAAAAATGGTTGGAAATCAAAATGCTTAGTGACGAATTTTGCAACATGTGAAGTGGGTGCATAGCTCCAAGGGTGGCGAAGATGTGTCAGATGGGAGCAGGATCTCTTGGGAGATATAGTACATTGAAGCAAATTAGAACCGTAGAAATTCACATCAAAATTTTTGGAAGGAATCTAAATATTAATTATTAATTTTCTTCGATTTCTTGTAGGAGCAGTTGCCGTAAATGATGACATGTCTTTGTTCCTTAATGCCTATCCCACGTGGCACAGACACCTAGAAACTTGGACTAAGGGGATTGAGGGTCTTGGACTACAGCGCCAAACCAACGTTATTGTTTATATATATAGTTTTTGAAAATTAATAATAGTTATCAAAACCATAAGATTTTTCTCGTGAGCCAATAAAGGCAACCTCTACTCTAGTACCTTCATCACCACTCGATCGCATTGTACGTCTAATGATTGACCTTCAATAATCTCAAAAATCAAAATCACTGTTATTGGTTCTCCAGATTTCCACTTTATTGCATTCTTACAAATTAATTAATTCAATCATCTTCAGCTTCGCCTTCCTTGGTGCCAAGGTAAGCTTTTCTTTATTTTATTTAAACAATTGCTATTTCTCATTACCTTTATGTAATGCACACTTCAGAGAGTTTGTAACTCAACATTTGACCCATTACTCCTTTGCAGTGAGTTGAGATCACTGCAATGGCTTCTTCTTGTGTGACCTTGAAACCCAATGCTCACTTGACAAACTCGGAGAAAGTCTACCTTTTTCGTCAAGAAAGTAGCTTTCTTGGGGAAAGAGTAAAAGCTGGCTTCAACAACAGTGCCTTTGTGACCAATCAGTTGGCCAAATGTTCAAGATGCCAGAAGATGGTCAAACATGAAGTTGCATCTGCTATTCTCACTTCAAACGATGCCAAAGAATCAGTGGTTAGTTGAATTTGGTTCTGGGATTCATCTTCTACAACTTGGACCTTTTTACTTTGTCTGGTTGCTTTCTTATTTGGTGTGTTTTGAGTTTCAGTCCTTGCAAGTGCCTTCATTCCTGAGACGAAGGGCTGATCCTAAAAATGTTGTTTCCATCATATTGGGTGGAGGGCCTGGGAAACAACTCTTTCCCCTCACGCAACGTGCTGCCACGCCTGCGGTAAGTGAATCATGGATTTGGTCTGAATCCTAAGTTGTTGGTGTTGTGGTGGTTTTGGTCTGAATCTTAAGTTGTTGTTGTGGTGTTGTGTGGCATTTAATGCGTTTCCAGGTGCCCGTGGGTGGATGCTACAGGCTTATAGACATCCCTATGAGCAACTGCATCAACAGTGGCATCAACAAAATATTTGTGCTGACCCAGTTCAACTCTGCATCTCTCAACCGTCACATCGCCCGCACCTATTTTGGAAATGGCATCAACTTTGGGGATGGTACTGTGGAGGTACGTGGAACACCACCACTTTTGGTTACTGTGATTGATAGGGAAATATAAGCCACTAGAGAGGTTCTTCGTTGACCACTTCTATTTTGTGTCTTGTTTATTCGTGTGGTCACTAATTAAGCCAACCTAAACTCCAAGCAGGTTCTGGCGGCTACTCAAACACCGGGAGAGGCCGGAATGAAGTGGTTCCAAGGAACTGCAGATGCCGTGAGGCAATTCACTTGGGTATTTGAGGTGGGCCTGATTTTTTTTTTCTATACTACTTGACCTTTTCTTCAAGTTTTTTTTTTTCAGTATAATTATCGCGTTTTTCTACAAGTAATAGGGTCGTTGTTGCAGGATGCCAAGAATACAAACGTTGAGAATGTACTGATCTTGGCTGGAGATCATCTATATCGAATGGATTACATGGACCTAATACAGGTTTACAGTGTAATTGTTTTGTATAATGGATAACATTTTTATTTTTCAAAATGTTTCTGATTTACTTTGGTTAAAATGAACAGAGTCACGTTGATAGAAATGCTGATATCACAGTTTCGTGTGCTGCTGTGGGTAACAGGTGTGTCCAGACAGATGTGTTTCTTTTTGTTGCTTGATACTACCCTCATCCTTTATATAAAGAACAAATTATAGTTTTTCTTATTAAAAGGACCGGAGCAAGTGTTGTTCTTAATTTCTTTCCCGGGTGAGTAAACAGAAACGACTAACTTTCTAGTAAAAATAAAAATTTACAAGTTTATTTGTCTCCTCTACAGCCGGGCATCAGATTATGGATTGGTTAAAGTAGATGATAGAGGCCGCATCATTGAATTTTCAGAAAAACCAAAGGGTGATGATATGACAGCAATGGTGATCACCATCTAACCTAATGTTACATCTTCTTTCTGTTCTCGTGTTATCTGGTAATTTTTTTTTTGTGGTTGCTCACTACCAGAAAGAAAAAGGAAAAAAGAATTACCATACTCAATTTCAAGAGTCTTTCCTCTTCGCAGTAGTAAACATCTTAGCATTTCCGTGAACTTGTTGGACCAAAATAAGCGTTGAATCCTGATGTTTCACCCTTTTCTTCTTGCCATAGTTATTTGATTTTTCTACAAAACTTGCTGTCACCGTAATAATATGTTCATAATATATATTTGTCTGATCTTAATGTACTCGTATATTCCTGTGCTATTCTCACAGAAAGTGGACACCTCTCTTCTTGGGTTGTCGCCCCCAGATGCATTAGAGTCACCATATATTGCGTCTATGGGGGTTTATGTATTCAAGACAGATGTTTTACTCAATCTTCTGAAATGGAGACATCCTACCTCCAATGACTTCGGATCTGAAATCATCCCTGCAGCTGTGAGGGACCACAATGTCCAAGTAAGAGAAACTTTCATTAATATATCTTCTTTCAAATATTTTTTGTGCATTAGAGTGCTTATTACACCTATGCAGAACTAAAGAAGTTATATGTTTATTGTTTTTGCAGTCGTATTTTTTCAGAGACTATTGGGAAGACATTGGAACAATAAAATCCTTTTATGATGCTAACTTGGCTCTTACTGAAGAGGTGGGTTCAAGATATTTATGGCTATCATTTTTTTAATTTAATAGTTTTCCCATTCAGTGAGTGTAGGTAGTAGGCACCTTGCCTTAGTTACAAGCCACAATACGAAAGATACATTACCGGTCCATTTTTTGCACCCAGTGCTCAGTAACATGGGCTTTCCGCCGAGTATGAAGGCCTATAAAACATGGCAAATTGTACCATACTAAATCGGAGGAGGACGAATCATTTTAGTATAAATAATAAGCAATAGAACCTTTATTGGCTCACTGTGCAGAGTCCTAGGTGATAGTTACAGTGAAACACAGTTCAATTAGCTCCTAGAATGTTGCAAATTGTCAGTATTCAGTGTCATTTCTGAGTTGATTAAAGCTGGTACTCATCTGCTCTATGCCATTTTGCAGAGTCACGAGTTCGAATTTTATGACCCCAAGACTCCCATTTACACATCTCCAGGATTCCTACCACCAACTAAGATTGACAAATGCCGGGTATGATATTGATAAAATTCCATCTTATAGTATGTTAGTAACATCATGAAATTATTTGAAAAAGAAGAGTAACATCATGAAATGTCTTGCTCATTCTGTTTGAGCTGCTTTGGTAGATTGTGGATGCCATTATCTCCCATGGATGTTTCCTGCGGGAATGCACAGTCCAACACTCCATTGTGGGTGAACGTTCACGTTTGGATTATGGCGTTGAAATTCTGGTAAACTACTACACATTCTAGACCATATATGCTTCGCCACCCCACTTAAAAGTCCTCTTAACTAAAACCTCCTTTTACAGGACACTGTAATGATGGGAGCGGACTATTACCAAACTGAATCCGAAATTGCTTCTCTCCTGGCGGAGGGGAAGGTCCCAATTGGAGTTGGAAAGAATACCAAAATTAGGTAATTTTAAGTTATAGTTAATGGACACTTTAAATCATTTTGTGGGCCTGAAAAGTTAAAAGTAAATATAGATGTATATTGAATGAGTATCGTGATAAAAAAACAAAGCATTGTCATAGTAATGAAGTTGTTCACGTAATTTGTTATCTTTTTTGAAGGAACTGTATCATTGACAAGAATGCAAAAATTGGGAAAGATGTCATCATCAAGAACAAAGATGTAAACATGATTTCACCTTTGATCGTGTTTTCCAGTCACTTGTTTTCTGGTTTAAGCAATGTCTTAATTACCAACTCAAATGCTTTCTCTGTAGGGCGTTCAAGAAGCAGATAGACCAGAAGATGGGTTTTACATTCGATCAGGAATCACCATAATAGTGGAGAAGGCAACAATAGAAGATGGCACTGTCATATAAAAGGATAGCGCTTATGTCTTGGGCGGGTTTGCCCAAAGGCGCTCGGTGAAAGAAGCATTGTGAGGAACACACTCAAACATCTTTGCGGACAGAAGGGTATAGCTGTTGCAATGCTGTGTTAGGTGACAATGGAGAAAGCAAAAGCACCCGATTTTCTATTTGTAAAATAGATTTCCCCCACCACCACTGCATGTAAAAATAGAATGAATAAAACATGAAAATCAGATGCATGAAAGCAAATAAAGTGAAGGACCGATTCTGAGCTACGAAGTCCCTTTACCCCTTTCTAAAATACTATTATTTATCACTAAACTAAAGTAATTTATGACTAAGCGAACTCATGACCGTCAGCTCTTGTTTACAGTTATACGTGAATGAAGCCTTTTCGAGATCTTAAATTTAATGATGAAAATAGTAACAGTAGAAATGAACGCCAAATTTCTAAGGAAAAGGGCACCATCATGTTATTTAAGAGGGAAAAGTATAGATACGAGATAACATATGGTACTATAAAAGGAAAATTAATTATACTAATACTATAGTGACTGATGTTAAGGAGTCTACGTATAATTAATAGTTTGGAAGAGGTTTTGTCAAGATACAAGGTAAATGACAAGGTTCAATGTCCAGTGGAAGAAATTATCTAATAACGAGGATAACTTGGTTCCATCGTGTATATATTCATGTTCACCGTAAACTTGTTTTCTTAAATTAAAAAGTGTGGTTAAATATTGCCTCATTTTGGTAAATCCACCAATCACGTGAAGTTGGTTAGATTAGATCTATGGTAAATAATTTCTCCATTCAGGATAAGTGAATACAAAGAGATGGAGATGTGGAAGTTGTGAGTTTGAAGAAAGTCAAAGTCCTAAATGTGCGGTGAGAGGCACAGGTGGTGAGTGAGGAATGGGAAAAGTAAAAGAGTTAAGTTAAATTAAATGCATGGAGTTTAGCGCATGGAGAAGAAGAAATGACGACAATGCAATCTCGGAAAATAGCGGAAGTGTTGAACGTCTCGGGCGGTGGGTTAGAAGACAAGGAAAACAACCTCACTTCAAGCCTCGACAATGGTGATAGCCAACACGTGCAGATTGATTCTGGCACCGCCCTTCAACAATTTCTTGATCACATACCCATTAGTTCGATAGCTGGCATAAAAAATTCACCTGGTACTTTTATATTTGTCGCCTACTTTTGTTTATGTTTAAGAATAAATTCATGTCGTCGTGAGCATTATATGATTCAATGAGTGTCCTGTCTCTTGTATCCTAAGTTCTGGAATTGAAAGCTGGAGACAGTGTAAGAGATGCAATTCATATGTTGTACAAAAAGGACGTATTTTCTGCAGCAATTGTTGACATGTTGGACTCCCATGCGAATAGCATCAAGTTTTCAGATCAGTACATTGGTCTCGTTGATTTTACGAGCATGGTTCTTTGGTGCCTTGAGGTATTTTATCACTTGTATTTTTAGGAAACCTTCTATCTGTCATTCCCCCCACCCAAAATGGCACGTCATTCTAATCAAACTTGTTCTATTTTAAAGGAATATGAAAAGATCATGCATGATACCGCGGAAAACAATGTCAGAGATATAAAGCACGATGGCTTTTTCTCCATCCTAGACCAGATTCCTCAGATTGGGCAAACCAAGGTTTCCTGCGTTTTCCTTTTCCTACCTTTACTTCAAGCATTGTTGTGAATATATTTGAGATTAAAATCAACTTATACATCTTAACTTGTAGAGTTAAATGAAAAAAAAAATCTGTAAAATTTAACAACATAACTTAATTTTAGCTTCTAACGGACTCAATTCATTTTATCTATCTTTTTGCTCCTACGAGATTTTGTTCAAAGCTTTGTTCTGTCCTTGCAAACAATGCCCAAAATTTGTGTTTGAACGACTTTTGCACTAATAGGAAACTTGGAATTGATCTCATTATAACATGAGAAAGCTGTCTAATTGAACACATTATTAATTTTAAGTTACTATTCCAATATTACTAGATTAGCGAGTTGGCTAGGTCATTCCTGTGGGAACCATTTTTCCCTGTAAACTTGGATGATACGGTTTTGCATGCTCTGCTACTTCTCTCTAAGCATCGGGTGCACGTTTTGCCGGTCATACAGCAACGTGAAGATGGACTCATCGGTTTTGTTACACAGGTATCTGCTGAGTTAAGGACAGGTTTAGAATTATATGGACTGAAGCACGGGTATCTTCTTGTAATATGCTGCTGTGCTTTTCTGCTAGAATGCAGTAGTCCAACACCTTCTTCAATCAAGTGAACTAGAGTGGTTTGATAGCATCGCAGACAAGAACTTGTCAGATTTGCGGTATTCAATTCATATTCCTTAATGTACATATATGATACATACATCTTCTGCTTGTTCAAGTGAATTGCCAATCTTGCCTTGTTGCTCTTTGACCCTTTTCTTATCCTTGCACAGATTTGAAGGCCAAGAAAATCCTAGTTGTGTATTTGCGGACCAAACTGTCGCAGATGCTTTAAAGTCGCTCTGGCAAAACCAAACTAGTGCAGTAGCTGTTGTAGATCGACAGACTAAGAAACTCCTTGGCAATGTGAGGAAAAGTGATGTTTATATTCTTGTAAGGAATAATGACCTCCTTAGAAGTAGAACGTAAGTTCAGGACATGTCCTCTCTCTTAATATTGATGTAACCAACATGACAGAGATGCCTGTTTATATGCAATAACAGGATTTTAACTGTGGGGGAATTCATTCACGTGGAGACTGACAAAGCAGAAACAAAGCCAAGCATAGAACATGATCGTGGGGCTTTTCTCTCAGCAGGAAGTCTTCGGCTGAAAAACAGCTTCATACCCAGAATGGACTTGCCAGTTGCTAGCAAGGAAAACGCAACGCTCAAGCAAATAATGGAGCATACCACGGCGACTAACAGCAGTTTCAGCTTTCTGGTCAATGATATGGAGCAAGTTACAGGTTTGCTCACATTGAGAGATATAATTCTGCAGTTTGGCCCCCCATGTGTTAATTCTACCATCGATGGAGGTGGCTTTTTTGAATTGGCCTTGGAGCAAAGTGGATGTCAAGTGAAAAATGGAACTATGATTCGTAATCATTGATCTGATATGGCAATGTTTAAAGACTTAGGCTCATCAAGCCTTACTAATTCATGCCACTTTCGGGAAGATGCAAATTTCTACTGTTTGCAAAACAAAGTACTCGCTATTTGTTAATATTGATTAGGAAAGTACTTTCATACACCTAATTTTAATATCAAAATCTAATCTAATCTATCTGTATCATCATGCACGACCTATCATTTTGTGCTCTAAATTCTTGGTACATTTCATAATTTTGCCGAGTCTTACGATTGTATACAATTTTTCCGCTTCCGGCACCGTGAGAAGAATCCGATTGCCCCCATGCTCCTTTAATCCGCCTTCTGCACGTTCCTTCTTACAAAGAACAGTTGTCATTGGCACAGCGACTGTATTTTTACTTTGCATCCATTATCTGAGGAAACTATGTACGGATGCACGAAGAAGTCACGAACTATTTTATCATCAAGAAAAAAAAGTATTTATGACGAAGGAAAAAACAAAAAACCAAAAGAAGTTATTATTAGCATTGAGAACGAGTATAAAATTGTGGAATAAATTATAATTTTATGTTTAAGTTACGTAATTAATCGACATTTTCATGGCTCTAAAATTTATATTTTTTCAGTCCTGTTATAGAAAAGTCTTGTTCTTTGTGAACCCCAAGTATTTGTTGGTAAGAAATTTAAAAAACTAATCTCTTGATATCCTTAGATTCATCTAAGGAACTAATCTATCTTGATTATGACAGTTATTCTCTCGTTCATATTCAAGTGTGGAGTTTTATTAAATGCACTTTTAAGGGGAGTTATGTCATCTTTACTTAAAGTAAATCAAGTTAATCTGTTTTTAAATAAGAGTCATTTTAAGAGAAGAATTTTGTTTTATATTATCTGTGGTTTGTAAATTTCAATGATATATTAATTATTTTTTACCAACTATATCCTTATTTTAAAAAATATAAAAATAATTAAATGATTCTTTTTACTGAGACTTTAATGGACCAACTGTTTGTATTAACCAATTATTTTCTATCTTTTCATCTACTTTTTCGTCAATCAATAAATCACATTTAATTCTTTAAGGGTATTATTGAAAAAAAATTTAAAAATTTATTATAAGTTATAGGAATTTAAACTTTTATTGATATGTGTGAGAAAATCTTAAATGACTCTTATTTAGAAACAGAGGAAGTATTAATTAGACTATCTTATTGTTAGTTCTAATAATGATATAAGCATCTTAAATAAACTGGTATGAGTAACCCACCCGATTCAATTATGTTTAAACAAGTTAGATTATTAAATTGAAATATATAATTGAATTGGGTTTATTTGACAAGGTCAATTAGGATTGGATTCAACATCAAGTTAATAAGTTTTGAATCTAAATGACTTTATTAACTCAACTCTAACTTGATAGTAATAATAATAATAATAATAGCAATTGTTATTTTAATATAGTCATTGGAGACATATATTTTTCTTGTGATAATATTAAATTTGACAATTAATTATATTTAAGTAATTTATTGTTTTCGATCTTTAAAATTTTCAAAATGTATGATTGTTTTAATTAGTTGATTTAAGTTTCAATTCAATTCAGTTCTATTCAACTTGCTAAATTGTTATGTGAGCATCAGAATAATATATATCACTAAAAAATAAAAAATATTGTTGAAGGAGATAAAAAGAGGAAGATAAAAGAGTTTAGAAATATAATATGATTTTGTAAAAATTTAAAAGTTTTTAAAATATTTTAAGAGAAAAAAATGAAGTGGAAAAGGGCATGTTCTATGAACTTGTATTGGTTTATTTTGTTTTTTAAATATTTATTTGGATGGTTCTTAAATTCTTCTACTCCTATTAAACAAAAAAATTCCTTCTATTGTATTCCACACCTTTGAAGTAAATGAGAAACTTCAATCTCTCTTTGCTTCCTCTTCAAACTCATGCCAAGAAATGAAAAATGAGTAAAAACTTTTATTTCTCCCCCTGCACAATCTCATATAACTTGATTAATCAATTAATAAATTTATCAAGAAATTGAATTATCTCTTTGAACAATAATCTCATCATTGGTTTAAAACTTACAGAACAAATATATTCCTGAAAACTGATATATATAATATATAATTATTGAGTTCAAATTTTAGAATGTTAAAAAATGTTGACTTGTTGGTTGACTCTCAGAAGAAGGGTTTGTTTCTCTTTTTTTAAGTCTGAAATCACGTGGATTTAAAAACCATTTCTCTGTTGATGGAGCCAGGATGGTTGGTGCAGCACAAAATTGTGATGTAATAGTTGTTCCAGAGTTTAACTACTCTCATTAATATTTTTTTTATGATTTATAATTAAAATTAATTTGATTAATTGTTAAGTGATCAAAATATTATTTAAAATGGAATTTAATTAAAATATAATAACAGTTTAAGAATTTTTTTATGCAGTAATGGTGGCTCAGCTTCCCCATTGAACATTCACAACCTCCTCCTTCATGGAAGGCTCTCCAAAGACAGGACGGCAATGGTGATGAAGAGCAGCATCTGCTCCTTATCCATTGTCACCAAGCTCCCATAACCACAGTAAATCACCATTTTTATTCTATATCAAACTCATATTATCACCTCTTTCTTACATAGCATCATAACTAAATTAAGAAAAGCAAAGTAAAAGCCAAGCGTTTTTGCTTTCATGATCACTCCCGTAACTTTTAAAATCACCATTTTGTCCTTCAGACTCTATCTTTGATGGTGACTTTCAGATTCTTTATCCTGCAGATTTTTCAGAACAACTTTTTTAATTTTTTTTCTAGAACAACCTTTCCCAATCAAGTTTTCCACAACAAACTTGTCGAACACATAATATGTTTTCCAACTCATCCATTATGGAACATGTTTTTTGAAATTGTAAGCTAAAAATATATTTTAAATTCGACAATTTAAAAAGATGGTATTAAATAACTCATCTAAAATACTGTATAAACATCACCTCTTTTTTTTGTTCCATAACCTAAAAATATTATGGATAAAACAATCCATGAATTTTTCATATTAAGCAATTTGAAAGGTAAGATATGAAGGAGTAGGTGTTTCTTCTCCAATATTGCAGCGAAGGTTAGCAGATGGTACCAAAGTATTTTAATCTTTTTGCTATAGTATAAGATGTAGTTAGTAATTATGGGGTGCAATAAGCAAAAGCCCAAACTAAGTCCAGCCAATAATATCACTTCTATTTTTTGAATTACATAATCTAAAAATATTACGGATAAAATAATTCAAAATTTTTCATATTAAGCAATTTGAAAGGTAAGATATGAATGAGATGGGTGAGTGAAACATGTGCTTCTTTCCCAATGTTATAGGGAAGGTGAGCGGAGGGCAATGGAGGCAGAGGTAGGCCATTTTGATCTTTTTGCTATTAGTATAGGATGCAATTGGTAATTATGGAGTGTAGAAAGAAAAAAACTGAAACTAGGTCCAGTCCATAATTTACTGGGCCTCCCAGCAAAGCCCATCTGAAGCAACCTTGCAAAACAACAGAATATTATAACCTTGAAATAAAATAATAAATATTTAAGTCGTGAAGATTAGATGTGCAATATAGAAGGGTAGAGATGGTAAGTAAGAAAGAAGGTGGTGAGTGAGTTAGCATTGGAATTACATAAACATAAACATATGACAGAAGAGAGAAGCATAGTTTCCACTTGCATCCTCTTAAACATGAGATGAGACACAAAACTTAGTTGACAGAAACTAAACACAAATTGACGGAATCAAACATTCAAACCCAACGCACCTTATAGATCCGCTCACCCAGGTCAGCTTCCATTCTTCTTCATTCTCTTTCTTTCCTCTTTCTTTTCTTTTCCACCTTCTTAGGGTTTCTCTTCTTTTCCTCCCAAGATCTCCTTTCCCCCTATTTCCTAAACCTTAATAAATAACAATAACCATATACGATTGTTTTCGTTTCTTCGGATTCTAAAGTTTAAGCGTCGGAAACCTTTGGAATGGAGGGAAGTGGCGGTGGCGCTGCTCCGTCGTCTGCGCCGGTGAAGCAATATTTGCAGGAGTTCTCTAAGCTGTTTCAGTACTATCTGGACAAATCTACCCCCCATTCCGCCTACAGATGGATTGGGACATTGCTCATCGCATCCATCTACGTCTTGCGTATTGTTTATGTGCAGGGGTTTTACGTTGTCTCTTACGGCCTCGGAATCTACCTCCTCAATCTCTTGATTGGTTTTCTCTCCCCTTTGGTTGATCCAGAGCTCGATCCCTCCAACTCCCCTTTGCTTCCCACCAAAGGATCCGATGAGTTCAAACCCTTCATTCGCCGCCTCCCTGAGTTTAAGTTCTGGTAACTTTCCACATTCTCTCTCTCTCTATAAGTTTTTAGTTATGCTAATTCTGGATTTTTTTTTGGTATGCCTGGAATTGTAATTGCATCATAAACTATAGTTTATAGTCCAGTTTGGATTAACTTATTGCACTTAAAGGGAGAGGAAATAGGAAGATAAAGGGAATTAAACTTAGGGATCTTTTGGAAGAGTTTATCCATAAGCACTATATGAAAGAGGAATAAAAAGAAAAAAAAATGACACAAGTTTCTCTATAAGCTAAAATTAACTTATGTAAAAGATAAAATTTAGCAAAAATATATGAGAGAATTTTTAGAAATTAATTTATACATAAGTTAATTGGAACTTATGCGAGAGTTAATTTTAATTTTCCTTCTAGAAATTTTTATTGAAAAACTCGTCTTACAATTAACGTATGTAACAAATTACTGTATGGAGAAACTACTTCTCAGCAATCACTTATAGAACAAGAAAATTAGAATACAGGATGAATTAACGGTCAGTTTGGATAAGATGTTCCGTGAAACTTCTAAAAGAAGAAAATATGCAATGTGTTTCTGTAAAAGCTTAAGTTAGCTTATTCATAAATTAATTTGTAAAACCTTTTTTGATACTATTATTTTATCCAAAATCTAATTTCTAACCAATGCATTAACTAATTTGAGTTTGTGGAAAGTTTATTTCATTTTTTTTATTTAAAGTGTTAATAGAGGAATTTATCGGCCAAATAAGTCATTAGTTTTTCATGTAAATTAAAATAAGTTTTTGGAATAAATTGATGCGTATGAATGAGGTAGTTTTATAAATTAGTTTATGGGAGACACTTGATTCCTTTTATCTTAATTTCTTTTTCTATAAGTACTTACTGGTAAGTTATCTAACCAGAGTCTGAATTGAAAGTGGTTTGGGTGGTGTGAGTTCATTTGTATCTGTAACTTCTTTATTTATTGGAATTGGTTGCTGTTTTTTATGTGTGTGAATTTTGTAATGGGTGTAGGTATTCTTTCACCAAGGCTCTCTGCATAGCGTTTGTGATGACCTTCTTTTCCCCGTTTGATGTTCCTGTCTTTTGGCCTATATTACTCTGTTACTGGTTTGTTCTCTTTGTCCTGACAATGAGGCGCCAAGTTGCACACATGATCAAATACAAATATATCCCATTTAACTTGGGGAAGCAGGTTGAGCTTATTCTTAAATTTCCCTTCCATAATGTGCAATTGTTAGTATTTTTTTGTAACTTAAGTCCTGTTCAAGTAAGATTTACTTTTATTTCTGTGTTCTTTCTTCCTGAAATATAACACATAATTTCTTTTAATATTTGGCAGAAGTATAGCGGTAAGAAATCGTCTGCAGGTAGCAGTGGCTCTCGAGCAGACTGAAACTTGACTCTCACGATAAGGATCTACTATGTTAGGTTTTCTGAACAATCAGGCTAGTTAATCCCTCCCCCACTTTATTATGAAAGAATTTGTATTTAGGGTATTATGGATGCCTATGCATTATGCAGTACAGAAAACCTTATTGCTTATTATATTACACATGAAGACGTGCTAATATTGGTACACATGTATTGATTGGATTTTCTTGTAAATCTCAGCTTGTATTCTTGAATTTGTGATACTGGAATTTTTCCAATCCTGCTTCTGCCTCATATTAAGGCAAAGTTCATCTGTCGCTTTTGGCTTTCTGTCTGCCCCAACCATATGGTTAAGATTAGATAGGGTTTTGAACAGCATCACCGAAAGTAGAGAGATTGGTGGATAGGTTCAGGTTTCCAGTTATGTGTATATTAAAGTGCGTCAAAATTTGGGCCCATTGCTTAGGATGTTGTGGATAAGCTGTCTAGACACTGTCCATTTGATTTGTGAGTATGTTTTTTTATGGAAATTAGTCATCCGCAAAATTTGTGGACCATTATACTAATGACATGGCCTTACAAACATTCATTAAAATGATATTTTCTTTATTATATTTTATCTAAATAATTATAATTTGATTTATTGTTAGACACCATTTTAAAGAGCCCTTTTAAATAAGTCATCATCAACTTCCTTCAATACAATTTTATTATTTCTTTCATAAAGTATTTCATCATTTACCTTTAAGCTATTTTATAAATTGAAAATGTTTTTAGTTTTACTTTATAATACGAAAACATTTTCTAAATACTAGATTGATAAGATAAAAAATAATTCAAGCAACTATTTTATAAAATAAAAGCTAATAGAGTCATAAAATAAAATTAACGAAGTTTCTTAATTTTAAACAAGTTCTAAAGTTCGTGTTACTCATTTTAGTAAATGTTCAACATTGAATTCTTTTTAACGGATTAACTTTTATGTATTATTCAGCTTGATCCGACACATTTATAATGCAATTTACTCCACCATTTATCTATGTGACAGAACTTAAATAAAATTAAAATAATAGGCTATGGTTATCCCAATAAAGTTCATGGCATTGTTTTAACGTGGGAGATCATAATGTTTTTAAAGTAAAAGTAACATTATATTCTTAACAAATTGTAGAGGTGTAGGAAATTAATTGATAATTTTTAATTAACAAATTATTTATGTTATCTTTGCATATTTTAGAAGAATCAAATACTGGTTACAAACAAGCGATAACATCTACTTTTTAATGTTTACTTTTCAAAATTTTGAAATTTGACTCTTTTAAAATGAGAAAATTATTTTAAGAAGTAAAGAAAACATTATAAATAATGGATAAAAAATCCATTAATTTATGCGCAAAGTTCTTATTCTTATTATTGAGGATTACTTTTTATATCTTAATCAAGTAGTTTAGTGATATTATATTATTTTGGGTACGAAATAAGTATTTTGGAAGAGGAATACTCAACTTGCATGTGTCCTAAGGTCCCAACAATATTAATAGTTGCTTCTAATTTATTCTAATACCATTATTAAAAAAATACCATAGTTAAGAATGATATTGCATTTATCATTTAGTTATTTTTTTATTTTAACTAAATTTTCAAGTAAAATGAAAAAAAAATCAATTGATGATGTCATAAAGGATGTAATAAAATTATCATAATATGATATTTTTTTATATATTGTGGTTTTGGAAAGTATGAAAAGAAAATCAATACTATTATACAATTTTTTTATTTAGATAAATAAGTTTTATCAAAAAAAAAAATTCTATGAATCAAACTCACATCTTAAATAAATTGATTAAGAAGTTCATCCACGAAGCTTCCACTCCAAATGAAGGTTCAATTTCAAAGTTAGTATGATCTCCCTTTATATAAGAAGCATGGTCAATGGATAGAATCGTAGCCATAGGTGGTGATGACTCTATGAAAAAATAAAGAGAAGGAAATAAGTTATTACTATTAAATCTAACATGTAACTTAAGTAATCATCACTTACTAACCTTGAATTTGCTTTAGTACTTGTTCTTCTTCAACATAGTTTCTTTCAAGAGTTTTACCGATCTTTTTTTCCCAGAGAGTAACAAGCTCATTGAATGATAAAGTATTACTTGTAGGTCTAATAAAGAGAATTTTGTTGAAGGTTCTTGGGTCATCCACTGATTTGATTGTGTAAGTAGCAATATCCTCCTCTTTGTTAAAAACAACTGTTAATGCAACAAAAGTTAATAAGACGAGTGAAAAATAAATTTCTAAGTTTTAATTCTAATATTGTTATGTCATTAGCTTTTACCTTTGGGATTTCCATCTCCAAGGATATTAACTTTGTTTGTTGGAGGACTTGTAGCTCCAAGTAAGTAGTGATAAATTAGGTAGGAAGATACCAGCAAAATAGTTGTTTGACACATAAGTGTAAGGAATGCTTTCAGCTTCAATGGTGCGACAAATTTTGGCCTTTAATGCAAATGTAGATCTAACTGGTTCAAGTATGCTTGTTCGGTCCACATCCATTCCAAACTCAGATGGATAAAACTTCTATTGAATATAACAATATTAATGGTAAAAATAAACTCGAAATATATATTTCTTTTACAACATAGAATATACTTGTTAATCTAGTCTAATCCACTTTTACAACATAGAATATACTTGTTAATCTAGTCCAATCCACAAAATTTGGTCCTTGTTCTACGCAAACAAAAAATATACAAAACTAACAAGTCCACATAAGAAAAAGTCCATAAGACTAAAATGTCTGCAACATTTCCATAGGCCAGTAAGGCCCACATGGAACGAGATGAGTCAAGATAAGTCAAGTTGTGTCACAATAGAACAAGTTTAGTTGGGTACTCGTCGAGCCAAGTCAAACATAGTGCCCATGTTGGACGAGTAAAGTTGGGTCCATGTGAGTAGAATTGAGTCACATCCACATTGGCTGAGTCAAATCAAACCCACATCAACTCAGTCGAGTCAGACACATGTCAGTCAAGTCAAGTCAAGTCAAGCCCATGTATTAATCTAAAGAATAAGTGTTTTGATGATGATGACTTTAAAAGAACAAGATAGACACTCATACCTAAATTCGTGAAATCTTGAAGTTTTGAGGAAGCTTTAAATTTGTATTTTGTGTATATGTTTATTTGTAATAGTTAGGAAAACACTATTTCACTCTCCCCTAAACATTGAAAATGAGCTTTGTTTTTCATAAAAAGAACTTAACGTCATAATAATCTATTATCTCAAGCTATAATCGATTTATCAAAGCTTTGAAAAGTTAATTAGAAAACATTCTCTCTGGAAAAATCGATTATCTCAAGCAATAATTTATTATTATAAATGCAATAATCGATTATCTCGTATAATAATCGATTATCACGCGTTAAAATTCCAGACTTCTATTTTCTCTCTAGAATAATCGATTATCCCTTGTAATATTCGATTATTCTAGTTGTTTTTTTAAAAGTCTTTTGTATTCTATAGACTTTTGGACACTCTTATGTATGTAAATACAAAAGAGGTTTGTGCTTTTAAAACATAAGTGTTTTTGCTTTGTTTTAAGCTTGAGAAAAATCTAGTTTATCTTTTTTAAGTGGTTTACTTAAGAAATTTGTGTTTCTCTTAGGGTTTAAGCTTGTTTCATCATTTGTATTATTTAAATAATGTGTTCATCCTTTATTGTGACGGTTAAAGGAGATGTTCTTTCATTTCTTGTGTTCTTTATTATTTTTCTTACTATCTTACTCATTCTGTTGCATTTTAAGTTGTAAATTTTATTTTTAAGATAGTTAGTAGAAATCACTGTTTTTGAGACGATAAGTCTCTGAATGTAAGATCTGCTTTAATCTGAACCAATATAAATATTTGTGTTATCTTTTTTCTATTCTTACACTCTTTATATTCATCTTATATTCTGGTATTATATATCTGTATTCTAATCTTTATTAAGCATAACTTCAAATTTTGTTAAACTCAATTTTAATTAAATTAAAATAAAAAAATTTATTCTTTTATTAAAAAATCAATTCACATTCTTCTTAATTATTTTATCTCTCCTCTTAAATTAATATTAAAGTCAAATCAAATTTACATCATTCGAAGTAAATCAAATTTGAATCATTTGAGCCACTCATTTAAAAACCAATAAAAGAACTTTTTTATAAGTGGATGTGAATTTATCGATCAATCCTATATTAAATTTACATCTCTAATCTACTCAAAACATATTGAATCAAATTATAATATATAAAATAACATTTTAGCTCTAATTGACATTTTCATGAAAGGAAAAGAAGAAGCATCAACTTCTCTTTGGTGAAACGTTGGAAAAGTAGCTAGAAAGGGAGAAAGAAGAAGAAAGAAGTATATATACCTTAACATTTCCCGCTTCTTTTATTGCAGAAATGATCTTATCTTGATCAGCTAGCTGGGAATGGCCTACGGTAGAGATTACCACATCTGCTTGTTTTATGGCATTCACCAAACTTTGGTGATCGTATAGATCTCCCTGAACATAATTACAATAAGGTCAAAATCTTTATAATTAACTGTCTAATAAGAAAACACAGCCATGGACAAGTGATTCAGGATTTATGGAGTTAACTTACGTTAACAAGATTGACACCGAGGCTTTTGAATTTGTCGATGAGGGACGATTTTGCGGGATTGGAGAGAGTGGACTCTCTCACCAAAAGGAAGGTTGGGTGCCCAGCTTTCGCACTGGCTTCCACGATGAACTTTCCGATGTAACCAGTGCCTCCGATAAATAGAATCTTGCTCTTGTTGTTCCCTGCCATTGCTGTAGATTCCTCTTCTTACATCATAAACTCAGTCCCACATCGATCACGCTATTTGTGCTCTTTTATAAACCTTGCTTTCCTCGTTAGCTTTCACATATAACAATGTATTTCCGCACAAAACAAGACTCCACGCATGGTTGAGTTGAGAGGAATAAGGTGGTTGGAAGGGAAGACAGGTGTACCTGTATTTTTCCTTTTCTTTTTTTTTTTCAAAACGAAGATCCTAAAAAATTGCCAAACGTTTGTTTCATGAAAATTGATATGAGGATGTACGGAGCCCGATTTTCATCACCTGTTCTTCCCATGTTTTTCGTTTTTAAAGTTTTTTGTTTTTTGTTTTTGCTGAATCATCTGATTAAAATTAGCATTATTCAATATTCTTGTTAATTCAGCGTTAGTATCAAGTTAGTAAGTTAATGTAATTGATAATAATGAACTGTGTAGATTTGTGTTTGATTCGTAAAAATAATATTTACTTATTATATCCATTAAACTCAACTACCACTGGATTGAAGATCAAATATGTTAAAAATAGCAATTTTCAACATTCTTTTATCATTAAATTAGTAATAAAATACTTTTTCTAATTCTTTTATTAATATCGTATTATTTTAAAATTTGTTTCAATTCGAAAATAAAAATCTGCTTGAGTGCAACCTCACCCAAATCAAAGAGAAATCTTAATCATATTATCCAATAATACACATTGCATAAAACAATCATAGAATTCTAAATCCTTACAACATATATATATATATATGCATATATATAATTTGTAGATTTTAAAAGTTATCGTTATACACAATTTATTTTCAATCGGTTGATAGTGTAAAGAAATCGTTCGCAATTTACATGATTAAACCCTTACTTTATTCTATATATATATCTTCATCAAATCCAAATCTACAATATATAAATTTTATTCTTTCAAACTTCTCATGAAACATCGTTTTTAAAGACTTAATATGATTTCTTTCTATTTGTCATAATGTAACAATAAATAAGTATTATGAAGTCTACATTTCTACATGGTTCACCAGGTTTCTTAAAGCACGTATCTAGGGTGAAGGTCCCAGAAAGGTGTTCCTTCTTCATCAAAACCACTGTCATAATCTAATTTGGCTATTCACATTTCTTCATTCTGCAAGATACAGGCACAATGCACTTTTGGAGTATTTCATGTGATTTGAGAGTAAATTAATAGATTAGTATATAATACGTTTTCCATTTGCACACGACACGACTCTTTTCTTAGGCGGCCAGGGAAAGTGAATATAATGTGATGGCCACATCACATCATGCATAGTTTCAAAAGTAAAACACACTTTCGCATTTTAAGCATAAATAAAAGTAAAGAATTTATGCTAGTATTGAATTTAGTTATAATTATAATATTTTCATAAAAATAAGGAATGCAGGTGATAATTAAAAAAAATAAAAATGTTTAAAAAAAGAAGAAGGGAATTGGCATGTAAAATAGGGAGAGAAAATGAAGGGAAGTAGTTGAGAATGGAGACAGTGAAGGAAGATGAAGAATACAACTACAGAGAAGTGAAACTTCCCTCTCTGATTCCATTGGCGCCGGAGCCAGAGCTGGAGAGGGAATCGGGGGAAAGGAGAAGAGGAAGGGACATAATCATAGCCATCGATCATGGCCCCAACAGCAAACACGCTTTCGATTGGGCTCTCATTCACTTCTCCAGGCTTGCTGATACGATCCATCTTGTTCACGCCGTTTCCGGTTTCTTCCTTTGCTTTTTTTTCGTATATTTTTCCCTTTTAATCTGCAAATGGATGTTTACTTTTTTTCTTTTCCATTTTTTTGCAGATTTGAAGAACCAAGTTGTTTATGACACAAGCCAGGAGCTGATGGAGAAATTGGCTGTTGAGGCTTTTCAAGTAGCGATGGTTAGCATCTCCTTTTCTTTTCGAGACTGTGATTTCAATCTTACATTAGTTATATAAAATAATTGTTGGTATTGTTAATTGCAAAACAAACTACGTTCGAGGTTGGTCACAAGTGTTGTTAAGATTAAGAATCATAGTATGTCCTATTCAAGGTTTTAAAAAACTGTGGTGACCGCAACCTTAAGGTTTTTGACTCATTGTGATTGCATTGTGACCCCAGTTGCAGAGGCAACAGTGTCTGCCTGCAATTTCATGCAATCTCCAGGTTTGGGACGAAACCGGAACTACAACCACAGTTTAAAATCTTGGTCATGTTGTTGCAATGAACGACTGTGTGGATTCAAATGAAAAGATTTTTGTTGAAGGTCTGAATTTTGGGTAATTACTTGTGTATGAATTAGATCCTAAACTCGGGGTAATATTTTATCGAAGGATGATTTGCATTACAAGGTATAGCTGCGCGTATTAACAACTACAAAATCTGTTGTGCTAAAATATATCTTGCCTGAAACGGGGCTATTGACATC
This sequence comes from Lablab purpureus, assembly GCA_030347555.1. Lineage (NCBI taxonomy): Eukaryota > Viridiplantae > Streptophyta > Magnoliopsida > Fabales > Fabaceae > Lablab > Lablab purpureus. The sequence goes on along the minus strand of CM059262.1, from coordinate 38,572,265 downwards.
CATTTTCTAAGAAATCGAACATTCCTTAATCCACTGTGGTTCAAATTTTATGGTTGAAACGTTTCTTCAACTGTAGAGATGTTTCTCTTAGCATGTAGTATTAATTGTTTTCAGCATTTCATTTGCTGAAAACAAGGAAATCCATTTCTTGTGAATTCAATTTTATGATTGATCTCAATTGATGATCAACTTTTATCACAGTGAAAATCGTCTTTCTGTGCGTATTCTTGATTGATACGATTCAAAATACAGGTGAAAACAGTAGCCAGGATTGTGGAAGGTGATCCAGGAAAAGTAATTTGCCAGGAAGCAGAGAGGATCAAACCTGCAGCTGTAGTTTTGGGGACCAGAGGCAAAAGCTTGATTCTAAGGTTTGATTTAACTCTCCCTCTATCTATCTATCTGAATCATGCATTTATCATTGAACTGAAGCATCTTGTGATTTTCTTCAGTGTGATACAGGGAAGTGTTGGGGAGTACTGCTTTCACCACTGTAAAGCAGCACCTATTGTAATTGTTCCTGGAAAAGGTGTGCCTTCGTTGCCTTATTCATTCTTTTCATCATTTTTCTTACAGCTGATTCTTTAAGCACTTTCGTTTCTTTGATCCACAGATGCTGGAGACGAGTCAATAGTCTAGTTACTAGTGGAATAAATTGTGAGAGACTGTGTTATGTATATTGTCTTTCGTTTTACCCTGTATCTAACATCAAATACCTGTGTGGAGATTGTTTCTAGTTCGTCAGATCTAGAAAAAACAGCATCACATGCTGTGGTTTGTCTTGTCATTTTACATATTGTTTTCTGGAAAGTAACCATTGATTGGTAGCTTATGTTCCCATATTTGAACATCTCTACCTGTAACTTTTAATGTGTCATGTTTACTTCTAATATTGATATATTGTTGTTAGTTCTTTATTGGTTTTAAAATTTAACTGCTTATTCTGTCATAAAAAAAATGAACTGCTTAAATTTCACCTGCTTATATATGTGGACACCATTCTCCAATATATAAGGTAAATTGGAATATCTGCAGGAAATATAGTTTTAGTAGTGTAAAAATGCATAATGTATTCCGGAAATAAAGTTCTCGTGTGCATTAATTTTATTTGAGATTATTTTTGTTCTAATATTTGGGAACAATGTCACTCCTGATGTAAGGACTACTTTGTGGGTTCAATCACCATAACTAGGGGTTGTGGGTGTTGAAAACTTTCTCAATTTTTTGATTATGTGCTAGATAACTTCATCTTATCTTACTTAGTTTTAAGATAAAATCTTATATAATATTAAAGGCTAAAGTTCATTTTGTTTATTTTAGCATACCTGTCTAGTGGTTGAGCTAAACACTTGATCCAACACCAGGAGTAGTACACTGGCATTGTCAAATTTGTGTCTATTTTATTTTATTTTTATTATTTTGGTTCCCGTAGATTTGAATCATTTACCCTTATGGATATTATTCTTGGTAATTGAGCAGTAATATGTGACTAAAGTTCTTTAAAATAAGGAATAATTGGTATAAAATTTTGTAATCACTTGATTAAAAGCTCTGGTTCTTTTTAAGTGTGTTGCAACGAAATATATTTTGTTAAAATGTAGCCGAAGTTTCTTCTGACAACTTGCTTATCAAAAGTTCTAATGTATTTGGAAGAATCCCTTTAGAGATAGTGCAGTGAAAACACCACCTGCATCAGTCTAAATAGGGAGGTTGAACTTACAAATTATTTTCTCAATTACTTTGACATATTGGTGGTGCATTTAATATTGAAAAAAATACTCATCTAAGGTTAAATATATGCTCAAGATCCGGAGTTATAATTGTGCTGTACTTTTCTGTAGTGGTTCGTGAGATCGGGAAGGAGAAACAGTGATGGCTGAAGTGATGGTTTATTTTGGAGAAAAAGAAATTCACTAGTTTCTTTTTAAGGTTTAGAAGCAATTTTTTCCTTATGATTATTTTTTCTTCAATTTCTTATTATTTTAAATGTTTTTAATTCATTTCCATTTTTCTTAAAAACGAGTTTATATTATTATTTGTATTAAAATTATAATAATGGTATTGTAATAATAACATAAATAACATAAACAACCAATAATATAGTCATGAATGTCATTGTAATAATACATTACAGTCACGAATGTCATTGTAATAAATAACATGTGGTAGGATCAAGTTAAAAAAATATTTAAAATAATGAAACAAAATTTTAAAAAAAAACTAATAATAGATAGAGTTATTAACTATTTTTTAGCCAATCAACAATTATACATTTTAGATATAGGAAAACTTAAAAACTATTTTTAAAAAATTTAATTATATTAAAAGTATGTACATTATTTTTAAATGATAATATTTGAAACTAAAAGTCTTGCACTCGTGAGACGTCTTTGTTATATTTTATATTTGTTAAACAAGATTGATCTTTACTTAACAAAAGTTAAGATTAATCTTTTGTTTTTTTTAAAGATTGAAATGTGAAGATGTACATTCAGACTTTCTTACAAATAAAAAGGTTCTATACAATAATTTAAATGTAATATAATATTAATTAAAATAATTTATTTTATATATTATTAATTTAAAAAATAAAATTTGAATAAAAAATAATTTTTGTCTATCATAAATATTAAATTTTTTTATTTTTTTATTAAAACAAACCATTTTATTTTCTATATTTCTTTTCCTTAAATCCATCTTTTAAAAAGAACAACTAAAGGGCAGACACAGAAATAGAAGAGTCTCTTTGTTGAATTTTTTTTTTGTCATGACCTAAAAAATTGCTACTTCAATTCTTCTTTAAAAAAAACTAATAAACTAAAATAAACCCTAATATCTAACTAATCAAACCTAATTCTTAACTTATTGCAATTTTATTTAAGATATTATAATAAACCCTAATGTCTAACTAATCAAACATAATTCTTAACTGATTACAATTTTATTTAAGATTGGGCAAAACAAGGTTCCAAACAAAGGAAAGATACATGATTGCAACCATATGCACCCAATAAGGTAAGCATATAAAGCCATTATCACGTCCCACTTTTTTTTTGTATTATTTTACTTTCTTTCATAAATGAAACACACTCCAAATGTAATAAAATTCAAACCAAAAGAACATGTGATTTTAAACAAATAAATTGCAAGTTTGGTGGAAGAAGGTTTTTAAAGAAATAAAATTAATGCTCTAATTTATTATTTAGACGTGAATTATTGTCTCGGTTTTAGTTTTTTATTTTATCTATTTTTTCATCTTTAGGAAGTTAAAAAAAAGTTAAATATATGGGAACTTTACATACATTTTTGCCTATATTATTTTTTGAATAGGAATTTATTTACTTCAAGAGTATATGAAAATGTTTACTCTTAATCTATATTTTATATTTTATTTTAGATAAAATAAAATAAAATTAATGAGATAATAAATGTAATTTAATTCTCTCATAAAAATAATTGTAACATCTTATTTTAGAATGTGGTCCCACATGAATATTGATAATACAATTATTTCTTTCCTCTCTTTCTCATTAATAAATAGAAAATGTAAGAAAGAGATCATTTCTTACCCTTTTTTAAAATTTGCAAGATAATTTATTTTGAATGTCCTAGATAAAGAAAATTGAGATAGAGTTTTGCTGTAAATTTTAAATTCACATAAGGTTATGTTAAAAAATTATTCTTTACTTTGAGTAATTTTTATGCGAATTTAAAATTCCTAATAAAATTTAGAGAATATTTTGTAAATTTTGAAATATTTGATTGTTTTATCACAATTCTCTATGTAGAAATTTTTTTATTCACATAATATTCTGGATAGAAAATATTACATTATATATTTATGTTTATTTACATAATTATTTTTTACTTCTCAATTTGAATTGTTACCTTTAACCATTAAAAAAGGGAAAAAGAAAATTACGATATAAATACTATTAAACATATTTCAAAGTAAGATGTTTCAAATATTTATATGAAAAAAGTTTAAAATACATTCATATCATCTAATCAATATTGTAATCTAAAATAAAATATAAGGTAAATGAATCCAGCTAATGCTTTCTTTTTTTGTTTAAAGAAAAATAATTGAATCTTGTTGAATTTGTTACAAATTTGATCATACTATATCATTTAAATAAATAAATAAAATGTTTAGCTTAAATAATTTAAAAACAATTTAATAACACATGTAAACAAGATTTTAATAAAATTAAGCTTTCAAGATGGAGAGGACATCACGTGATATGCTCAGTAGCAGCAGTACCTAGTTAAATAATTAATGCATGCACCTACTCACATCACAATCATAATTAAAGTAAGAAAAAAATAGAAATAATCTTCTTGTTCTTAAGAATTGACCTAAAAAAGTTTATAATGTCTCACTGTATGCTTAACAAATTGAGTTGAGAATTAATAATTTTGTGAAAGATAAAAGGTATGATTGAGAGGGAATGTTACAGATGGCAAATGGTTGCTGTCCTTAAAACCTGATGCAGCATGGGAATGTGGTTAAGAAATAGAGTTAATTGGAAGAAAAAGGAGAGAGAAAGATGGAAGAAGGTATATATGTTGATTGGAAGGAAGAGGGAATCTTTGTGGGTTTTCCTTAACCTTTATAAGATTGGAAGTGGTGAAGGAGCCCCATGTGAGTGAAAGGGCAAAGAGTGAGACATAAGAAGAGAAACAGTGAAGAGGGGCCACTGAAAGCAAATTCCTATATCATCTCTCCCTATCCGCAGGAACAAAGAATCAACAAAATCTTTGGTATGAATGAGACAGCTCCACCATTGTCACCGTTATATACATCCCTTGAAAGTGAACTATAGCCTAGGCACTAGTCCCTCCAAGATAAACAAAAGAGAAGAAAAACCACTCCCCAATGCAACCAAACATCGAAAAGTTCCTTTCATGCAAATTAAGATAAGACATCAATCTACACCCAATGTTCATGTCTGTTAATTATTTGGAAAGGCATATGAACACATTTACTAATCCAATTTGACTTTCGTGATTATTATGTCATTGGGATACTTTGATTTGAATCAAGTGAAAAGAGAAGCAAACAGAGAAATGATTGAAGTAGGTGTATGAGTAGGAGCAACATGGGAAATTTGATTGAGATTTTCCACGAGTACACATGTCCCCAAGTCTAAGCAATGAGATGAAGAAATGGTAACATATCTTTTCCTTTTGGCGTGAGCGTCCTTTGTGAATACTATTCTAAACATTAGAAAACTGGGTGACCATGCATCCTTTTAACCATGGACACGTGAGTGAATGAGAATTGTTTAGAGTAGTTGAGAGACAAAAGACCATTGTAATAAATTGAAGAGATGCAAATGTCTGCCCATCCCCCTCTTCTCCACCCTATATTTAGAGCTATGTATTCATCATTCTGTGGCCTTCCCATCACTGTCCCAATCAAGAGGCCTTATTCTGTCCCCAAAGGCCAAAGGCTGCTCTGTGAAGGTCCACTCTCCACCTCATGTCTTCTCTCTCTCTCTCTTTATGTTTCGTGTTTTCATTCTGCTTCACCTAACTAAATGGAATGCCAAGTAACTCTTACTCATATATGCAACCACCAGAGTTCATTTAGTTCCCCTAAAGAGTAATATCTTAGTTTAACACCACGGCCTTCAATCACTTGGATTTAAAGGGGAATAAATGCAGATATACACACAGAAGGTTTTTCAGTTAATTTCGTTTCTAACCTGATTAACGGGCAAAGTCTGTCAATGTAGAATTAATAAGAGTATATTTAAGCAATAGTTGTAAAATGTGTGTTTGAGTGAGTTTTATAAAATTGATTTTGAAGTGAACTAATGTAATTTTTGTTTCACAGTATACTTGGTGATATGTTGTTACCTGTGGATGTGGACCTAACAAAAAGGAAATAGTTAGATATGTGAATAAGTATAGAACTTTTGACCCAAAACAAGTTATTTAAAAGCTGTTTCTTGATTAAAAATATATTATAAATTCATATTTATTTCTAACTTAAAAGTTAAAACCCATTAAACACTTGAATAAAATCATATTAATTAATATAACTTGATTAAATCAATTTTTTAACTTGATTAAACATCCACAAAATCTAGCGCTGTTGATGTTAATGGCTGCACACATCATACGGTTAAGTATTTGCTTATGCTTAACATTTTAATATAAAATACGTTTCCAGTTCCTGCTGATTTTCGCTTTACCAAAATTTCTTGACCAATGAGAAATCCAGAGTTAAACCCTTGTGCAAACTGTTTAGTTTTTTGGTCCCAGATTAGCCCGCTGCTGATCGTTATCAACCTTTCCTCTCTCTTTTTTTCCTTTTCTTCATTGGCCACATTATGATTTGAACGTGCAGACGGTGACTGAAGTTAACATGTACTAATAAATTTTATTTATATTATGGAGGCAGTTACAAACAATTGATATATGCTATGTACTTGAAAAGAAAACAAAAAGAATCTTGATAAGTTGCAGAGGAAATAGAAGCTCTAGTCTACATCTCCATCTTTAGATGATTGCCAGCTTCAACCAGTCCTGCAGAGACGTCAAACAAACAACTTTTTCAGAATTTATATTGAATACTCTAGTATAACTACTTCCAAAGTGTGTAAATATTTCAAGTGGTTTTAAAAAGAAAGAATGTGAAATGACAAGGAGAGACAGGTCCAATTTGCAATCCCCTAGGCTAAGATGTCTTCAAGAAAACGATTGATCCTGGTCCTGCCCTATTCAACCAACTTGCCCAATAAGAGCTTAATTGCCAAAAGGGTAGCTTGCTTCATCTTCAATGTTATCCTTTTTATTTCACTAAATACAATTAACTCTCTAAACAACCTAGTTTCTTTTCCTTTTGTCATGTGATTAATGGCTTATACTTGTCAGCGAGTAAACAATAGAGAAAGAAAAGAAGAAGCACATAAAAGAAAACTAATTGAACGATTAAACAGATCTTTTTAAAAAAATCTTTATTTTGATTAATGAAAAAGGTCTCAGCATTTATATGCTGTTACCGACATCAGTGGGGCTTAACGTCTCTGTCATGTATTAAAATCCACTCTGTTTAGCTTTATACTTTCTGCTTTTACGATAGCAGGCTAAGGAAAAAGTGATCGCTCACGGCACAAATTTATAGTTACCTGAGGACAGATGAGAAGGGAAAGATGTGGCTCGCACTTGATCAAAATCCAAATTGCAAAGGTTTTGGAAATCACCTTCCCATGTTGAGGAGGGCAGCATTTGCTACAGCACAAGTAAATGAGATCAAACTGAGAAAATTGAGCAATATAACAATAAGGGTAGGTAAAGAGAGGGGAAACCTACTGTGAAACAGGAGGAGTGAAGATATGTTTCAGGCATTGATGCATGGGCACTTATAGTCCTTTTTAGGCCCATATAGGAAGGGTTGATCCCCGTGTCTAATCCTCCATACGAAACCATTTGTTGTGGTGAATTAAATTGAAGATAGGCAGAGTTAGTCATATCTGATGACATTCCAATGTTTGGAAAATTCGCAGCACAAGCAGGAAACGCCTACAGGATCAAATAAAATATCTCAGAATCAGAAAATACAATCAAGACACAAGAAAAACAGTAACCGCATAATATTCCTTACCTCTTTTTCAAATAGATCATCAATACTCAAGTCAAGCCGTGGGTTCACAGCAGCTAATTTCATTGAGAGAAACTGCATATAATGATCATATAAATATACACAATAAGTTTTTAATATCCACGCAAATGAAGTGGGATTTACACGAATTTCCGATAGATCAATGTCAGAGGAATAGAGGAAATGCACCTCACACTTACCTCAACCTGTCGCTGAAGAGATTGAACATAGTTGATGATTTCATCAAGCATTCCAGCTTTTCCCGTGATTTTGTTGCAACCAGGTACTAAATCTTGCAAATACTTCATTCTCTCACTGATTTTTTCCCTTCTAACCTGCGTAAAAGGTTGAAAAAGAATGCTTAATTCAAAATCCTAGAAGTAAAATCTAGACAAAGGGAAATACACTGAACATTAAGGTAGAAAAAAAAATGTTAGTTAGCACTCACTCTTTCAGCTAAGCTATGGCTATCGGTGGCTTGGCCACGACGCGCTCGGACGTGAATGTAATCAGGCTTTTGATTTTGAACATCGGAGGCTTTGGAATTTCGCTTTGAAATTGAAGTATCTGCACAAGTTTCTCTTTTGTTGCAATCAATGTTGGTGTTACTCTTGGGGCTCCCTGTGATTTTGGATTGTTCATCCTCCGCACCCACTTTGATCCTCTTGTCTTTCATATCATTTTCTGTAACAAACTAAACAAAAACTCCAACGGTCAGCTTAGCCAATTATAACACAACAACACTCATAGAATGCACAATATCTTCTCTTCTCTTCTCTCTTCTCTGTTCACACACCTTAGCATTGTGAAGCTTGTCAGGTTTCCTTTTCTTGAAACTCTCTTTCCCAATTGAGGAGTCAGTGGGCCTGGGCTCGGGCTCCACCAAAGCAGGTGGACAACTAAATGTCCTTGAAATGGAAGAACTTGCATCAAACCCAGGAACAGATGGCTTATTGATTGAGCGAGCCTGAGCCTGAGCCACCACTTCACCGAGCGCACAGCCGGAATCAGCAGCCACCATCAAGGAATCTTGAAGATGAAGAGAAGAAGAAGAGAAAAGAGCGTTGAAGCCAGAAAAGTAACCTTGCTCTTCTTGCCACTTCATCCTCGCCCTCTGTCTTTCCAACACTGTCATGTCCCCAGCCAGATTCCCCGACGTGTTTGCACAGTGCAACATTTGTGCTTCTGTTTTTTTTACGTTAATTAGAATTACGAAATAAGTAACAGTTATAGCTTGCTGTCGAATCGAAACAGAGGATTCTGCAGAGGGCGAGTCGAGAAAAGGCAAATACTTTATAGAAAAGCAGAGTAGGGCCCCAACACACACACACACACACACGAAGTACTTGGGAAGTGAAGGAGAATTAGGAGAAGTGAAATGATGTTAGGGTTGGAGTGGGAAAAGGGATGGGGTATATATAAAGTGGCGGAATAATACAAAAATAAAAAATAAAAATGAAAATGAAAAAGGGATAATTAAGCAATGAGGAGAATAAAAAATGAAAAGGGGTGAGTGTGAATTAATTGAAGAGAGACAAGGAGTGGATTAGATTAGAAGTCGAGAAAGAGAGAGACCTGTGGGCGTTGGACCCTATTGACATGACTGCCACGTGGGCCTGTCTCGCCCCTTCCACTCCCTCCTACCCTACTCCTTAACACTAACTAATCACCTTTATTTACTTAATCCATCTCTAAATTAAGCACACCCTCTTAATCTGGGGGCGTGAACATCACGCGTAATCATATTTATTTCAATTCAAGGTACAGAGCACAGTACCTTATGATTAGAAGCTCAAGATTCTTACACTTTTGTTAGTCCGTTCCAAAAATAGAAAACCCCGTTCAAATGGAAGAAGCTTGGGAAGTTCATCTTACGGGACCACTTCAAAATCCGTTTGAATTGCTGCTACTTATGCAAATATATTGTTTGTTACAGTAATGAATCATTGTACAGGTGTTGGAAGGTTAATGAGTAGAATGTGAGATAATAGGATGATGGGTTTCGAGGAGAGGAGAGGAGAGGAGAGGAGAGGAGTGTGAGGCATCTGGTTGGCACAAGAAAAGGCCCACAGCTAGCTTAAATGAAAGACTGAGTCGTCTAAATCATGGTTTGGTTGCAGATTTATTTACTTTTTTTGTTAGACATGTGTAATTTGAGCTTCCATGACCTTTGAGGTGTGTTGTTTTTGGTTCTCTCCTTCTCTTTTGTTCTGTCGGTTGAGAATCTGATGTTGTATCTTGTTCGGAGCAATGACGGAAATTAAATCCCCATGAAATGAATAATAGGGTTGGGAAGAAGTTATTCTTATCTTATCTGATAGTATATATGAATGTATGAAGCAAGGTTAATAATTGGGAAGAAAGATGTGGCATGTGGCATGTGGCATGTGGCAGCGCAGAAGAGCACCAGATCCAATGTATAGCAAACTAGTCCTTTACCTAACTACTACTACTAATAATAATATTAACATAACTAACAAATCTTATATATTTACTACCCAGAGAAAGGAGGAACAAGTTCGATACTGATTTTCTATGCTTATCTCTTTTTTTAGTAATCAACAAATGAGTATAACTCTGTCTATTCAACTAATAAATGTCTCAATAATATATTACTACTCTTAAAATCTCTAAAACCAATCCTACCTATACAAATTTTGTTATTTTTAATAATGTTTCTTCGCGATAACCTCTGTTTCGATTACAACATAAACTGACACGTATTCGTGCAAATAAATTGTATTTCAACACATTTTTAATACATTCTCTGTTATTATCTGAAATATATTTAAAGTTACAAAATTATGAGCAGAAGCAAACATTTCTCCTTATTCTCAATCTCAATACAAAACTGCGTTCAAGTGTTGTCACGTTAGATTTGAAGGAAAACGTAAAAGCCTTCTTTTAACTTCTATTTGAAGGTGAAAATCAATGAAAGAAAATGTGTTCTTTAACACCAGTGAAATGGTTGGACGATAGAGACTATGCTGTACTCTTCTGTTGTGGATTTACAATTGTTAGGATTTTTTTTAGGGGCACTAACTAGTCATCTTACTTAAGAATTAAGAAGTATGAGATTCTTTTCGATCTTAAATTTTATAACAATAAATTTATGTACTTTTTTATATGTCATTTAATATATTTTAAAACTTAAATTTGAATTTACAATTTTTTTTTATGCTCAAGTCATTTCTTTAACAAGATGTAAATTTTTATCATTTCTTATAAGATTACTTTTACTCACTTTTATCGTATTTACTTTAGTCAGATAATCATTAAATTAATATCCATTATCAAGTCTTTAAATACTTTAGTAATAATCTTTACTTGTAGCATCTTATATATATTTGTTTGAAAATCTTCAAAAATAAACTTTCATATAATAATTATTTTTACAATGCTAGTTTTAACCGATTAATCATTGATTATGTTATTATTGCTAAATCTTTTAAAGGGTAATATTATATTAATGAACTATGAATTAATTTATATAAGAATTATGACATTATTTTTAATTTAAAATCTTTAAATAATAAGTTTAGTATTTTATTCTTATATATTATTTAAATTTATATTTGTAATACTCAAACTCATATTCGATTAATAACAATCTCAATTTTTATGGTTTATAGTTAAAATTCTTTTTAAAATTATTCAGAGAAATATGCAATTTCTCAAATTAATTTTTTTAAAGTTACTATATCATAATATTTTATAAAAAGAAGTACTTAAACATGCTCAATAATCCAAAAGTGAGACATTTTTTATTTAAAGAAAAGGGAAAAAGGATTGCAGTTAAAGTTTCTCCGTGGTGGTGGTAGCAGCGGCACATGCATTGCATACTGCAGATTCTTAATCTCATGGCGGCAGAAAGTGTTTTTCTTCTCCGGTAATGTATTTTCTACACGTAACTCCTATACTTTTCTTTCTCTCAATAGTCAATTACATTTCACGTTTCTGCAATTTCATTTTTGCTGAATCATGGATTTAGTTATTAACAATTTTTTTATTTTAGTTTTTTCTCTTTTAACATATATATTGGTTTTACTTTCTAAATATCTTGAAATATCTACACTGTATCCACAAAATGTTATTTCTAACAACTAAAAATATTGAATATTTAATAAAAAAGGAGAAAAATATATTTGAAAGAAATTTATTTAAGAATATATATATATATATAATTAATACTTAATGGAAAAAATATAATTTTAATGAAAAAAGTTAAATTTAAGATAATCAGTTTAAGAAATTAAGCAACTGAATGTTTGAGGAAGAATGGAATTTAAAGTGATTGATTAAAATGGGAATCTGAAACTGAGTAATAACTATTTTATTTTTATTTGAAAGTTAGAGTTTGTAGCAAAACCACATTTATTATATTTTATAGATTTTACTGATTTAAATTTTCATACATCTCTTCCTCTGAAGTTATGCAAGATGATATGGTTAAGATTAATTATCATATTTGAAGTGTTGTTGGATTTTTTTATTTTTTTTACAGTTTTAAAAGAGAAAATATTATATAAGTTAGGTGTGTTTGACTACAACGTCTGATTTAAAACTTTTTGGTATACCATAATAAACTTTCAAAGAAATTGAAGTAACCTAAACTCTTATTTTTCTTCACCAATAACATCAGTGTTTTATTATCAAAAGATGAGTATTGTTAAAATTAATAATAACCATATTAGAAATATTGTTTGCTTTAAATTTCAATCTTTCACATTTTTTTTTGAAAAAAATTCCATAAACGAACGAAGGAAGAATGATATATATATAACATATATATTTCACCTCAACATCTGAAGTATTAAGTATGTGAGAACTTAGTAGCATGAAGTAGAAGACAATTTAAAGATTTTGCAGCATTAAAAGACAATACACTGGTGTAGAGTAGATAAAGATCCAAAACCTCACGTCTCTGTTAACTCTATAGAGGATACTCAACTTTTTTTTATTTATTTTAAAAGTTTGTCAGTCCTTTTCTCTCAAATAGTAGCAGTTGATAAAATGCTTCGTAATCATAATTGAGGGTATGAGTACTGCATCCAATATACAGAGCAGCAACAGGCTAGCTGCTAGCGCATGCATATGCACTATTAATTTCTCTCCTACTCTCCAAATTTCATCTCAATATATTCCTTTTCTTTTGAATATCTTCCCTTTCAAACATATTCTACATGGCTGGATCTGTCTGTAAAATATATATATAGCTGTCCATGGTTTATACTTAAAACCATCTTTTTTAAAAGAGACATTTTTCTAAGAAAAAGAAAATTCAAGTGCATGGTATTTGTTCCTTTGAGGTCAAATCCTGAAAGAATTCTCACATGGCTTCCTTCCTAAAGTCATTTCGTGCTCATATTCTTTACCGCTTCTTGTGCTAATTTCACCACTCTGCGTTGGCAATTTCGTTTCTGTTTCAAAATACATATTATGTTCTAGATTTGGACCACACGCTCATACTACCGTGCACCTACCCACATGTATTTGGTACTTTCATTCATGAACTTTATCCTTAAAGGTTTGACCAGTTTTTTTCCTTAGTAGAAGGAAAGGATCCATCGAATATATAGAGTTATATACACTCTCACTTCAAGGGTTTAGATATAGAGTCTGCACTGCATTCAAACTATATTTTGTGCTCAATGCCGTGCCGACCCTAGCTAGCCATCAAGCCTACTTCTGACAACATAAGTCTTCATTTTTTTGTCTATTGCAGCCTCAATAATTCTCGATTGCAGACGAAATACAGTTTATTACATCCTTTTGACCATAATAGAAAATATGCACAACTGATTGTTACAATGGTAGATAAAAATAATTCACAACTTAGCAGTGGAAAGCATACCAAACTTACAAATGCTTGCAGTACTACAGCAGGTGCAACGTGATATATCTGGTCCCTCATCAGCTATCTGGGAGAAGGTGAAGTTGAACAAAACTTCTCTGTCATACAAAAAAATAAAGTGAGAAAAGGTATTATTAAACTTAACCTTCTCCAATAAAAGTTTAAATAATTTAGTTTCTTTAAAAAGTTCTTCGTAACTTACGTATAAGTAATTTTAGATGATGACAAAAGTTTTCTTTATTTTTAATTTTTCCTAATAAATTTTTTTTAGGGGCATAGATAAAAAGCCGTCGCCATTGTTCACAAAATATGATGTGCACAAATGCATGTATGAGAAGATACTGACGTACATGCAGCAATAACATGATGATGGTGACAAGATGCCACGAGTCTCACATGTTTTTACTTTCTTTTGCACTTCCTCGCTTGACCCAAGTTCGGTGCACATGAAAATTTCTCAGTTTAACTAGTATTTTGAACAAACAAACTCAAAAGAAAGGTTAATTTCTTCAACCCTTTTAACTGATGGCTGCATAACTCTTTTATATGGGGATAAGATTCACTTGTAACGAGTAATCACACAGAGAGAATATAGCACATTTTAGATTCCAAATATTATTCTAAATCCAAGATTGCTGATCTGCCCAGTGAATCAATATCTTTTAAAGCAGCTTTAATATTTATATAGGTGGAGCCTTAAGTGAGACAATCCTATTCCAAGTTATACCAGCGACTAATTCCTTAATTAACATGGCAGTTTTCTTCTAAAGATCCTTCAAATCCGTCATTCATGCAGAGATTTTCTGCATAGTGTCCAACAACTCCGATATTTTAATTTCAGAGTGATCCTATCATCGTCCTACGACTTTAATGATGCTCCCAAACTTATATACATGGAAGAAGGAAGCCCATATAGCTTGAAAACGTAACGGGAGAAAAGAAAGGAGACGTGAATGGATAAAGAGAGGCAATATCACATGAAGGTTTTTGGAACAATCTCTAGGAACAAAGACACAAAGGACTTAGAAAATATTAGAATTTAATTTGCTTGAAAAAGATAGAACTTTGGAGTCAGCAAAGTGAGGGAGTATTGAGAAGATTATGGAGTACAGACAAACGTGACTGGGAAGAGAGAGACCATGAGATCTCAAGCAGTGTCTACAGTATCTATATATGACGCATTTAATTCACAAAGCATATGGGTTTGTTCCTTTTTCTTGCAGGCACTAAACTAACTCATGTCAATGTATTGTGGAGTTATTTTGTGTGCAACAATGGAGTATGTATTTGTGTTCCCCTCCTAATCCCTTGTGTACCTAACCACACTCTCTTTCTCTCTCCCTGAATACACAAACATCAACAATCAATTTGTTTGATCATTATCTAGCATCTTCTTTATTAGCAAGTGGCAATACAAAATGTCCTATATGGATTAAATAAACCAGCAAGTAGCAGACACATACTCTTTTTTCCCATATTCTACTGTTCGAAATGGCAAAAAAGAGATGGAACGCCATCAAGATTCATATATATACATATATACTGGTCAACTACCATAATCAAATACACATGTTAGTCTCTCTAAATCATTCTTCAATTAATTACTGGTTGTTATTTCCTTTTCCTTACCTTCTCATTTTCTATAACTTGTGAGATTGAAAATATATGTTTTAAAATAAAATGTTCGTTGGTATTAAAAATAATCTAAACTAATTCAATTTGGTTTTATAATAATTAAGTCATCATTCTTATTTGTGGATAGTTAGTGGGAGTATGGAGGAAGAAAAGGTATAAGTGGGATTGAAGAAAAGGTGTAGATTTGAGTTTAGAATAAAGGGTGATGGGGGAAGAATGGGAATGAACAAGTCCTTGGCTTGAATCATTATGTATGCTAAATTGGAATAAGCAAAGTGGATATTATGTTGGATGGCCAGTTGTAACTGTTGTTATCTATAAAATAACACATCTGTATGTCACTCCCATAGGTGGAAATACATCAGATATTGTCGCCAATGTTCATTTTCAAGTGATCTCAGATGGGAAAGAAAAAAGTTTTAAGGGCTATTATCTGTATGTACATTTATCCTTTCCAAGTATTCTGCTCAATCATCAAACTCTAACGTAACCACATTTTTCTCTTTTTTAGAACAAAGTTATAACCACATTTCTTTATGAAATTTTGATATAACTTCCCATATATTGATTATATCCACTGCTGGAAATCACTAACTATTTGTGTTAGAAAAGGAAAATGAAGTGCATGAAGAAAAACGTAGGTCACAAAAATCTGGAAAAAAAAAACAGCTTTGAAAGAATTAGCTACAAACTTTTTTATAAGTATAAAGTAAAATTAAGAGTGAGTTAATTTATAAGACGTCTCATTTAATTCCTTTATATAAAACTCAGTTTAACTTATCCATAAATTAAATTAATTTATGGTAGTCATGATAAACCAAAATTTGCAGCTGGGAAAAAAAACGAAACTTTAGATGTATCTGAATGGTATTGTTTAGATAAAATTTGATATAAAAAACGAAATGGTACGTGATTAAAAAGAATATATGTGAAAAAATGGCCTGTGAATTAAGCCTGACTGCAACAGAAGTCCAGGCCCAACTTGCTTGGGACACTTGACTTAGATCCCACATTTTGTAAGGATTCAATAAATTTTTACGATAAACTTTGAAAAATATCAATTTAAATAATTAAAAAAAATCATTGCAATAAGTTTTATACGTGCATTATCAATATAGCGTTTTATTTATAATATTTACACTTTTTATTGTCATTGTAATTTATTTTTTAAATTAAAATTATTCGAGTTTTATTTGAAATTAATTATTTACAAGACAAAATAAGTAATTAATCATATTATTAATTGAAATTAAAATTATGAATTTATTCGGTTAAAAAACTTTATCATTAATTTTATAACTTAAAAAGGTTTAAAAAAATATTAGACTAATTGTATATAATTTTTGCCTAAAAGCTAAATCTCTCAAACATGAACTTTGCCAAGCCCTTGAAGAGTGGGAGTGAAATATGAGTGTCATTGTTTTTAAAATCTTTGAGCATTTTCAACAGAAGCTGCGTGATCAGTTATTCTGATTTTCTAATGTTATTCTTCTTCTTTCTTTTTACTTTTTACTTTTTACTTTTTACTTATTACGTATAGTCAATTTTTTTCACACATTGACACACACATATGACCAACTACATGTTCGAAAATAAAAGTTTTGGGTCTTATGCTAGAACCAAAGACCTTCTACATAAATTTGATATTTAAACATGCACAAAGTATAACTAACCAAAATATACATCATTTATAGCAAAATTTTAACTTTACACGACTAACTTAAAAAGCTAAGTTCCATTGTCACATAGTAATTGGGATGCAGTCTTTTTATGGTATACATCTATTCAATTCTTTAAGTTGTTCCATATGGTCTATTTAAGGTCTATTTTTGTTTTTTTCTGTTCATGCAACTTCCTTAATTGAAGATATTTACGATTTCTTTTGTTTTTCAACCTCAGAGCCAACTACGGTCGTGGTTGATACTCTGTGCCATGCAGAAAAAATGAGCCTAGTTTTTGTACACTCCAGTAGTCATAACTGTGTGAAGGCCTGGTTGAAGAAAGATGTAAAATTGCTAAGAAAAAAAAGTTTTATCCATTTATAGAAAATAACTGCGAAGAAGAGGGTATCGAAGGGGACTAACTTTATTTAGAGTGAATGAGAAAGAAAAGAAAGGTGAAGATGGGAAGAGATATGAAATCCAGAACCAGATTCATTAGCTGTACCTTGTTCTTCTTCATCTAGTGGTTCTAAAGCAGAAACTTTTGGCAACTCAGATTCGGCTACGAGTGAGCTACAACCCACTACTCCAGAACCTCATCAAACCATTTTATTTATACGTGAAGGACCACACCTCTTTGATGCTCAACCTATTCCTTCCAACTTCTTTCTTCCTTGCCAATTTCTTATGGCCTCAACCACTTTCACCACACAAATGCCTTGTGATTCGTGCTGGACCCCAAAACAGAACAAGTTGTTTGAAAAGGCACTTGCAAAATACGACAAGGATACCCCTGACCGCTGGCTCAATGTAGCCAAAGCAGTTGGCGGTAAAAGCGTTGAGGACGTTAAGAGACACTATGAGATACTCTTGGAGGATCTCAGGCACATAGAGTCTGGCCATGTTCCCCTTCCCAAATACAAATCCACACCTTCTTCTACCTTTCCTCTTTGAACAACTCAGGTATTACCTTTTCTTAATACTAACCAATCACTTTTTTAGTTTATAAAAACTCAACTACATATCATGCAAAGATGTCCCCTCCAAACTGGTGGTCTCCCTCTTGCCACACCATTGTCTGTTCATGTTTTCATTTTGACATGTAATTACTTGTTCATGATTTTGTTTTAATTTTTTCCATTTGCTTGCCCCAGGCTTCTCAAGTGTCTCAAAATTATTTGAAGCATTGGCTAAGTAGACATCAGTTGTTTAGACCACATGTGTGTAGTGTACTGTGAAATGAACCTGTATATCTTCCTACTCCTTTCCCTGCTGCTGTAATTTAGGCCATTTAGAGAACTATGCTATTTTAGAATCAGTGTCAAATCCTTCACCATAAGTCATGCATGTACTTTACTTTAAATATGAACTTTGATTTTCTTCCATTGTATAATCAATTATAACCCTCTTGTTCTTCTTTTTGTAACTTTTTCTATAAATACTTTTTATAAATTATACATAACTCAAAATGAAATTTAAAATAGTTGAATTTTTTTCATTAATCAACTTATATATAAAACAATTTTAGCTTCTTAATTTTTATACTTAGAAGTATTTATTAAAAAGTTTATATATGTTATAAGGTATACTCATTTAATTTTTTATCTTAAGATCTATTAATGTATTATAATTAAGATTATCTTTATTTATATGGTATTAATTTATCAGCAAATAGTCATACTTAAACTATAAATATATAAAAAAAAGTTCAACTGATAAATTAAAATATAAATTATTAAGTTTACAAAATTATTCAGGAAATCGTCATCAACATCTATTAAAAATTACTAAGAAAATTATAAAAAAACTATCTACAAAACTAAATTACTTGTTATCAGTGTCAAGGTCTAGAATTTTGAGTGAATGTTCTTGGTCTGCCAAAGCTAATAAAGAAAGATTGTTTATAGAAGCAACAATAATCTCACAATATAATATGGACACCCTTGGTGGTGGTGGTGGTGGTTGAATAACCATTTGCAATTGTAGAGACTATCTATTTCTTGCACCAATAGCCAGGTATCCAAAAGTTAGTATACTCCTACCACGGAATTAGATGCTAATGAATGTATCTTCACTCACCAAATTATCCATAACTTTCAAGATCAAGATTAAAGAGTTTATCAGTTCTATATGTACCCCAAAAGGAACAAACATTACTAATATTAAATACTTTAAGAAATATGCACCTTTGTTTTAGACACCATCTTAGACTATTCTAGGAGGGTTGTGTTTTTATCACTTTACTGCTAACCAAAATCACTTACATTATCCAAAATATTAAACAAAGTAGAAGTTGTAAGTAGAGAAGTTCAGAAAGTACACTGAGGATTTATAGGCATAATTGGAGAAAATTAGGTGTTACATTCATTATTTCAAGTTTGTTAGTGTGGTACCTTAGAACTGTAATTGCCGTTTGATATTATTTTACTGATACTATTTCACGTTTGTCCTTATTTCAAATTATGGATGAAATATTTATTTCAGTATATTTACAATTATCAAAATAATAAAATAACAGTTTTAATTCATTCTATTATTTTCTGATCAATTGCAGTTAATTTTCATGTGTTGGAGATTAACCCAAAGCCGTGAAACGCAGCGCGCTTGAAAAAAAAAAAGGAGGGGTGTCTCTCTCTCGCTAATAAGACTGAAATTAGAAGAACTGTAAGTGGGAAAGAAGAATATCATTTTTTAAAGGGGAAAAGAAGAATATTTTATTCAAGAGAAACATGCATCTGATAAGTGCCAAAAAACACTTAATGTGTCAGAACAGAAAATGGACAGAAATAATAGCTAAGCTTGTTTGTACACCCAACACAATCTTTTCTTTACCCCACTCAATTTTCAATCTGTATAAATGTTTTCTGATTCGTGTTTTAAATTTACTATTTAACCTGTGATAAAAAAGAAGGAAGATTTGCAGAGTGATTGTCAAGAAGAAAACTAAAGTGATAAAATATCGCGAATTTTTAGAATTTCAGCAAAGACATGTTCTTTTGTTCAAAATAAATCAAGTTGCTCAATCATATAAAAATTAAGAAAAACGAATTATACCAGTAAAAGTTCTGCCCATCTCATCTCAGATAATAAAGTCCATTAAACATGTTGACTAAATTTCATTTGTTCTTTGTTTGAAGACAGTAAAATTCACTGACATAGTCTCTAAGACTAAAAAAGTTACCAATCTATATATAGCAACTATATAAGAGTAATTTTTAATGTGCATGCAATCATATTTAAATCTAAATTTATTATCAAAATACAATATTTTATTATTAAAAAAGTTGTCAAATACTTATCTAAAAAAAAGGGTGTTGTGAAAGTAACTTTTACCTTTGTCATTTTATAAAGCAAGCATTTTGAAACTGCAAGACATTACAGACTCTAACCTCACACATCAGGAATAAGTTGATCCGGTCTTTCTGCCCTGCCCGCTTTTCATATGCTCAATTGGTAGGTACAGTGCACTGAGTTTGAAGACTTGTTCTTTGCAATTCCACAATTTAATGCAACTTTATGTTCAACAAAAAGCTATTTCTAGGGGTAGGAAAGTTCCAACAAATTTCTGACTAAATCTAAACAATTACACGAGCTCTAGCCACCTACCTACAACATCGTTTGAACCCAACAACAAAAATCCACACAAAAACAACATTAACACTGGTCTGAAGATAAAAGATGATGTAATCATCATCAGAATACAGTCATGTGGAAAGTTCAACTAAACAACCCATGAAAAACAGAAGAACTGACAATAGAATTTGTAAAGAGGTAGTAAATCAGGAGACATATATAGCTGACGCAACTAATCTAAAATCGCCGAATTTTTCAGATTAAGGAAGCTCTTGAAAGAACTAACAAAACTAAACAATCTGAACGGGATAGTTGTGAATGCAATCTTCCCAGGGACTCTTGGGTGAGGGACTCACATGCTTGAGGGCTTCCCACACTGCACTGTTACACTTAAACCCACTCCCAAACGCAATCTGCCACACCCTGTGCCCCTTTCTCATCCTCCCCTTCGCCTCCGTGTAAGCCAACTCGTACCAAATCGAACTCGACGAGGTGTTCCCGAACCGGTGCAGTGTCATCCTCGAAGCCTCCACATGCAGAGGCAGAAGCTGCAGATTCTTCTCCAGCTCATCAATCACAGCCCTCCCACCAGCGTGAATACAGAAATGGTCAAAGGCGAGCTTGAAATCTGGGATGTAAGGCTTCATTTTGGAATTGAAAAGCTTTTTCACAACAAGTGTTAGAAAGAATAGAAGTTGCTCACTTATGGGCAACACAAGGGGACCCAATGTGGTTATGTTAGTCTTGAGAGCCCCACCCGCAATTGCCATTAGATCCTTCGACAAAGACACGCCAATTTTTCCATCATCGTCTTCTTTCTGGTAGACGCACCTAAAGGCCTTGTCATCCGCCCCTTTGTGAGTCCTCACCACATGCAAAAGCTTGTATTTGGCTCGTCTTTTATCGGAACATCTGTTGGAGAGGAGAATGGCTGCCCCACCAAGGCGGAAGAGGCAGTTTGGTATCAACATGGACTTATCATTCCCAAAATACCAATTCTGAGTGATGTTCTCGGTGCTGACAACCACGGCGTAAGTGTTGCGGTGGACCTGAAGCATGTCTTTGGCGAGATCGATGGCGATGACGCCGGCGCTACAGCCCATGCCGCCAAGGTTGAAGCTTTTGACATTGCCACGGAGCTTGTACTTGTTGATGATCATGGCGGAGAGGGAGGGCGTGGGGTTGAAGAGGCTGCAATTGACGACGAGGATTCCAATGTCCTTGGGCTTGATGCAGGTGTTGGCGAAGAGGTTGTCGAGGGCACCGAACATGACCTGCTCGGCCTCTTGCCTGGCTGTGACCATGGAGGGGCTTGGAGGGATGGAGTGCATGGCCTCGGGAAGATAGGTTTCCTCTCCGAGACCAGAGCGGACGAGAAGCTTGCGCTGGAAATCAAGGGAGGAGGGGAGAAAGTCGCCGGTGAGGGTGGAATGATGGAGGAACTTTTGGAAGTGCACGCTGAGATGGTTGGGGGGACGGTAGCAGGAGAACTCGAGGAGGTAGATGGAGGTGGGGCGGGTCATGATGTAGAGGGTGGATCCCAAGGCGAGGATGGCGGATATAGCGATGACGCTGAGGAGGTTGTACTGGAGGTGGACCCACAGCTCCTGAATGTCCCGTGCCTTCATCTGGGATGCTTGAATGAGAATTACGGACATCAGAGGCAGCAGGCACAGGGTCACCAGGTGTGACATCAGGTAGTGGTACCCCAGTTTCACATACTTCAGCTTCACACTCTGCACAAAATCCGGTAACCTCTTTTTCGATTCATTTGAGGTTGTGTTTGTGCTAGTGTTGGTGTTGGTGTTATTGTTGGAACTCATGTTGGGATCTGATCTGATCTCAAATCTGGTTCCTATGGATGCAACTGAAAGAGAGGGTGAGAGAGAGAATATGTGCGTTGGAAATGGAATTGAATGGGTGAAGGAGGTGAAAGAAGAAGAATATAAGTAGTGAATATGAAAGAGTGGTGTGGGTGAAAGGGAGAGAAGCGGCAAGAGCTGCCTTCAATGTCACTTCTTTCACCCTCGCCCTCTTCACTCTCTTTCTTCTTGACTTTCTGTCTGCAACTCTGTTTTGGGATTAATTAGGTTTTTCTGTCTGTCTTTTTCATCTCCTTCCCCTTACTCCCACAACATTTCTTCCTCCTCGTCTCTCCACATTTTTTAATTGCATTAAACTCTTTTTTATTTACAAAAACATTACTCTTATAATAAAACAACTGTATAAAATTACATAAATAGACCATTGATATGATGACTTAAATTAAGTTATAGACAAACTTATATATAAAAAAATTACAACCTCATAAAACATTTTTTTATAAATTAAATTTAAATTCATTTATTCTCGTTCAATTTTACGTATTCACAAAATTTTCTATAAAAAATTTAGAAATAAAATAAGATATATTTTATAAATAAAATTAATCAATTTTTAGAAAATTAATTTTAATTTATAAACTTTATTAAATAAAATTTTCCTATAAAAAATTACGACCACGAAAACGCTCTTTTCTATAAAATTAAAATTAATTTATTCAATTTTTCTTAATTTTATTCAATTTTACAAAATGTTATCTGAAAATATTTTTTACATTTTCTAAAATGCATAAAGTACTATTATTATTATATTATTAAGTTTATTTTTATTAGAATGCATAATTTTTTTTTTACATTCAAACAAACGGTTTAAAAAGTGTGAAGAGTATTTGTTTTTTTATCTGTATCTATCAACAGAGTTGTTGGATACATTTAATATTATTAAATAGTCTATTCAATTCAATATTTTGTATGTATAAAAAAAGTGGAAGTGGGTAACATATACTCACTTGCTATATTAATAAATAAAACGTGTTATTATATAGAATTTACATTATTTTCAAAAATAAGAAGAAAGTAGTTGAATAGAAGTGTTCAATCTGAGCATGAGATTTTTTTCCGTCAATAACTAAAAAATTGTTGGATTTGTTAGACTTCCTATTGTGATATTTTAACACCTCTCTTATCTCATATAACTCCTCTGTAATTAAATATAATATTATTTATTCTAAATTTTTTTATAATTATTAATATTAGGGTATAATGTTTTATAATTAAAAGAATTATGAAGTAGATATTTAAAAATAATTATTAAATAATTAGTCAAATTCAATATATTTAATAGAATATTAATATTTTGACACTCACTGGTGATCATGAGTAATATAACCATCTTGACAATCTACTATATTAATATTTTAATTTTTTAATATATATATATATATATATATAAAAGGAAAATTGTTAAGTAAGTATCTTTTAACATAAGATATCAAAATATTTTTCATATTTTATGTAAAGAAATAAACAATAAAGATGTAACATTAAAATAATGAATTTTAAAATTTCTTAGGCAGAACATCCATATATTACTAATTGAACGAACTCATCTTTATTTAAGGCATTTTCTCAAACACCTTTTAGACCATACAAAAAAAACATGTTAATATTGTTATATTCATTGTGCACGACGAAGAAGAACATGCTCAAGACAATGAAAGCAGGTATCATTAAGGTATTGATAGAAGAAGGTGTGTTGATGTTGTTATATATATTGTGTAGAATGAAGAAGAACAACCTCAAAATAATAAAAGCGGATATATTAATAAAAGGAGGCAGGTGTTAATATTGATCGAAATCATTAACACCAGAAGACAAGAAAAGAGAAAATGAAGATAAAATGAAAAGAAAAAAAGAAAGTGAAAATAAAAAGAAATAAAAGGAGAGAAAGAAAATATAAAGAGACAAAATAATTTTAAAAACCTAAAGAAATATAAAAATAAATTTATGTATGAACGTTAATTTTAATTTAGGAAAAAAATATTTATTCTTTTTAAATTGCTTAAATTTATAAAAAAGATGTAAGTTTTAAATAAGTGTAAATGATAAAAAATAAAATTGAGATGAAAATGCAAGTCTGTAAATATAAAGCGAATAAATGTAAATTGTAAAGAGATTGCAAAATATAGAAATAGATGTATCATGCTGAAGATGTTACAGCAATAAAGTATTAGCAGTGAGTAGTTAGGAATAGTTACTTACTATATTGGTATAGCAGAATTTATTACCAAATAGTGACTACACCATAATAAATAAATAAATAAATAATGTAAAAAAAATGTGATATTATGACACTATAAGTTAAAATCGATCTCTTTTATATTACATCTTTAGAAAAAAGTAAAAAAAAAAAAAGACATTAAAGAATGACAAGAATATGAAATAAAGTATGATTGAAAAGAGGGTGTAGCGAGTATGGTAGTTTGATTCCCTTTTCTCAAATATTTATTATTTATTACATGTCTTTTTAAGAATATGCTTAAAAGGGCAATTTTGTAGTATGTAGTTTCACTATAAAGGAATTCAGTTTTTTGTTCCTCTTATGCAATTAAGACTTACTTTCACTGATTTTTTTTTCTGTTTTAAAATTTCACAGTATTATTACAACAAAGCATTTTTGTGCTAATATATAATATTTACAGTGTGTTCTTTTCATTTTATATTCCTAATATTTTTAAAACATCGTTACAACAAATCATGTACAAAACATTTCTCACTATTTGTATGTATTTTGTTATTAGCAACCAATATTTAGACTTTATATTTTAAATATTTTCATTATTTAACTTGTTGCAGTTTAGATAACTATTTATATTTTTTTTTAAAAGGCGATGTTTTTCATTTTATTTTGACTAAATATTTTATTTATAAGACTTTTAAAATTAAATAATTAATTGTGGTTTTTTTGGTAATTAAAGCAGCAATATTTAACTTTGATTTTATATTTGATTTGAAAATGCATAATTATGAGAATAGCATCAACTATAATGGTTTTATGACAAAACTTTCTCTTACTTTTTGACCGAAAAATCCTAAATGCAGAGACTCAATTATTGCCATTAGTTTGTTAGCCCCACTCCACAAAGTTCATAAATTAGATCCCAATCACCTATTCCTTAATATCTTATTCTTTATTATCTGTCTCTCAAAATTTAATTACAATTTCAATCGTTTGACTTTAGTATTTTTTTATTGTGCCATATAAACTTCAAAAGTTACATATACTTTATTGACAAACAAAATTGATAATATGATAAAAAAAATGAAGTAGTCACTAATAACTGAATGATGTGACAAGGTGATAAGCTAAAAGTTAATTTTTTTTATTGTTTTGATAAACCATTCTCATCTATTATTGATTAATTTAAAAATGTCAAAATTGAATTGTAAAATTTACAAAAATGTCAAAGTTAAATGATAAAGAGTGCAAAGTAAGTCATATTTTCTATTTGTGATTTTAAATTTTATCTTATTAATATCTTATTAATAATGTCAAACTTGAATAAGAAATTTGAGCAAATATTCACATACATATTCCTCTCTCTCTTGTCATATATCATATTGTTAGTAGTTAATCTAAAGTTTAACTTATATTTTTGTATTTATATTGTAATGGAAATGTTAAAATTGAATTATAAAATTTACAAAAATATAAAAGTTGAATGATAAAGTATAAAGTAAGTCATATTTCCTATTTGTGATTTCAAATTTTATCTTATTAATATTTTTTATTGTTTTATATTTTTTTTCATTGTAAATCTAAGTTATTTATATTATTCTAAAATTATTATTACTTATCATTCAAATGTAGTTATTTAATTTTTTTATTAAGAATAAATTACATATTTAAACTTTTTGTCTTATTTATTAAAATTACTTTAGACTTTTAATTTTAAAATGTTAAAACTATTTTTTATGTAATAGAATTGGACCGGTTGAATTTCATCATCAATTTAACATTATCGTTATTAATAGTTTTAAGAACAATTAAAATCCAGCTAAGACATGATATTTAGTTGGAGATGCATTTCTCTCATCCTGAGCATTAGTCTGTAGCAAATCACAGGGGTTTTGATCTTTCCCCGAGAAATGTAGAGAAAAATCCCAAACAAGTTTCAAAGTAATAGTATTGTTATGAGAACACTCAGTCAAAATTGTTTAAAATGAAATATTTTATTACAATGTAAAGTTTTTATATATCCAAAGTCAAGAAAGTTGTTTATAAATATGTATACATCATATATAGAAGTATTTTTTAATGTTTTAAACAACTTTATTGAATATAAAAGTGTATATATATAACTATTAAAATGATTGAGTTTTACTTTATACTTTAACCATATTTAAGAAGTAAAATTATTTTTATTAAATCATAAAAATAATATGGTAATTACAATAAAAAAAACACTTGATAACTCCAGATAGCTTCTCCATCTGTTCGTTTAACGTTTAGATACAAAGAATCCTTTAAGGTTTAATTATAAAGAATCGTTTAAGATATAATTATTTAAACCAATAAAAATATAAACTTTTATAATTTACAATAAAAGATAATATAATTTTACATAATACCAGTATATTTCAAATGTTTTATTATAAAATATAAATGAATTTTATAAAAAAAATTACTATCATGAGAGTAAATGTCATTTCTAATTGCTTAGTTAAGAAAAATAAGAATGGGAAAAGCAAATAAAATAAAACAGACAAATTATAGAAAAACCTAGCATCATAATTTATGACTATTCATCTTTTTTTTTTTTTGTTGGAATCAGTACAGAGATTCAATTTTGAGGTCAAAAACGAGAACCACAGGACAGTAACACTGAAACAATAACAGATGCTCAAACCACAAAGGATATTCCAAACCTAAAATTACCACAATATTTGAAGGGGAGGAGGATACAACACACCCTCCCCCTTTTTTCACCCACTAAACCCTACATCAAACAACCCTAATTCCTCCAGCTTCCACCATCCGAAGCACCACCTCCTCTCGAGTAGCGGGACCCACCATCGCCATATCCACGGTCTCTACCACCTCCATAACCACCACCGCCACCTCCGTATCCACCACCACCGCCACCATAACCTCCACCACCACCACCATTACGGTTATAACCACCTTCACGGCGGCCACCTCCACCGTAACCACCACCTCCTCCACCTCGGCCATACCCTCCTCCACCGCCACCGTATCCACCACCACCGCCTCCGTAACCGCCACCACCACCACCTCGTCCACGGGATTGAGCCTCGTTGACGGTGATGTTACGGCCGTCGAGGTTCTGGCCGTTCATTCCATCGATAGCGTCTCTCATCGCCTGCTCCGTGGAGAAGGTCACAAATCCAAACCCCCTTGATCTTCCAGTTTCGCGGTCGTTGATGACCTGAACACACCAGAAAAACATATAATCGCGTCAGATTGGGATCGGAACCGTGAAATTCAGGGAAAATGAAAAAAAAAAACAGATTAGAACCGATCGATCTTCGCCTTTGAATCAAAGATGAAGATGAACGTACCGATTGGTGTGAGTAATAAAAGAATCATTATAGTAACACAAGTATCATAGATCAAGTAACGCAAAACAGATGAGAGAGCACAGATCAGAAGGGATCGAGAGAATCCAAATCCGAATGGTGTCAGATCCGATCCCTGCGACTAACGGACCTTCGATTCGATGATCTGGCCATACTGTGAGAAGGCTTTCTCAAGGGCATCGCTGTCGGTGGCCCAAGCAAGCCCACCAACAAAGCATCGGAACTCAATTTCTGCAGAAGCCATTGGCAACACACACAAACCCTAAATAATAGAAACAGAGAACCAAGAAGATTAGCACGAAGAGCAATGCTTTGCCCCCGTGTCTTGTTATATAGCGTCCAATCTCTTAACTAGGGTTAACCTCCACCACGCATCGCTCAACCAGGGTTAATTAATTTAGGAGCGGCCTCAGGTCTCAACTCTCAACTCCAGTACTCAGGTCAATCCTCCTTTATTTTATTTTTATTTTTTTTTAATAAAACCACTCTCCACTTGCTTATTTATTCATTTTCCTTCACCAATACAATAATATTTAATAAATGAATAATTATTGATTGGTCTCTCTCCATAAATATAAGCCTCTAAGTAGATATTTAAACTAAATATATAATTATATGGTAATAGCAGGGAATGGTATTAATTAATAATTAATAATTAATAATGAATAAAATGGTGTAATTATTTGGGAGTGATGGGTTGAAAGTGGAAGGAAAGGGAGGGGAGATATTTGAAGAGGTTCCTAAATATCTGAGAGTGGTTGAGACCAAATATCTTATAGGCGGAAGTACAGTAGTGCCCCTGCCTCGCTACCTTCACTCATCTCCTGTTAGACACTTCCTTTCAGCTTCAATTAGGCCTCAGAGCATTCAGATGAACTCAGAGTGGAAAGGGAAACAAATAAAGAAAAAAAAAAAGTAAAAAGTGAGATTATTTTAAAAAAATTCCATATAATTAATATGATTAAAAAAAAAAATTCAAAACTTTTACAAGGTTTCATAATTAATTATGTTTTTTAATATAATCGATTATATTAAAAAATATAATAACTTTACTTTTTAAAATTCATGTTTTTTCAATGATTATTTATATTAAAATTCTAATTTTCTTTTCTTCAAATCTTTTGTCTCAAAACTTTCTATTCGTAATCTCAAAAAAAATCTAAAATACTCTTTATATTTTTTTATAACAATGAAATTTTAAATAATTCTTATATTATAAGAAAGTTAGAAAAAAATTTAAATTTTTTTATAATGGACCATATCTAAATATATCTGATTAAATTGCTACAAGATTAATATAAGTAAGACTGGATTGAGTTAAAATTAACTTAAATAAAATCAGATTAAGATAAAGTTTAATTGAACTCAGGTCAATCCAAAGTTGATCAAGTTAATTATTTTGTTATTAAAATATTAATAATCAGTTTTATGCTAAAATAAATATTATTTAATTATAATATTCAGTAATTAATTTGTATCTTTTTAAGACGGTAAGGACTAGTAAAATAAATTTTTATTTTTCTCAACGACAAAATTAATTGCATCACATTTAAATATGTGATAATTTTTTATTGTGTATTTTGTTTTGAGAAATAATGTTATGTATAATGACATCATACATTAAATAACACCTTTGTCGACATGATTGTGTACCTTAATGCGCGGGAAATAGTACTAATCTTTTTCACTACCACGTGCAATCCCTCACAGCTTATCTATTATGTCATTTGACATACCTTAAATGCTATAATAAATCATAAACATTAGATCTTTCTCTTAGATTTTATTAATAGGGATGTTGGCCTTGGGTTTCTTGAAATAAACTAATTTTTATAATTTAATTTAAATTAATTTGTAGTTTTTAATTTTTAATTTTATTTTTAATAAATATATACTCTTTTTATTTATTTTTTAAATTAAAATATAATGATAATGTATGTTTATATATTAAATAATAAACTAAAAAATATAAATAATTTAATAGAAATTGGGGTTCTCAGGAAGACGTTGGGTGTACTGGGAATTTAAAAACCATTGTTTTTTTCTTGTTTTGGGTGTACTTATATATATATATATATATATATATATATATTTGCGGTTAAAATATAGAGTGAATATATGTTTAATTACTTGTTAATGAATGAGAATTGGTATAGTAATATTTTGGCATAATAATATTCAGCTTGTAAATACCTACTATTTATTAATCATTGTTAGTCAAAATTTATTTTGATATTTTTTTAATTAAATAATTAAAATAAATTATTAATGAAAAATATTAACTATTAAAATGTTTAGAATTTAATTTTATATATGTATTTTTTATTTAAATTTTTAAAATTAAGTTATTTTTAAAAGAAATCATTTTTTAAAAATTATATTTTATAGTCCAATTTATTTAATTTTTCATAAAAAATAAATTTATTTACACTAATATTTGTTATATAATTTATTTTAATTATATTTTAAAATTAATTTTTTATTTAAACTTATATTTTAAAGAATTATCCTTAAATAATTTTATTTAAAATTAAAAAAAGAAAAAGAAATAAGCGTAGGTATTAACGTAGATTTTTTTAGACATATACGAATAAGTACTACTCATACTTGTCTCACATTTTATGTTCTTAATGCCTATATTTCTATGGATTTTCAAGAAATAATAGTAAATAATTTTGTATAAACTTGTTTATTCACTGTAGTTAGGACAAGTCCTGGGCGTAGACAGTATAGGTGCAACCACGTAGGCCCATAACACAACATGGTCACAATTTTCTTTTTTATATATACAAACATTTTTTTATAAATAAATTACTTCTTTTAAGTTAAAATGTGCATTTTTTTTACTATTTTTTTTTACCGCATAACTCGCTTTTTTTTATGTGAGGGAGGGTTACACTATCCAACAAGTATTAGCTTTCAGAATGTTTAAATTTACAAATATAAATAGAATATTTTTTACTTTATTTATCAATTTATAATGGTAGATTTAAATTGGTTGTTTTTCTTATACTCAAATTTCAACGACGAAAAAAATTATAATTACATAATCCATACCATGCTCGTGTTCAAACAATCAATATAGAAATTCTCTGTCATCTTAATAATAAATTTAAACTACTTTATTTTTAAAAACAAAAATAGAAAAATTAGATTAATAGTTTCAAGTATCAAATAAATTGAAATTATACAAGAATTCACATCGGTTCAATCAAATATGATAAACTCAGAGAATATAAATTTTAGAAACATAAATTTATTACTTTTAAATTCGAACATTTCTTTCTTTTTATACAAAATGAAAATGAATAGAGTGAAGTATGTTCTTAACTTGTCATACGGGTATACATATTTTATTTATACGTATATTATGTCTTAGCAATCTAATTGAATAATAGATGATAACATAAAAATAATTAAATTAAAAATTATTATATTCTTTAAAAAATTATTAGAATTATACTATCTGTTTAATATAATAAGATTTAACTTAAATCATTAATAACTTTCTTAGCCGTCTATTAAGAGTTGGGTACATGAGTTGAAGCCCACGGACCAAACATGTAACAGGCCTAAAATTTGTACATAAATGTTTGGTCTTAGTCCCAATATTAGCGGCTTTCTACGTCAGCTCCTTTAATTTTTTTTATTGCATATTGTGTATGCATTTATAAAATAATATTTTAAAATTTAGTTTATGTACTTGAAAAACCATACGAATATAGAAATTT
Source organism: Lablab purpureus (assembly GCA_030347555.1). Classification (NCBI taxonomy): domain Eukaryota; kingdom Viridiplantae; phylum Streptophyta; class Magnoliopsida; order Fabales; family Fabaceae; genus Lablab; species Lablab purpureus. Next base: position 38,540,778 of record CM059262.1, on the reverse strand, counting down.
TTAAAAAAAAGTTTAAATGTTTGGGAGAAACAAGGACCAAAACATTCTTATTCATTTATTATATAGAATATAGGTTAGTGAAATTTGTGTTAACAAACTTACATCATCATCCTTTATTTTTATTTATTTATAATTATACATTATTATATAGAATAATTGGTGGATATTAATTTCCGCGAAGGGGCATAATTGTATGAAGAAGGTACATTTAATAATAAAGAGAGGTATATTTAAGAATTGTCTATATGAAGTGATACATTTGGGCCCAGCAAATGATAACTCATTATGAGTTACGGATATATTTGGGCCTGATATCTGAGGGTAAAACACGTGACCTAAGATATCGGCTGCCAGCACCTCGTTGTTGTCGCCAAAAGTGCTTTTACTAAGGGTGGAGGTAATGTTGAAAACGTGATTAATGACTGGACGTAAAAAAAAAAAAGTAATAAAGATTAAATTTAATATTTAGTTGAAAAGATAATTAAATTGAGGAGGTGCAGAAGTGAATATATAAAGTCAAAGTTATTGGGTTTGGAAGAGAGTTGTTTTAAGAAGCAACGTATTTGACTGCACTGCAAATTCCTTCATAATTAGTTAGCTAGCTGCACACATCGGTAACCTATTATCAGATTTCAACTTCAACGTTCAATAAATGGCGGCATGTCACTGTTAAGTGTTACAACTTCCATCACTCTCAACCAAATCTTCCCTTTTACATTGCCCTATTTTTCTCTTTTTTTCTTTTTAACATTCATTTTTCTTCTACCATCCATTTCCTAGATTAAACATGTTTTTTCGACTCCAATTTCAATTATAAAAATTCAACGTCATCGTTCAATTCTAATTGAAATATTATTTAATTCATCACGTCTAATTTTCAAGAATTGATACTTTGAACACTTCTTGGCCCTATTTTATTTTTCAAAATTCACAAATATATATATCCCTTTTATTTATACCACGCGTCTAATTATTAATATACTTTTTTGTATTTTATTTATCTCTTTTAATATGGCATTGCTATTTTTTTAGTTTTAAATTTAATTTCTATAATTTAAAAACAAAATCTTATTAACTAAAGCAATAAAATATCATAAATAAGTATTATTTATATTTTAAAAAAATTACTATGAATTTGAATATAATTCAATTCTATATTCAAAATAATTATTTATTATAATTAATATAAAACAATTCATGTAAAAAACTGTTCTTATATATAAAATAAATATTTATTTTTTGTGATGTTGGGTATAAAATATCTGTGACTATAAAGTGACGAGTGTTACCTACTCTAGCAGTCATAGAAAAGCAAAAGTCATAATGCTATTATTTTAATTCATAAGGCAACATGCTTATTCTGTTCAAATCTTTCCTTTTTATTTAGTGGGTTATTACGGGACATTTTTAATAGTTAATTTGCTTGTATAGAAAGTTTATGATATTTTTTAATAAAATATATTATTTAAAATGAAAACTTTTTAGAAAAATTAAAATTTTAGAAATAAGAGGAAATAATTTCATTGTTTAAAATTGAGAAATTTGAATTTTTGTATTAAATAAAAATAAATTTATTTTTTTATAATTAAAATTTGTATAAGATTTTTTCATTGACTATAATCAATTTTTTGTTGTTGAAATTGACGAAACCATTTTTTTATTTATGTAAATTATATTTTTCAGTTCAGGTTGATAAGAACAATTTGCGGTTAAAATTATTTTTCTATAAAAATATATTAAATTTTTTTTTTTCTTGGATAATATCTTCTTGATTAATATCAGTAAAGTTTTTTTTCGATAAATTTCTGTCTTTTTTCAGTTATTATTTATTAGAGTTGTTTCTTTATCCGTATCTAGAACAATGCTATTAAAAAACAGTCATCTAAGATTTTAATACTAATGTTTACTAAGAAAACTTTCAACTTTAATGGGCAATGTTTTCATTAATATTAATTAGGAGAATTGTCAGTTAATATTAATTAAAAGAATAATCTAGAAAATAAGTTCAAATAACAAATTCTATTTAATATTATTTAAGATCATTATGATTAACATTAACTAAAAATTAATCTGAATTAATATAAATAAAGATAAATTCCAAATTTTCACACAAGCAACATAATTTTTTCTTTCTTTTTTCTCACTAGCATACTCTACTTAATATTTACATAAATAATATATATTACCATCCAAAATAGTTCCGGTCAAAAAAAATATGTTAGATTTTTAAGAAATAATTTAACAAAGAGAATAAAGCAAATTATATAAAAAAATAAAACACTGTTTCCTACGTAAATTTATAAAGGAAAATGTAGTACTTACAATATGTAAGCAACCGTATAAAAAATATAATATTACTTCTAATATAAAATTTTAAATTTTATATTTATGTTTTTTCTGCTTTTATATAAAATTAATTTTATTATTTTATATGAGATTTTACTGATATTCTCGTACTTGATTTTTTAACATGTTTGAGTTAAATTTTGATATTATTTTTTTAAAATTTATTTTAAAAAAGAGAGTTTAAAAATATTAAAATCTAAAATTTGATAATAAACCGTCTTATTTTTTTATGTTATCCATAATTATATATATATATATATATATATATATATATATATATTGTCTATTTTTAACATTTCCAATTTATTTTTAAATTTTTTAAATTTTTTAAATTAAAGATATATAATTTATAATAATATATAATTTATTTATAACTATATAAGAAAGATTTAATTTATAGTTTTTATATTTCTGTTTTATCTTTAATATATTTTAAATAAGGATTTATAATTTATAATAATATATAATAAATTGAATCCACCTTTTATATTTTTATTTTAATATATTTAAAATAAAAAACAATCTAAAATAATAGGATTCTTACTTTTAGACTTTTTTTAAAAGAAAGGAATAAATTTAAAGAGAAAAATAGTAGAAAATGAAGTTACTTTTTTAAAGGGAGAGATAATAGAAAGTAAGAAAATTTGTTAAAGTTGATAGATAATTTGATTGATGTAATAATTTAAAATTAATTCTGTAATTAATAATAATTAATTATGTTAAAGAAATTAATTAAATTAAAATATAATTATTATAAATATAAATATTTCTCAATTAATGCACTCTCTACTCAAATCTTTTTTCATTGTAGAAAACGTTTTTTAAGGAATAATTCTTTTCATTTTTTCATGTTTTTAATTTTTTATTTTCTCTTTTTTCCAATTTTCTCTTAATATCTTTTCTCTAATTTATTATCCTTGAAAAGAACAAGAGTTTAGTGTACACATTCTGAATTTCTATTTTAGTTTTAGTTATATTTTAAAATAAAAATATTTAAATATTATAAATAATTATAAATTTTTCAAAAACATAACTATATATTTTTTATGTAATTATTATTTAAAAAAGTTCTTTAATAAATTTAAAAACATGAATTCTCGTAAGATAAAAAAATAGAAAATTGTGTTAGTTGAGTAAATCTTTTGACAAATCTTTATTAAAGTAATTAAAAAATATTAATAAACTTTAGTACAAATAATCTTAATAATATTCGCTGAAAAAATATCCAAGTTGACTTTAGTAAAAAATAATTGAAGAAACATCCCAAACTGATACTTTTAAAATATTAAATATAGTTTGACATTAAAGTAGAAAAAAGTTATATTTAGAAATAATAGAAAGGCTTTATAAAAATATTAGTAATTATTTAATCTAAATAAAACGTGTAAAAGTAAAAAAAAATAATTAAATGGATTTTTCTATGTAAACATAGTATGAACACTTTTGGGAAGGAATTATGAGACAGAGAGTTACGACGGCACGTGTGATTGGTTTTAGACGTAATATTTGGTTGGTTGATGAGTGTGGCAGGGAAAAGTGTTCACCTACTTGCGTTGTGCCCTATTAATTGTGAGGCTTTTAAACCACTTCTGCTGCACCAGCTTAGTTCCATTTTGATTTCTATTTTATGGCTATTATAGATTTACATAATCATGGGGATTTTAATGAAATCAAACACTGCTCCACATTAATCTGCTAACAATAAACATATTCAGTGAATTGATAATGCACATAACATAACTTCACTATAATATTGTTCTTTTCTTGGTTTCTCAAAGGTACATGCATCACTGTTTCTGTTTTATATGACTCGTCTCAAACTCTTGTTAATGATGCTTATCTCATCTAACATGCTGCCACCTACCTGGACTCATCTCGGTTCAGCTCCTTCCACAGTCATAACCTATATATTCTATAATCTTAATTATGCGTTCATGCTTTCAACTTTATAATGCACCAAGACACTTTTTAAATTCACATGCCACGGATATAAAATAAACATTTGATTCAGAATTCAAGTAAATATAAAGTCTCCCGTTAAGTATAAATAATAAAGTTGAAGTATATAAAAAGAAAAAATAAAAACTTATAAATATAAAACTTTAATATTTTATGTTAGAAGTGGTATCATTTTTTTTATATACTTTTTTTTAAGAAATTTTTTTAATAATGATATCAGAATCTGAATGTTTTGGTAATCACTTCAAACAAAGATAAATATGTTCTATTATAGTAAAGTTTACGGTAATTATCTAATAACAATTAAAGATTGGTTTTATACTTAAAAAAGAGACAAATAAAAATTTAAATATAGAATAGTCTCATACTTAAAAAATAGACAGTTAAAAATTCATTTATAAATACCATATATAATATTTAAAAAAACATTCAATTAATAAAAGTATAATTTATTTACTAAATTTGAATTGAGTAAAAAATTTAACTTTTAAACAAACAATATGGTAAAACTGCGTGACGAAATCTATTTGCATTGTTTATTAAAAAAAATATTTATAAATCACATGAGCAATGAAAATAAAAGAGAATTTGTAAACGTAAATACAACTTTTATAAAAGAAATTGAAATTGTACACGGAATGCCCCATTTAAAGTTAAAAAATCCTATAATTTTTTTATCCACATTAGACTAACGTTGTTATTCGGTATGTTCTTAAGTTTTTGTAGCCTTAATCTTGAAAACAATTTCAAATTAATTGATATTCTTAATTTTTAATAAAGGAAAATCATTTTATTTCTAATTACAGTTTAACTCCTACATCCTTATGTTTATTTATAACATATAGAAGTAATATTTATTGTGAAAAATAAGACTATTTTAGTAAAACAGTCAAAGAAATAACATATTGATTTAACTTTAATTCATATGAATAACATTAAACATGAAAGAATCAATGTAGATGTAGATTTCAAATTAATTATCATAAAAAATGACAGTTATGCTTTTATTACATAAAATATTTATTAAAAAAATATATAAATATGTGGAAGAGTACTTGAGAAAACGTAGTGGTACACCTTAGCATTGCTTTTTTTTACCAATTAGCTGGGTATAAATTTCTTAAAAGCTATTTGGTTTATTCTATTATAAGAAAACTATATAATATATAAAGAAAAATAAACAACTGCGTATGATATTTAGATATAATGCGAATTATTTAGCAATTCCATATGAATCTAAACAGATATGTAGTATTATCGAGTTATTTGTAATATTAGTCGAAAAGTTTTAATGTTTATATAAATATATCATAAACCAGAGAAATGTATTATCATATTTTGTCTTATATCATAAAAACATATATTTGCAGGTGTTGTTGTCACTGTTTATAATTTAAAAGAAAAATCAAATCAACCAAGTTATTGTATTTTATGAAAGACTTGAGAGAAAGAAATTGGTTGGGTGGTTGAATTAATAAAATAGTTGAGAGAAAGAAATTCCTATTTTCAGTAAGGAATTTATTGTTGTTCAAGTGCAATAAGTATTTTACGTGTGCAATTTTTTTCCTACGCAATATTTAAAAATAATATTATCATTAAACTAATAAACGAAAAATATAATTAATTAGTGATTTATTGGTTTAATTGTAGATCAAGAAAAGAACCGTGTTGATATTTTTCTCACGCGCTATTTAAGTGTTGATATTCGGTTCAAGAAAACAAACAGAGAAACTAGAAGTGCAAACCCTAATGCCATGTTTGTTTTATTAGTTTGAATACGTTTTTATCCATAAAAATTTGGTTATTTTATTTAGTCATTCAAATTAAAAATGATTTTTTATCTATATATAATTAGCAAGTTGGGGATGAATTTTTTTTTATATAAGAAATTGAAGATATATTTTCAACAAGTTTTCAATGGGCCAAGTATTGTATAATATTCATTTTAAATTAATTTACCTTATGTGTATATTGTGATTGTAAACTATTATAATTATAATTATAATCAGAGAATATACTACATGCTACAAATTCTATAGTGATAGAAGTTATATTTTATTTAGATATATATTCTTTTTAGAACTTTATGTTCCAATACTATATATGAATAGTAAGAAATATATGATATTTTTATATTAATTTATCTCTTTCAAAATCACCATTTTTATGTTATTTTATTGTTTTTCACTTCCTCTCCACTTTATGTTCCCAAGCAATTATAATGTAAATGATACAATTTGAAGGATTTATTTTACTATTTTTTTTTCTCTTTTTCCTTTTTTTCTTTCGTTATATAAATAAAAAAATACTTTAACATTTATATAAAATAAAATATTCTTATTTAACCATCAATTTATTATATAATGATATATTAATATTTTATATATAAAAAATATTTGATATTAAAAAAATTAAAACATTAATAATTTGAATTTTCGAGTGAGTATATTTTCCTAACTGATTAGTATAAATTAACATCAAAAAATGTTACAGCAATAGCAAGTGTGTCTAAACTCTGTCATAAAAGAAATATGCCTATAGTCTAAAACAGGATAGTAGTTTAATGGTATTTGGAATTGGAATTAGACATATCCAGAAGCAGCTGTGAAGGAGCAAGATTTTTTCATCAATTCATAAATTTCATATGCTTAGCTCATTTATGTACAAATAAATGTAACCAATGAATGCAGATTCCAGAAACTCCACACTTTTCATAACAGTGGTCAAGCTCCTTTCTTATAATGTTTTCTCTTCAAATATTTTTTTTAAGGAACAAGTGAAAATTATTAACACTTTAAGTTGTTTGGATTCTTCTGGAAGCTATTCAAAGGAAATGTCATTGTAACTTTAAGTGGATTTTTTTATAATTTTTTCTATGATTTCGTTTTCATTCTACACATAAACTGAGTGTGTATTGATAAGTTTAATATGATATTTGGAATCTGAAATCTATGTGAAAAAAATTAAGTTATTGAAATTAATTTTAAGAATCAAAGATTCACAATTGATCTCATTTGACTCCAATTAAAGATACAATATTTTAGGTTCAGCAGCTTCTAGATCTGTTGCTTTTGGTTGAAACATTAAAAACGTTTGGTTTTGGATGTGGCCTACTTCTGAAATAGGTTAAGTTGATTTAGATTTTATTTAAATAGACTTCATCAATTATAATCAAAATATTTTAAAATTTTTCCATACCTTGATTATAAATTATTCATCACAAAATTCGTTAAGAATTTAAATGTGAAAATAAAAATAAAAAATTTAAATTTAATAAAAATAATAAAGTTGAATTGTGTAAAAAAAAAAATATAAATATTGAGTTTTAAGATCTTAGGTTCAAAATGATATAATTTTTTTATATATTTTTTTAACATAGAATAAGAATAAAAATTTCACATTAACTAAAAATGAAAAAATTGAGTTATATAAAAAGAAATAAAAATTCATAAACATTGAATCTTAAAATTTTATGTTAAAAGTGATGTGAAATTTTTATAAAATTTCTAAATATAATATAAATTAATTTTATTATAAGCTCACTTTTTTTAAATCAACGAACTTAACAAATATATATATATATATATATATATATATAATCTTATCTTAGGTTGTAAGTCTACGTAAAGCAAAAAAATAAGAATAATTGAAGTGGTAAAAACGATGTCCTTTTGGCGCCGAAGTGTGCAGGTTCTGTATGAAGGTACCATGCTACACTCTTTTATCACAAAAACTAACTATACCGTGTCACAAAAGTCACGAATCAGATCTCTTTTATTTATGCATACTAATTATTAATTTCTACAGAGAGTAAAAATGTATATTTCACTGCTTATTTCAGGATTTTATTGTCCGTAACGAGCCTGTTTAATTTTTTTAAAACTCCATAAATCAACATGTGTCAAAATTAGAATTCTGCCTTTGAAAACTGAATTTACAGTGTGAAATAAGATTTTTGGAGTTGGAAAATTGGCTGCAATTCTCGATCAAGTTTTTTGATATATATATCTAATAAAATAACATTATTTTAATATTTTTATTTGATTCAATCTAAATTATTTTATTTTATTTTAAAAAAGTTATCACATCATTAATATTGAAGGATGTGAAATAAAATATGAAGTGTTTGTATGTCGTTGCCTTCGGTGCCATATCGTCCATAGCAATTTTGTCTATTTCAGTTTCAGACATGGAAGATACGATGACAGATCAACCACAAAAACTGCGTTGACTTTTTAATGGTCGTTGACTCTTCTACTCACGGGTCACAACTTCATCATTGTAATAATCATTATACCATTTCCTTTTTTTGACTTTGAATATCCATCTTTATCTCTCTTTTTTGTCACATATTCTTTATTTTCATGGTCACATATGATGCTATCAAGAATGCTTTCGTGTTTCAGAAGCCACCAATTGTTTGATCAAAATTTAATGTGCAGCTAACTATTGGCACCACAAAATAAACCAAATAAAGAACCAAGCTTTCTTCAACCCAGAAAGTCCTTCGTTTCAAGTATGAAAGCATTGCATAAAGGTACTATGGTTTTAACTAAATAAATTGTTTTTAAAAAGTTGACTTTTTTATTTTATACGCAGCTTTAAAATGAACTAATTCAAATCTGGACTGAGCCATAAATCATAATGAAAAGACAATAAAATCCTTTTTGTTTTCCTGTTTCGATTTCTTGAAAAATAAATAAATTATTTTAAGAAATAAAAAATTATATTTATGTTAAACAAAAATTTTCATATAAATTAAAATAACCATGTTGAATGAGAGTGTTTTCGGGTTTTTTTTAACAAAAAAAAAACATTTTTTTACATATTTTCTTCACTCCTTGAAACAAGTAAAGATAAATCTGAGTATTTTTTAAAATAAATAATATATCTAAACTAGTCATTCTCTTTTTGTACTCTCTTTTCTGATTTTTTAAGACAAAAGCTAAGCGTTTCTCCTCTGCAGATCATTAAAAAAAGAGCATAAGTGTGTACCTATATAAGCTATTGTCTTTAACACAGCAGCTAAAGTTACGAACCATGCATACACTTCTAATGCAAGAGTTCAACTACTCAATACGCGTTTTACTTTATCACGTTGATCCATACGTATCCCTTCCTTAAGAACTTCAACCAATCTTATTTCTATTTCTGAGCCAAACGTGAAAAGTATTAATACTATTATCTCATTTAATTTCCTTGTGGGGCTGTGAGTGATGGTGAGAAAAGACGAGGGTAATTAAGGTTTTAGAACATGATTACGATACTAATCACCACTTAGGATAAGGGCAATTATTTTCTAACCTTAAATGGAGTAAAAGATGGGGCGAAGACGAAGACCCAAGATCTGATTAATTATTTGTTAATAGTAGTACTCTTAGAAGCATGGCATCAATCCCTATGCAAGATACTATACTACTATTATAAACAACTGGATTATTCCAACCCTAAAATATTAATGCTGCTGACTACTGTGCTATTAAAAAAATTTAAATTCTTTTTCACATATTTACTTCTAATTTTAATAATTCTCATTTTTTTCTTAATTGGGTGGTTTGAGATCAAATTAACGATTAATAAGACTGTTTTTTTTTAATCTAGCAGCCTTTAAAGTTCAAAGGTTTTTTAGAATGTGAACTTGGAATACTATTCCATGAATATCATATTAGTTTCCACATGGTATTTCAATTTTTATGGCAACTAAAAATAGATTGAAAAGTATCCCTAGTTATTCTAATTAGACTTCCAAAAAATAGAAAATTATTAAATATAGTAAAACTATCTGGAACACTCCATGGCTAATACTACATTTTTTTATTAAATCACGCCACAATCTTAAATTTCTATTTTTTTTATAACCAAAAGGGCATGCATGAACATATCATGAGAGGGTCAACTGAAGAATCAGCTAAAAGAAAGTTATGCAAAAGCTGAGGAACATAATAAAAAATTCTTGCTACGGGTTATATATGCATGTTAATTAGCCAGGTTAAATAATTCTTACATTTTTCAAGATTTTAAAATATATTTTGCCAAGGTCAAATATATATTTTTAAACTAATTATAAATATATAAATAAATTTATTTACGTTATTAACTAAACAAATAATATATATTTTTAACTATAATTCTGCTATTTTAAAAATAATATTGAAGTTCTTAATTATTTTTAAGATGCATTGAGTAATGTTGAGATGATAAATATTGAGTAATGTTTTTCAACTTGGACCTAGGTTGGTTATTTTATTATAGTGACTTTTTTCATGCAATTTAAAAAAAGCAACCAAGAGTTTAAATAAATTTTAGTAAAAAATTTAAACTAAGAATTTTTAAATAAGGATAAAGTGTAGATAATATTTTAAAACATATAAGAACTAAAAATAATGTATAAAGTAATTATTAGTATGTACATTATAATTTTTTGTCATTAATTATAATTATTGATGTGATTTTAAAATTTATTGATTTAAAATTAATTGAAACTTGCATATATTTATTGTTTTGTCATGTAAATTTAAATTGGAAAACAAAATTGAATTCAATTATAGTAGAATTAAAATTAATTTGAAATGGAAAGTAAAATATTTACAATACGGATTACCTTCATTGGCCAGGATTATATAATGAACCTAACTCCAAATTAAACAAAAAATTCAAAATTTATCACATAAGAAAATAATTGAATATATTTTAAAAATAATTAAATACCTGAACATTATTTAAAAAAAACACTATTATAATTAAAAAAATTAATTAATAACATGAGTAATTATACTTTTATATTTATAATTAGTTTATATGAGTATAAATAATAAAATATATAAAAATGAAAAAAAGTTGTCATTCCAATAACGACTTCTTACTCAAAAGGTATCCCTTAAATGAGGATTTTTTTTTTAAAAGTAAAATTGTTAATTTAATGACAATTTACTTAAATCTATAAATTTGTTTGAAAATTTATTTAAATCAATAATTCATAATAAAATTATACCATTTTAATGAAAAACTCTTGTTGAATGACTAAACACTTTTATATTAACTGAGAATGAGTTTAAAGAGTATTTCTTTGGAAAAGAAGGTAGGTTTATGTGTAGGTAAAAAGCTATACACAATTATTTTTTCTTGTGATGTGTTTTGTGAAGTTGAATTAATTTTATATTAAATTCTATCTAGTAGTAGAAGAGTTTTAAATATTTTAGATATTGTAATTTTGTTATTAAATTGAGTTTCACTATAAAGATATTTATTATTCTTTTTATTATTTTATGTAAAATAAAAATACTAATGTAATATACAATAAAAATAAACAATATAAATACAAAGTTATATACAAAATTATAAATTACCTTATAAAAAAAATAACAATTTCTTCTAAAATGTACCTTATAATAAAAAATTAAAGAAATAAAAGAAGTACTCTTAACACTCGACATAAATAAAATCGCAGTGTTTAAGAAGTATCCAAATAGTTACTTTTAACTAAACACTTGTTAAAAAACAAAAGAATGGTGAAAAAGTAAACAATAACGTCTTTAGCATTATCTAGTTAATATCGAGAGATTTGTTATGAAAAACGTAATACTTATTGTTATTTTCTTATTATAATGACAAACAAGTAAAAACTTTTACTTGATGAAACTGTGTTAAAAAAATAATTATTAAGCTGATCTAAGTTTTAATGTTATTAATGTTATTGCATTATGCTTTTAATAAGTTTTTCAACAAATTAATTTTTTTATTATTTTACTATATGCCGAAATACAATTATTATGGCATTTATGTTGCATGCCATATAAGTCTACTGTGCACATATATGTTTAAATCATTAATGGTTAAATTTCTAGATATCAAGCTAAAACATAATTTTTCAGGATTTACAAAACTGAGGAATTTTCAAACACCGTATCAATATTCATAATTAACGCAGCTATAACAATTTTTAATAAATTACCACATATTAACAAACATAGTAAAATATGTTGCACGGATTTAATTTGTAATTCCTCCGTGGTGCTCTTGGTTGAAATTTGTTACTAAGTGAATTTAACAAATTTGTTGAGTGCATACATTAAATTTGAGAGTGGGGTTCACTTTTAGAATGAATTTCAACATAACAAAAATTTATTTGGTGGTAAATTATGTATTATTTGCAATTTTGCATCTACTTACACTTTCAACTAAATCAAATTTATCGATCTATCAAGTTTATAAATTGCTAAATAATTAATATAAGACTTGAATTTCTTATGATAATCATTATTTTTAAATTTAATTTTCTTAAAGTTGATTTTAGTGTAAAACATAATGATGGATACATAATTCAATCACACAATTATATTAAATATGTTAATCTAATCAAACTCTTTAATAAGTCTTGGAACTATTTTATATATGTTTTCGTAATCACATTCCCAATGCACACTATAATCATCACAAGACGCTTTTTGAAAGACACATTCGTATTAAACATGTGTTATTCGATCAAGGTAGTTTATGCACCTATTTTAAACTTGACACATAAATCTCTTTCAGTTTCTTATCATTGGACGTCTCTTAATATATATGATTAGATCACCGAAAGTCAAGATATTTTTTTAAACATTAATGACTAACATGTTCATTATCACCACCTAAGGCATGACACTGTCTCATGTATCCCACCCATACCCACGAAAGCCACTTGTAAAAGGTCACATGTCATAAAAATATCACATATATATTCATCAAGAATTTTTCACTTATATAAGACATATATCATACAAATATCATCATCATCACATACACATACACATATTAATTATATATCTCAACATATAAAATCAATACTTAGTACAACACATGCTAACAAACATATACATCATTTGTGTGACTTATACTTAAACAACCACACACACATATACAACATTATGTTTCTTGAACAATCTCATCTCACTTGAGTGACATCCCTTTCCTATAAATAGAAATAAGTCACATTGCTTGAGTGACAACAAGTCACTTAAATGTCCCATTACTTGATTGTCACAATGTTAGTTGAGTGACATATATGTATTATACTCTTCAAATGAGTTTTAGAACCTTCAACCACCCTATCACCTGTGTTTAAGTGACCAACCCTCACTTAAGTGTCTTGCACACTGTCTCGACATCACTTGAGAAACATGTTTTTAGAGTAAAGATAATTATTTTTGCCTTTTCCTCACTTAAACTAAAAGTTATCTCTTGAGTACCCATATGTTTCTTAAGCGATGGGTAAGTGGTAGGTGTAATGATTAAACACCACTTGAGTATTTTTTTAATGACATTATTTTGCTTAAATGATATTCAATCCGCGAACTTACTTTCTCATCCAAACAAAGTAGAAACAATGAAAACATCAAACCCACATGCATTCTAATGCATTAAAATACATCTTTTACCTTGTTTCAACTTTTAATTTCGTTCAAAAACACATTTTAAACATTTTCTTGCTTTAAAAAAATTATTAATTCCACGTTAAGTTAGCATGTCTTCTTATTTTGTACAAGCAATTATGTATATTTTCACCTTTATATCTATAAATTATAACCTCACTCACTTCACATGTATTTAATAATCCCAAGGTGTAAAGTATTAACTTTCTATACTTAGATTGAAGTTTGCCTATTATCAAAACTTCTTTACAATACTTTCAAAAGAAACTAAATCAATCCAAATAATCTTCAAAAATCAAACCCTACATAAGTGACATCGTCTATCAACAAACCACCAAAAAAAAATAAATATTACTATTAGTAAGAATTAATCCACTCACTTCAAACTTTACTCTCTTTAATTTACAAAGATCTTTATTTTCCAAACTTTTGAAGAATATAATCTAATAACATTACAATAATAAGAATATTATTTAAACTTAAAAAATTTAAAATATAATTTCAATGAGTTAGAATTCTAAATAAAATAAATGAAATAAACAATCAATATAATTCATTTAAAACATAAATTTTAAAATAAACTTATATATACGAATAAATAAATAAATAAAAACACACACACACACACACACATATATATATATATATATATATATATATATATATATATATATATATATATATAAAGAGAGAGAAAAAGAGAAGAGGGGGAGGAGGAATGAGCATCTGATTAGCTAGTTGGTGAGACAATAGCTTACCAAGGCGATGATCAGTAGTTGATCCGAGAGGATGATCAGCCACATTGGGACTGAGACACGGCCCAGACTCCTACTGGAGGCAGCAGTGGGAAATTTTCCTCAATAGGCGAAAGCCTGACGGAGCAATGTCGCGTGAAGGTAGAAGGCCTAATCATATTTATTTATTTTCAAATAAATTTTAATATTTTAAAATAAAATTTTAATTGTATTCATAATAAAATTAAAAAATATTTCTTTATTTTATATGGATTTTTTCACATGAAAGGGGTTTTTCAATATATTTATTTATTTTTAAAAATATTTGTAATCTTTATTATGATAAACTTTAATATATTTTTTCACCCTTAAAATTGTAGTTAAATTTTTATTTTCTTTATTACAATAATGGTTTTATTAAATTATTCATGAAATTAGTTTAATACATAATTTTGTTTGAACAAAATAACTTTCTTCTCTTAAAAAAAATCAATGAAAAATAATATAAATTTTTATTTATTTAAACTTTTGTGATTAATACTTAAGTTTATTTAATTAATATGGTATATAATAAAAAATTAAATTTCCACTAAATTTATTTTGTCATTATTTGAAATAAATCTTGAATTTTAAAACTTTAAATTTTAAATGGACATACTTTGCGATTTTTATTTTATTTTGGTATATCTAAATAAATTCATGCTAAGAAATTAACTTTACATAATATTTTTTTTAAAGACGTTAGAAAAATTTTCTATCAAAAGAGATTTTGCCTTAAAATGAACTTTGAAGATAATTATAAAATAAATTTGACTTATTTTACAACTTTTTGTTTTAAATTTTAAAATTAAAGTAGAAGAAAAAGGAAAGTGAGTTAAGTCTAAAATAAAAATATCCTATTTTTTTAGAGTCAAAATATATTTTAATTTCTTAAACATCATTTATTAATATTTACATGATTTATATTATGGTTAAATATATTTTAAGTTTGCGAATTATTTATTAAAATTTATTTTATTTTTGAAATAAACTTTAATTTATTTGATTTTTATACTTTTTAAATAAATATAAATAAAAATATCTTTAACAAGAAAGATAAAATATAATTTTAACATTAGTTTATAAAATATAAAAATATAAAAATTTAAAATTTAATAAAAAAATAAAATATAATTTTATCAGAAGATAAGATTTTTAAGTCTAAAGATTAATAATAAGGTTTGAATTTAAATGATATAATATAATTGTAGCAGAGGCAAGAGAGAAAGGACAATTTTTTTCAGATAGCTGTCTATGGATAGGATGGGTAATAAAAACAGTAGATTAATTTGTGTTTTTCTTTTCAAGATTAGATGTATTTTTTAAGGGATAAAAATGTGTATACGTTGGATAAAACAGATCAACGACAAAACTCTGTTTTCAGGTAAAAATAACGCCCCATTTTGAATTTGAAATAACTTTAACGTGGAACACTCCTATGTTTAGTATTAATTGTTGATTTGCTATTAGTTAATTAACTTGTTTTTTTTCACCACTTCATATGCTTATATAAGTTGGATTCAAGGACACTTAGTAGCTCAACTAAGTAGGATTCTTTTGACGCAAAAGTTAACCACGTTGACTCCATTACTTTGGAAAATAGAATATGAAATTCCTGCTTAAGTTTGAACTCTGGTTAAAGTACAAAGCCTACTTTTCTTAATTACTTTAATCCCTTTCTTTCTACAATGATTAAATGCCATGAAATCCTTCTTCTTTAAGATGGGTCAATAGTCAAATTTAGGAGAGACAAAAACAAGAGTAAGAAAAATAATTTTGTTGAAGAAATTCTCAGAGAATTTACCCAATCTTTAAAATTGTGAGTTACATCTGTTTTCAATAACAAATCTGTTATAGTTTTGACAGTTAATCTTAATCAAAAGTCGTTGCTGAATAAGAACTATCTTACCCACTACTACAAAATAATTTATATCCAAAATATTACATGATCCAAGTATATATATTCATTTCAACTCGAATATTCTAAATTTAATGTCTGTAAATATGAATATTATGGACCTATTAAGTACACAATATTACCCATAATTATGTTAGCACACAACGGAGCACAATATTATATCCATTGAGTTGTAGCTTCCCTTGGATGAGTAACATGTCAATTAGTCAAATGCATTTAAAGAGGCACACACAATTAATTTCCCAAAAGACTCTTGTAATTACACTAAAAATTAACAAGTGAAACAAATTTTGATGATGAATAATAATAAATTGGAACAGGTAAAATAGTCATGGAGCGTTGAATATATAAATAAAAATTGGCTTAAATTTATTTACCAAAAGGTGGAGAGAGAGAGAGAGAGAGAGAGGGAGGTTAGAAGGAAGTGGTGTCCTGAAACAGAGAGTACAATAACATAAACATGTAACACAGAGACAAAGGTGCAAAAGAGAAGAAAAGGGAAGAGAAGAGAAGAAGAAGAGAAGCTTGCATATTAAGGGAAGATATTAGAATAAATAGACAGTGTTAGCGTGGCCTTTGCTGGACTTGGCGGGATTTCCGGTGCCGGATTCAGTGTCGGCTTGCATTCCTCACTCACTGCAATTCTCTCTCATTCTCTTTCTCTTTCTCTTTCTCTTTCTCTTCTTCACAGAGAAAGAAGAAGAGAGCAGCCACAACCACAACCACAACCACAGAGAGCTACCTACTACTCTTTTGTCTGTGTGGTCTAGCCATTCTCTCTCCAATTTGTTATTTTTATCTCAGGCCCCCATCGTCATATTAATAATATCTTTCTCTTTTTTATTTTTTCCAAATTTAAAAATTTCCCTTTTCCCTCTGTCTTCCGTCAACTGAAGGAGGATTCGGACAGAGAGATAGAGATAGGGAGAGAGAGTAGGTAGAACAATACAACCTCAGATACAGAAGAAAGGAAGAAGCACAGAAAGCGATACAGATTTGGCAGCCGTCGAAACTGCGAAGCGCCGAAATAGAGCAAGCCCTGTGATTCCGGTAAGACTCGTTGGGTATTTGTTTTTGTTTTTGTCCTCTTTTTATTTATTTATTTATTATTATTATTATTTGGGGGTATGTGATATATTAGAAAGATGAATACTTTTCTGAGAAAGAGAAATGTAAATGTGTTGGGTGTGTGTGCAGACATTTGATGGAAATGGATGGATCTTTGGGTCAGCGTTGGTGAGATGGGGACTGTGTGGTTTGGGTTGTTGTTGCTGCTGGCGGTGAGTCAGGTGACATTGGAGCAGATTGAGCCACTGAGTTCCCCTGAGGAGCGAGAATCGTTACTTGAACTGAGGGCTTCTCTGGGGTTGAGGAGCAAGGAATGGCCAAGAAAACCAGACCCTTGTTTACTCTGGGTTGGCATCACATGCCAGAATGGTCGAGTCGTTGGGATCAATATCTCTGGGTTTAAAAGAACCAGACTTGGGAGGAGGAACCCGCAATTTTCAGTGGATGCTTTGGCCAATTTCACTCTCTTGCAGTCCTTCAATGCCTCCAATTTCCTCCTTCCTGGACCTATTCCTGATTGGTTTGGTCTCTCCCTTCCTTCTCTCAGAGTGCTTGATCTTCGTTCTTGTTCCATTGTTAATGCTATTCCCTCCACTCTTGGCAATTTGACCAACCTCACTAGTCTCTATCTCTCTGACAACAACCTCAATGGGAATGTTCCTGAGTCTTTGGGTCAACTCTCCGCCCTTTCGATTCTTGATCTTTCCAGGAATTCTCTTACTGGCTTCATACCAACGTCTTTTGCGTTTCTTGGGAATCTTTCCTCCCTTGACATGTCTGCCAATTTTTTGTTGGGGCCGATTCCCCCTGGCATAGGTTCTCTTTCCAGGTTACAGTACTTGAATCTTTCCAACAATGGACTTGCCTCTCTGCCTTCCCAGTTGGGGGGTCTAACTAGCTTAGTTGTCCTTGATCTTAGTCAGAATTCTTTTGCCAGTGGCGGACTGCCCCCGGATTTGGTTGGGTTGAGGAACTTGCAGCGGATGATACTCGCCAACAGCATGCTCACCGGAGTTCTGCCAGGGAGACTGTTTACTGGTTCATTGCAGTTGCAGTTCCTGGTGCTGAGGCAGAACAATTTTAGTGGTTCTTTGCCTGTTGAGTTGTGGTCTCTGCCAAGATTGAGCTTCCTTGATGTGTCTGCCAATAATTTGAGTGGTCTGCTTCCTAATTCGAGTCTGGCTGCTAATGCTACTGTTGCGGTGCTCAATATTTCGCACAATAAGTTTTATGGAGGCCTCACTCCTGCTTTGAGAAGGTTTGGGTTTGTTGATCTCTCAAACAATTATTTTGAGGGCAAGGTTCTGGATTTCATGCATAATGTATCTCTAAATAGCAACTGTCTCCAGAACGCAACAAATCAGAGGTCAACGGTGGAATGTGCATCATTTTATGCAGAGAGGGGGCTCGATTTTGATAATTTTGGACACCCGAATACAACACAACCTCCTGCCTCCCAAAGCTCCGGAAAGAGCAACAAGACTAAGATTATACTGGCTGCAGTCTTGGGTGGATTGGGTTTAATTGCACTTTTGGTGTTGCTAGTGGTTCTGTTGCTTCTGTGTGCTCGTAAGAGGGGTCATTCAAATCAGAGAGGAAATGGTGTGGGTCCTGCTCCTGTTGGCAGCAGTCCTACAAACCCCGGTGTACCAATTGAATTTCCAAATGTAGGAGACTCATTTACATATCATCAGTTGCTCCAGGCAACAGGAGATTTCAATGATGCAAATCTTATCAAACATGGCCACACTGGGGACTTCTTCAATGGTGTTTTGGAAAGTGGGATTCCTGTCGCCATCAAAAGGATTGACATGCGATCAGCTAAAAAGGAGGCTTACCTGTCGGAGTTGGACTTCTTCAATAAGGTTTCTCATCAGAGATTTGTTCCACTATTAGGTCATTGCTTAGAAAATGAGAATGAGAAGTTTCTGGTTTATAAAAACATGCCAAATGGGGACTTGTCTAATTGCTTGTTCTACAAAAATACTACATCTGAAGATGGTACTTTGCAATCACTGGACTGGATAACCAGGTTAAAAATTGCTACTGGAGCGGCAGAGGCCCTGTCGTATCTACATCATGAATGTGTTCCACCCATTGTTCACAGGTATTTTCAGATTTCCTTCTTGCTTGAGTTTTATTTTTTATTTCCCTATTGATTGCTTTAACAACCCGGTATATTTGAAGCCTGATGCAGTGCCTAATTTCATAAACTGTGAACTCTCAACAGCTTGTTCCCACTTCATCCCTGGATGCATCTTTGTTAAGGGTTCAACCTCCTAAAGTGATCCCCTTTATAATTCATATGGATCCATACTCTTTGAACTAGTACGGCCAAAATTACTGTTTTTCCAAACCGTTTTGGTCATGAAATGTGAAGGTTACTGTCATAAGTTTTGGCATTCGTTTTTATATCTTTTAGGTGACTGAATATAAATTTCCCGTGTCTGGACTTGTCATTATTGTTAAGTGTCATTATGCATTTCCATCTAATGGAGCTGTGAGATAAAGGTTGAGAGAAAGTCCAACTTGTGAGTGCATTCCGTCTAATTGATTGGGGCATCTCAAACCTGCATGGGATAAATTAGTCATTAGTTTTCATATCGAAAGTTCAATCTCAAATCTAAATGGTATGCTAGAAGTGATATATCTATCTTCTAATTATTATAGGGATATTCAAGCAAGCAGTATACTTCTTGACGACAAATACGAAGTTCGGTTGGGAAGTCTAAGTGAAGCCTGTGCTCAAGAAGGTGAAATTCATCAAAGTAAGATCACTCGGTTTCTGCGGTTGCCTCAGTAAGTACTCTACCAACAATGTATTCAATGAATCTCGTGAAAAATATGTCTGAGAGGTCAATGAATAATCTATGAAGTCCTTTACCCTGTTCCTTTCTTTCGCATATCCTTCCACTATGTCATTAATTCATGGTTTGGTTGCATTGTGATTTTTGAGCAAGTTTTGTATTCTTTATTTACAAATTACAAATGCACATTATTTGTTATAATTTTTTCTATTTTTTTTTTCTAAATGTGCAGGTCCTCTGACCAAGGCCCATCTGGTAAGTAGAAACTCAATTTTAGTTTTTGGATTTGTGATCTGTTCTTTCCTTGATTGCATGTTTTTTCATTCATTATACCTATGACAAATATTTCCTGCAAGCTATGAAAATGTCTTGTCCCCTACCCGAAGCCCTGTCGGATTGATTCTGAAATATAAGGTGTTTTTGAACTCAATAATAGACTAATCCTAGTTTTTTGAATGTTGTGTGTGACTTCAGGAGCACACAATTTTTTGCAGCCGAAATTGATGTGAATTAGTTGATCTTTATGGTTTGGTTTTTGTGGACTATCAGCCTATCACCAAGGTGTGAACAGCAAGTCTCAGTAGATATGGGGTTTTAGTGTCAGTTTCAGAATTCCTTTTGGGCATATAGAATAGAAAGGAAACATGTTTTTGCCTTTACCACTTTGCCCTGATAGTTTCGTGCTATCAAAATTCATTTACAGAAAGGCAGTTGAAAACCGTTCTGATTATCTAGAATTATGAGATTCTATTCACACTGAAGTAGTTAAGTGGTCAATATGTATGTGGGGAGATTCTATTCCTGTTGTCTTGAGAAGTTCTACTGTTTCATTCGTACAAAAACACAGTAGAACACCCAGGGATTTGTCCTTGTCTTTCACAAGTGCAAGTGTATGAATTTGAGTTCTTCCGTTGAATCATTTTTTTTTTTGCTCGGCGAAAGAGTTTATATATATGTATATATTTACAATACAGTACCCTTAACCCCATCTTCCAGATTCAAGTGCTTCACTATTACAAATGCACAAAAATCCCTGAACATGTAATTCAAAGTCAATAACATATTGGAAATATGCTCCATCAATTTCACCAGCCCTCCGAATTGGCATATCATAATGCAACCTAATAGAACAAGCCTTCTATTTGTTGTCACCAGCCAATAATACTATGATGAATCATTTATACTATTAGATTGATCTTGTTTTTTTTTGTATGTGCTTATTGCTAAGTGTGCTTTCTTCATTTTTGGCTCTAGGTTTGCATGAATACAGCGAAATAGATGTTGAGCAAGGCTGATAAATATTTTTTTCAATCCTTTCATTTCTGTCAAACAGGTTCTTCAACAACAATTTGTGCCTACGACGTTTATTGCTTTGGAAAAGTTTTACTTGAACTGGTGACCGGTAGGCTGGGAATGAGTGCAGCCAGTGACGCAGAAGTAAAGGAATGGTTTGATCAGATTCTACCTTGCATTAATATGTATGAGAAGGAACTTGTGACGAAAATTATTGATCCATCGATGGTTGTTGATGATGATTTCCTAGAGGAAGTATGGGCTATAGCCATAGTTGCCAGATCTTGCTTAAATCCCAAACCTACAAGGAGACCCCCAATGAGATATATTCTGAAGGCTTTGGAAAACCCTTTGAAGGTGGTGAGGGAAGAAAATTCCAGTTCTGCGCGGCTTAGAGCAACCTCTTCTAGAGGTTCTTGGAATGCTGCTACTTTGTTTGGGAGTTGGCGTCAGAGTTCTTCTGATGTAACAGCAACTCCAGCAGCCTCTGGTATAAAACTAGAAAGAGCTAGTAGCTTAAAACTGTCAGGAACAACTGGGTCGCAGTCACAGGGTAGTTTCCACAATGGCGGCGGTGAGATTTCGTTGTCGCGGAGGCGACACTCGAAGGAGATATTCCCGGAGCCTTCAGGCGTTCATGATGTAGAGAGGTTGGAGCTGGAATGAATAGAGAGTTGAGTCATAAATTTAATTCTTTTGGTAATGAGACTGCTGCCCTTTTCTTCTTCTTTTGGTATTTGAAACTGGAAAGTGTTGATTGTACATGTGAGTAGACAAAGCAGCTCCCAATTCCTTGAACTCATGATGAAACCTCTCAAAGGGGGTTGATTGTTTTTCTTTTCAGTGGTTTTGGATACAGAGTGATGGAGTGGAGAGATAGAGATACAGAGAGCAAGAAGGCCAAGTGCTGTGGTAGATATGGATACTTCTTTGACTTGGCTTGTTTCCCACTGAAACAAGCCCCATTTTTTCACCTGTAATTGATTTTTTTACCCTTTCTCTCGCCTCCCCTCATGCAATGTAAATTTTAATGTGTTAGGATATCTTCATTCAGATCATATTTGTTTTTATTCTGGAAAAAAGAAGATAACATCAAATTTGAAAGAATGAAAAAGGAAACAGGTTATACTTGAGTTTGTTTTGGCCTTTGAAATTGGGAGAATATTTTTATTTTCAAAAATTATAATTTTTCAAACTATTAAATCTTGTTTGATGTTGGAAATCTTACATTGTCCCTGAAATATGACTTCAGATATTCTTAAAGGATTCTTCGGTGGTTAAAATATGATAAGATAGAATACCATCTAAGATTAAGACAAGAGTATGATAATCTTTAATTTTATTTGGTGGTAGGTGCATACTAACGACATTTTTGTGTAGAGGTTATAATGTTGTTTTATTTTATTTTGTTTGAGTTTTATTATGTTACGTTATTTTGAAGAGTTATTTTTTTAATTTTTATTTTAATATAAATTTTTTATAAAACTTTCATTCTAATTAATATTTTATTTAATTATTGAGATAAATATATATTTTTAATAAAAATATTTATTTTATTTTATTTTTATGATTCTAATTCTTAAATTTTATGTTATGTTTTCAATTCAGAAGCTTTTAAAGCATTTGTATCATATGGACTATAATATGAGATTTATATTTATTTTTAGTAGATTTTAGCATATCACATAATTATTATATCTTATGATTTTTTTTTCAATACAAGTCTTATAAAATCTTATTTTATAATATATTATTTATATTTTAATATATTAATTTATTAAAATAAGCAAATAATTTTTTATTGTACGACACAGTTTTTTGTAAGACTTTAGATGTTATGTTAATATATTTTAATGGAAAAGTTTTATTAGGTTCCTGTCTTAAACTTATGATCATGAGTTACTCATGTAAAAAAATATTTTTATAAAACTCATATCTTAACCTTATGATCCTATGTATAACCTTTGTAATAAAGATGGTCTAATAGATTGTTGCAGTGTGAATAATAATAATTATAGTTTTTGACAATCACAAATTAAAGTGTAACAATAATAACAATGTCAATGACCACAATGACA
Source organism: Lablab purpureus (assembly GCA_030347555.1). Classification (NCBI taxonomy): domain Eukaryota; kingdom Viridiplantae; phylum Streptophyta; class Magnoliopsida; order Fabales; family Fabaceae; genus Lablab; species Lablab purpureus. The sequence continues at coordinate 38,517,126 of CM059262.1, read as the reverse complement.
ATAATAGAAGAGAATGGTATGAATAATAACAACAATAATGATAAAAGTAATAATGAAAATATTGATAGTTGTTATGATAAGTGGTTATCTTAAGACTTGTGATAGTAGTAATTGTTATAACAATTGTGATGACTATCATAGTTATTATGTCCATGGTGATGATGATGTGATGGTGAATATTGAGAGAGAGTCATGATGATAGTTATTATTAGAATAATAAGTATGACAATAACCATCATTACCACGTTAGTGGTAACGTGGTAATGATTGCTAGAAGAATAGTAATAAACATAACAACAATATTGACAATAATAATGAAAATACTGACAATGTGATAATAATAATGAAAATAGTAACATACGGATGATGATAACTTGAAAACAATAATAAGAATAACATAAATGTGAAAACAATAATGAAGATAACCACAATGTGACAAGAATAATAAAGATAATAATAATAATAATAATAATAATATTTTAATGATAATTTCCATGTAGAGGTTCATGATAGATATATAGCAAAAGTATAAATGGATATTGACTATTCCTACTTTATTATTATTTTTAATTTAATTTTTTTTCAAAAGTAAAATAAGTTATATTGATAAAATATGATATACAAATTACAATAGAATGAAAAAAATAATATTATATTGTTAGACCAAACAAATGATAAAAATAAGATATAATAATTAACTTATTATATTTACTCCACCAAATTATTTTTTAAGAATTTTTGGTTATAATCATTGGGTGTTGGTGATTTTAATATTTTATTTAATTGTTGGGATAAATATATATTTTTAATAAAAGTATTTATTTTATTTTATTTTTATGAATCTAATTCTTAAATTTTATGTTATGTTTTCAATTCAGAAGCTTTTAAAGCATTTGTATCATATAGACTATAATATGAGATTTATATTTACTTTTAGTAGATTCTAGCATATCACATAATTATTATATCTCATGATTTTTTTTTTCAATACAAGTCTTATAAAATCTTATTTTATAATATATTATTTATATTTTAATATATTAATTTATTAAAATAAGTAAATATTTTTTTATTGTACGACACCGTTTTTTGTAAGACCCTAGATGTTATGTTAATATATTTTAATGTAAGAGTTTTATTAGGTTCATGTCTTAAGCTTATGATCATGAGTTACTCATGCAAAAAAATATTTTTATAAAACTCATGTCTTAACCTTATGATCCTATGTATAACCTTTGTAATAAAGATGGTCTAATAGATTGTTGCAGTGTTAATAATAATAATTATAGTTTTTGACAATCACAAATTAAAGTGTAACAATAATGACAATGTCAATGACCACAAGGACAATAATATAAGAGAATGGTATGAATAATAACAACAATAATGATAAAAGTAATAATGAAAATATTGATAGTTGTTATGATAAGTGGTTATCTTAAGACTTGTGATAGTAGTAATTGTTATAACAATTCTGATGGCTATCATAGTTATTATGTCCATGGTGATGATGATGTGATGGTGAATATTGAGAGAGAGTGATGGTGATAGTTGTTATTAGAATAATAAGTATGACAATAACCATCATTACCACGTTAGTGGTAACGTGGTAATGATTGCTAGAAGAATAGTAATAAACATAACAACAATAATGACAATAATAATGAGAATACTGACAATGTAATAATAATCATGAAAATAGTAACATACGGATGATAACGTTAATGTGAAAACAATAATAAGAATAATGTAAATGTGAAAACAATAATGAAAATAACCACAATGTGACAAGAATAATAAAGATAATAATAATAATAATATACTGATGATAATTTCCATGTAAAAGTTCATATGATAGATATATAGCAAAAGTATAAATGAATATTGACTATTCCTACTTTATTATTATTTTTAATTTAATTTTTTTCTCAAAAGTAAAATAAGTTATATTGATAAAATATGATATACAAATTACAATATTATTAGACCAAACAAATGATAAAAATAAGATATAATAATTAACTTATTATATTTATTCCATCAAATTATTTTTTAAGAATTTTTAGTTATAATCATTGGGTGTTGGTGATTTTAATCTAAAATTTTAATAATATGTTAATAATGTCTTTAAGAAGAGCAGTAAGTAATTTCTAGTATGTAATTTATAGCTTATTTAATTTTATTTTATTACTAGTATATTTTAATACATTTTTTATTATTTTTTATGTTTTTTTACATATTATTAATTATTTTAATCTTATACATATATATTAGATTACTTTTACTTTTAGTATTTGTTGAGTTACATTTTAATTTTTTTATATCATTCAAATTAAAAAAATTAACATTATAAATTAGATATCAATATAATAATAGTTTAAATTAAGAAATAAAAGAAATGATTTTTTTAAAAATAAATAAAAATTAAATCTGATTAATACTCATTACATCAAATTATTTAAATAAAATTATTTATCTAAATAAGAAAGCCTTTACAACTTTTCAAAATATAAATAAAATTACTAAAATTTTAAAAAAATATTTTTTTAAAAACCATCTAAAAGTATAATTATATAATAATATATTTGTTTTAAAAAATAAATTTAATTTATATAATAAAACTTCTATAATTATATATTTTTATGTTATTTTAAATTTATCAACTAATTTATTATATTATTTATCAAATAATTTTAATATAATAAGTTAGTTTATAAACTCAAAACTTATAAATCAAAAGTTTATCAGATTTTTATTCAAATAATTTTATAACAAACATATAAAAACTAAACTTCCTTACATAAACTAAACATTAGAAATAAATGTTTTCAACTTCAAATTTCTGAAAAGCTACTTTTGTTTATCAAATGTCATGCATCAATATTGTTTGTCACATTATTGATGCTTCAATTTCAGTGTCCTTTAGAGAAAATGATTGTTTTTACTAATTTTCATGAAAAAATAATTTTAACTAATTTAAATACAAGGTTATTAGAGTAATGTAATAAATATGACTGGATATCGATAATGAAAATTTTGGAAAATATTACAAGGATGACAGAAACTGAATGTTAAAAAAAAGAAAAGAAAAGGTCCCACCGAGATTTGAACTCGGGTTACTGGATTCAGAGTCCAATGTCCTGACCACTAGACCATGGGACCCTGTTGTATTTATGAAATATAATGTAATTATATAAATGCACAGAAGATAGTCAATTTTCCTGTCATTTGATAATTTGTGATAGATTTATCACTTATCATATGTTATGTTTGAGAAAAAAAAAAATTGTTCTATTAATTATAAAAAAAATCCCATTAAATTGAGGGGCGTGAATATTTATCAATTTAAGAAATTCTTATGATAATTTCTTATTTAGGGTTTTATATTTGAGGATTTTTAAGAAAAAAGGGGAAAAAATTCATTAAGATGAAAGAGATATCATATTGCATAATACAAAAGATCTTCGTATATTTAATAAGTAATACATAAATGTATTTTTAGTATTTTAATAAATTTATTTTATTTATTAAATTATATTTTCATAGCTTAAAATTAATAAAAAAGGTTTACTTTTTCATATAAGCATAAAAAAGGAGCAAGAAAGAAAGAGCATCTGTAATGAGATGTTGTAATGAAGATTTCTCTTTACATTCTCGCAAGAAATGTTAGGAATGCGTTATTCCTTTCATTTGTTTCATCTCTTTAAAATCTAAACTAATTCAATACTAGTTTCATGAGATATTAAGTTTATAATTTATAGTTTTTATACTATTGTAATTTTTAATATATTTATAAACATCACATATTTATTAATACAAATAGTTTAAATTTTATTTCATGATTTATTTTAATATTTTTTTTTCATATTATACTTGTTTAACTATTTTATTTCATGATTTATTTTAATATTTTTTTATATTATACTTGTTTAACTAGTTATAATAGATAGTAAATAATTAATTTTTATATTTTTTAATTGTTATGTTTATACCAAAATTCTTGTTTTTATGATATAATAAAATTTGAAATTAAAAATATTATAAAAAACTTTTTAAGAGGATAAAAGGGGTTAGAAACCTTCTTTTTTATCATAATTACTTTATTAATATCGATGTCCTGTTTTGCTTTTTTTCATGAATAAGTTTGATAGTAAATAATTAATTTTTATATTTTTTAATTATTATGTTAAACTAAATCTTTGTTTTTATAATATAATAAAATTTAGAATTAAAAATATTATAAAAGACTTTTTTATATTTTTTAAAAATTTATATTAGTCGACCCGGAGGCAAACCTCCAACTATGTAGCACGGATTGGACTTTAATATATGTATTTAGAAAAAAGTATCTAATTTTTTATATCCTTAATAAACTTGCGTTAATTTTATTTATTAGCATTTCTTTTCGCACCTTTAATTCTAAAAACGAAGCAAGACTATCAATGTTGAAATATTATCAAAACTAAAAAATGTTTTCAAGATTGATGTAATATTATTTTCAATTCAACTTTTCCTTAGATTTTAAATTTTTTAAAATCAAATAAAAAAACAAATACTTTTTCATATTGTAAAAGTTGTTGGAATACTCTGAATGTAAGGATCAGAATGAAAGAGAAATGAAGAAGATGGTTGTTTTGGTGGAAGAAAGAGAATTTTTCAAATTTTTATTTCACCCCACCTACTTTCTAATATCACCCCTATTCCTTATCCTTTTTGTTATTATTGGACAGAAAAACCCAAAATAATATAATCACTATCTGCACCATCTAAAGTTCTAGTCTCACCTATAAACTTAAAAAAGGTTTGTTCAAAGTTTTATTAGTGTTGAATTTCCAATAATATCTCTCTATAAAAATCATAAATGTGAAGATGAATTCATTGTAATGAGAGTGATCTTATTCTTAAGAAAAAGACGGTTAGAAATTAAAATATGAATAAAGTTTTAGGTTAAATAAAAATAAGAAAGTAAAATTTCATATAAAAAAAACCCTATAAACGTTAAATCTTACTTTAAATTCAAGACAATATTAAATATTTTAAAGTATCACTATTGCGAGAATCATACTTAAAATTATTGGACTGAAATATGATTGTCTTAAATAAAATATTATTTATTTCATTAAATAAGTTATGATGTGAGATAATTAATTAGTAGGTTGAAATTAAATAATATATTATTTAATAAAATCTTGTAAGATTCTTAAATAAAAATTGAATATAAAGTCTTAAAATTGAGGTGAGATAATATGATGTAAGAAAAATAAATTAAGATCTTTAGATTGTAATTATTGCAATGAAAATGTAGTTGTATGAGCTTGTTCATGTCTAATTAGTCTTATTAGGATTGAATATCCCATAATTTTTGCATGACAATTTTCTAAGACTTAAATATGTCTTAAATAAATGTGACATAAAGAATTTCATTGGTTGAAATCAAGCCATTATGATTCATATAGATCTAATTGACACAGCTAGAATTAAGGCATTAGAATCATACACTTGTGAAGAAAAAAACCCAATTAAAACAAAATAAATTTAATATGTAAAAGCTATGTAACATAAACACCAAAAGTGAAATTAATAAACAAATAGAAAAAAAGGAAGGGAATGATTTTGTTTTCTGTTGCTATGTTTATAACTGGGTACTCTTTTTATTCTAAGTTATGATAAAAGTATACTTAATATATTAGCTATTATATATTTCCAACAAATTACCTTTACTTTTTATTTTGCCAACGAAGGATAAGAGATACATTAATAACATTGACTATATTTTTAATAAAGTTTTTTCAACCTTAATTAATTGTTGATACGATAGTTAACAAGAACCCTATTTGTATACGGGACACTGAAGAAGAAGACACACTGTAGATGATTTGAATTATTTTGAAAATATGGTGGAAGAAGAGGGAATGCAATTCATACCACAACATTTAATATCTATGAACAGCTAGCTAACGACAGCCATTTTTTTCACGTACTTTCACTTTTCCTTAATTATTTGGAGACGCGCTCAATCACTTTTCCATTCTCGTATTCACTACCTAGTATTTCTAGAAACACACATACTATACTATACTATACTACAGTACATGGTCTTGTTCATTTTTTTAATTGTCAAGTGTTGATAAGTTTGAGCAATGGCATATTGGAAGTTAGTGAGTGTAGGTGGAGCTAGTTTAGTTGGTGAAAGTAATGGGGAAGTACGAAAAGAGAATGAATATATGGCATATTGAAACAAATGGTTTGGTGGTGAGTTACGTTGGATAATCACGTTTACGTCCAACACTCACCCAGTCAATTTCTCATGCACACATACCACCAAGCCTCATCCCTTTCACCAAATCACAATAGATAATTCTGTTTCAACTTCCACCACCTTTTCTCATTCGCTCCACTTCAAAGCAAAACGAACTCTTTTTTTCCTCACATCACTCCATTAATTCTTTTATCAAATACCTTCCAATCTCCCTCTTTCATTCTCTCTTACCAATGCACAACAATTTTTTAACCTAATCCAGAAAAAAAACTCATTCAATACCACCATACACTAAACAACCTTTAAATATAGCAATGTTTTAGTTTCTAAAAGTGAACTACTTTTAATTTTTAATTCATAAAGGTAGTTTATCATCTTTTTTTTAAATTCTCCATTTTTAATTCTTTATTTACCACCACAATTTAACTGTGCCATACATCTCATAAAATAACAGACAAAAATTTGATTTTGAATGTGATATGACAGTTCAAGGTAATTTTAAGTTATCAATTCATCATATGCAATTTTGTACCATAAATTAATTAATTTCTATAATAGTTGTTTCTATTAATTCATCATGTACTTGAGTTGTAATTACATTGCAGTCCCCACGTTGATGACGAGAGTGGGCAAGTTGATGGAGCGTGCTCGAGTGGCATTTATGTAAATATAGTCCCATTGGGACCGAAAAAGTAACAACTGAAATCCTGGGTCTGTCTTGCTTTGCTTTCGCTTTTGTATCCGTTGATGAAAGTTAAAACCTCACACTTTTCCCAATATTCTCGCTTCTTTTCTTTTTCTCCTTTTCTTCTTTCATTCTTTTCGTTTTTTCAATTCTGAAGCAACTACTTCACTCCATCACAGTTTCCTCAGCAGCAACAACCAAACGCCATCAACACCACATTCTCACATCTTCACTCCATTCCAATCTCCTTCAGAAATAAATACCAGCAATGGCGGCATCCGCCACCGTCTCCGGCGGTGCGCTGACGGATCTAACTCTCCGAACCCCTTTTCTCGGCCTCAAACTCTACACCCTGCTCCTCATTTTAGTTATAATGGTTGTGGCAGCGCTGTTCCTGATCCTCCTCTGCGTCCGTCGGAGCTCGAAGAAGAGGAAAATGCGAGTGAAGCACAGCTCCGGCGCGATCCCGCTGGTGTCGAAGGAGATCGTGGAGGTGAATACTCTGGAGCTGAAAATCGAAGAGGTGGATGAGGAGGATCCGAAGAAGGAGATGGAGCTTGAAGAGAGTCCGTCGGTGGAGTCACCGAACATAGGGTGGGGACGCTGGTACAGCCTCAGAGAGCTTGAGACTGCGACGCAAGGGTTCGCCGAAGGGAATGTGATCGGAGAAGGAGGGTATGGGATTGTGTATAGGGGAAATTTGCTAGACGGTTCTGTCGTCGCTGTCAAAAATCTTCTCAACAACAAGTATGTATTTGTCTCCCTGTTTTTCTGTTTCTCATTTTCATTTTTTTTCTCACGTTGCTGTGTGGTTTTCTTATATTCGTGTGTTTATGATGCAAATAAAAAAAAAAAAACAGTTATGAGAAACTGTTTTCTGTTTTGGGATCCTACACTCTTGAATTATGGAACAGGAGTTACACATGTGTTTCTAAACATAACCAGACAGCAACTCCTTAAATAAATCTTAATATATCAAGAAATTAGAATCTGAATATCGATTAGATTAGAACTGGCGTAAACAATGAATAGTTTTTCAGTCTCCGACAAGGATTGTCTCAAATTTATAATAATGAGCTGTTGCTTTTTTCGGGGAGTATTAAGGACTAAGGCGAGTGGATGGTCAATGTGCACTTCTTCTTTGCTTTTTTCTTTTGGGGGGCCTGGCTGATGTTATTTTAGTATTTTACCTTTTTCTTTGTCTACTTTTGCTTTTTGTTTATTTATTATATTGTTTCGTGATCTCTGTATCTCAACCTTTTCTTTTCTAGGCATGTTAATTTAGCTTAATCTGTATAATACTTTAGTTTAACGTTTAAACAATCGTGTCTGTGGCTGTGAATTAGGTGGGCCAGCGAGAGAACTGATGGTAATATTAATTAATTGCTTCATATTACTCTCTACAAAAATGAACTTGGATCTTCTCTCTTCTTTTTTTTATGAGTAACCAGCGATAATCACGTTAGAAAGTGAGAAATATAATCGTTGTCAGGTATAATTAGTGGATCTTATAGTTGGATAAAAGCTGTGTTCGTTTTCAATGTTACTCCATATAGAAGAGATCTAAATCTAACAAAAATGGCACTGGCAGCTACAAATTTGCATGACATTTGAACTTGTTGTAATAAATTAAGTAGTATTGTAGAACTCTAGACTAGAGGAAAACATGCAAAGGTTGTTTTACCACCGCAACTTTGCTATGCAATGCTATAAACTCTTTCCTGAAATGACGGAACGTTTTTAATATTCTTTCTTCCCCACCAACTTGGCATGGCTAATTGAAATTCATGTGTTATTGTATTGTAACTAAGGGGGCAAGCAGAGAAAGAGTTTAAGGTGGAGGTTGAAGCCATTGGAAAAGTGAGGCATAAGAATTTGGTGGGGTTAGTTGGATATTGTGCAGAAGGTGCTCAAAGGTAAAATATTATGTTTAAGCATATGGATTTAATTATTTTCTTTGAAGGTCTTTCTAATGAAGAAACTTACTTGTGAATATGACACTTTTGGTGACTATTCATTCAGGATGCTTGTTTATGAATATGTTGACAATGGAACATTGGAACAGTGGCTGCATGGTGAAGTAGGACCTGTCAGCCCCTTGACATGGGATATACGAATGAAGATTGCTGTTGGGACTGCGAAAGGGTGTGTTTACGGAGTCTCCTGTCTCGTTTTATTGAACATATACCTGAAACTTTCGCTCATGCCAGCTACCTCTAATTGTAGTATAACGTTTGTTAACTGATATATTACTATTTTTTACAATACGTATTTCTAGTACAACTCTTATCATGCTCCGTTGTTAATATGACATTTCTATTACCTGAAATATTTTTTCGTGGAGTATTAATTAACCTTCCTACTTTACGAAACAGGCTAGCCTACTTGCACGAAGGATTGGAACCCAAAGTTGTCCATCGAGACGTAAAATCCAGTAACATTCTTTTGGACAAAAAGTGGAATGCTAAAGTATCAGACTTTGGACTGGCCAAGCTCTTAGGGCCCGAGAAAAGCTATGTGACAACACGTGTAATGGGGACATTTGGGTTAGTTTCGTTCTCAAGTAGCATTCTCTTACATGGAGGTGGATACTATTTATATATTTTATTCAACCCCACAAATTTTGTGCAGATATGTGTCACCTGAGTATGCAAGCACGGGAATGCTTAATGAGGGCAGCGATGTGTATAGTTTTGGCATTCTACTTATGGAGCTAATTACAGGAAGGAGTCCCATCGATTATTCTAGACCACCTGGAGAGGTGATTCAAGGATTTCTGCATTTTCTTTACTGTCTCCCCTGAAACTCCAATGAGTCTTATGAGTGTGTTTTTGTTTGGTGCGCTTCAGATGAACTTGGTTGATTGGTTTAAAGGAATGGTTGCAAATCGTCGTGGTGATGAACTAGTTGATCCTTTAATAGATATTCAGCCCTCTCAAAGATCTTTGAAACGAGCTTTACTCGTTTGTCTGCGTTGCATAGATTTGGATGTCAGTAAGCGACCAAAGATGGGCCAAATTGTTCATATGCTTGAGGCTGACGATTTTCCCTTTCGTTCTGTAAGCCCCCGATGTTTTCATCCTCTATGCTTTATAAGATAAAACACATGTGATGCCGCGTTACACAGTTTTGACACTAAATGTCACATCCTAATCTGGAATATTCAATGTCACATCAAAATCTACCTATCTCACTGAAAGATCCACAGTAAATTGTAGTGTAACTTCTACCAACTGAAATGACTTGCTTTGCTTTCTGAATAGGAACACAGAACAAATAGAGAGAAAGAGCCTGTTAATTCTAAAGCAGCTGCTTCCAGCAAGATTCCATATGCAACAAGGCATGTAGAGCCTATTGATAAATCAAGCTGGAGATGATTATATGTTGTGCTGCTCATGGCAAGCCCTGAGATCAAACTATTTTTCCCAACGATTTTCAATTTGTTGTGAAAAAGTTAAAAGCCATTGTGCATATCTTATATAACAGTGTAGTTTCATCTCTGTAGGAGGTCTTGGCAGATTTTTCTGTATGGCATTATCTTGTGAAGAAAAACGAGCCTTGTAAATATGAATTTCCTACAACATACAAATTTTATCAGTCTGCATGCAGCATGAGATAATATTTCAGCAATATTGCTGATATTTATTCATACATTTGGTTACGACTATTGCGCTCATTCGTAGATGTCTTTGCTATACATATTTTGTAGACGCAAGCATTAACAACTAGAACATGTATATACCGGTCAAAATAATACTGACCGGTAGATTTTATTATTAGCACATTTAAAAGTTCACGTGGTTTACATCTAACTTGTCTTGTCTTGTCTTACATTTTTTTTAATTAAAATTATTTTTAGAGTATAAATTGATTTGGACATTTTCCCTTTAATTAAGATGAAGTTAATGGTAGTTGTGTCCTTCACTTCACCTCACCTTCCAATATTTGCTTCTGTAATCACTGCATCTACACTTGCATAGCTACCTCAGTCCTGCACTATGCTTTCATCTTCTTTTCATTTTGGTCATATCACATTACATTCAGTTGCAATGAATTTTCTCCAGATTATATGAATCATATACGAATCCTGATGCAAATTTGTTTAAATTTAATACAAAATTAGATTACAGTTTTCTATTTACTGTTAAGAATTTTAAATATTAAAATTATTTTTTTATTAAAAATATATGAAAATGCATTCAAAATAATTCATGTCAAATTTTTTCACACTTAAAAACTTTCTTTTTTTCATTTTCTTATCTTAACATTTTTTCAAGTGTTTTTATTTTTAATTAATTAATGAATCTTTAAAATAATTTATTTTCATTCAATAAAAGTAATGCATTTATTTACTGAATAAAGTAATACTAATAAAATTATAGTTTGAAAAAAATCTTAAATTATAATTAGTTTTACTTATATATTTATTTTTACATGCTGAATATTTTGACATATATATTAAAAATCTAATAATTATATGTTTATTGAAAAATAATTTTATATAATATTTAAAAACTTCAATATAAAATATATTTTTGAAATAAGTTATTATATATTTTAAATCAACCTTAAAATATGTATCAATCAAGAATAAAATTAACCTAAACAAATTAAATATTTTCTATTAATTAAACAATTTATGATTAATTAATGATATAATCATATATCAACTAATTGATATATTTAGTCTGTAATATAATCAAGTATAAAATATATTTTTAATTATATCTTTATATGATTGATAGAAATTTTTAATTAATATATACAAATTTCATAATTATTTATGTAAATTATTAAATAATATATATATATATACTAAAATTAATATAAATCAGAATTAATATTAAATATAAGAATATTGTGATAAACTATTTTTAATAATTAATAAAAAATTTAAGAGTACTATTTAAAATTTATTTAATATATTTAAAATTAGTATTTCAATAATTAATGTTGTTTACGTAAATATTTGTTTTGGTTTATAATTAATAAATTAATAAATTATTTTTCTTTTTTTTACACACAAATATTCTAAAAAAAATAATAACATGCTTCAATTAGGTAAAACTTAAAGTGATAATAATATATATCTAACTAAATCTAACCTTAATTATAAAAATATGATATGTATTTAACCTATTTTATATATATATATATATATATATATATATATAATTTTTATGTCTAATTTGATCTATATAAAAACTTAACATAATCTGAAAATTTATTTAAATAGAAAATTATTTAAAAGTTTTGTATGTGATAGATGTATAATAGTAAAATAAAGTTAAAACATATTTTTAAGGTTTGATTTGAAATAGATTATTTAAAAGCATATTTTATATTAAAATTTTTAAATATCACATAAAATTATCTTTATATGATCATATAATTTTTAGAATTTTAATATAAGTAAAAATGTTTGTAATAATATAAGTAAAAGTGATTGTAATTTAAGATTTTTTTTAAATTTAAATACTTTTACTAGAATTACTCCATTTAGTAAGTAAATGCATTATTTTTATTGGGATTAAATATGTTTTTAGTCCCTAAACTATTTGTCAAAATTGTGTTTCATTCCGGAACAAATTTTGGACCTATTTCGCCCTTATACTTTATAGACAGGTATAAATGATTCTATATGACAAATAAAAACATCTTTAAGCAGAAAAAATGAAAGAAAATGATAGAAAAAAGAGTGAAAACAACTTAAGAAAGGTATAATAGTGAAGTAGGAAACTATAAAGAAAAAAAATAAAAAGATAAAAAGAAATTTTGAGACATCATATACAGACAAAATAAATCTAAAATTTGTCTCAATAAATAAACACAATTTTAACAAATAATTTAAAAACATATTTAGTCCTTTTTATTGTAATAAAAATGAATTATTTTAATAAAAGATTTTAAATAAATTCATAAGATAATTAGGGAACCCTCGTTTCTTCAAAAACAATAAAAATAAGTTAATTTCTACATTGAATGTATGTTGGATGGATTGATAAGGAGATGAGAGTAAAAAAAAATATTTTTTAAATTTTAAATACAAGTGAGAAAGATTGTATCTTAATGCAATACGTATTGTACATTAATTACAAATTAATTTTCATTAATTATACAATCTTATAAAATGAATAATTTAAATAAGAAATATTTGAAAACAGTTCAGAGGTGTAAAAAAGTAATTATGTTATCATTAAAAAAAGTTAATAGATATTAACTGTTTCTAAATTATAAATAAATCTCAATTGGAGCGGACGAACATTAAATATTTGTAGTTTAAGCTCTCCAAATATTTTTATCTCTTAATATCTCTAGCCAGAAAGTAGAAACCAATCTATGTATCGTTGTACGGGTTTAAAGTAGTATTACTTGTTCTCTTCCTTTTTTGTTGAATGTTGAAGTGTGTTAGCACAAAGTGGGTAGACTCCCACTTGTACAAACTTAAAGACCATAACATCAATACCGTAAATTCCTAGAAAGCGTAAAAACAATTTAAAAGTTTTGGTAAAGAGTAATCACTTTCCTCGCACAAATATCCAAAACAAAATAGTGGGATTTTGTTGAGTGAGAAATTTGTAAAGCACCTTTTTCCACAATATGTTTGGTTCAAACTTTTGAATAAACTTTATGAACATTGATGAAGTGATGAAGCTACTATTATAAGCAGAGCAATGGGTCTACGTAAAATCCAGAAAGTGGGGACTTGACAAGGACGAGTTCTACGCGGCCAAACCACATTTTCTTGCTTGGAATAATGGAATGTGTTTCTACCGTTACACTATTATAAGACTACTTATACTGTAATTATAAGTCTTCTTTTTATTTTATTGTTGTCGGTTTTGCTTTTCTCCTTTTATATAAGAACAACACACCATCTCTTCTCTCTCACACTTCCAAGTTGAAGAACAGTGAGAGGAATCAAGCAATGGCCAATACGACACCTTCTCATTCAATTCTCCTCTTCCTTTCTCTATTCGCCATCGCCCTCTCCCTCGCTTGTTAGTTGCCTCTTTCACTTCAAATTCCCTCTTTTTCCAACCGTTACTGTTTTTACTGTTACCTTTTCCTCGCTTTCAAGAAAACCAATCTTAATTACTCCACTCCCTCACAAAAGGTGCAACTGTAACTGTTTCTGTTCCTCTCCTAACTTTTTTAACTTCTTCTTTTTCTTCTTCTTGCAGACTCCCAATCTTTCGTAGGAGTGAACTACGGCCAGGTCGCCGACAACCTTCCGCCGCCGGACTCCACGGCCGGCCTCCTCAAATCCACCTCCATCGGAAAAGTCCGTCTCTACGGCGCCGATCCCGCCATCATCAAGGCCCTCGCCAATTCCGGAATTGGAATCGTCATCGGCGCCGCCAACGGCGACATTCCGAGTCTGGCCTCCGATCCCAACGCGGCCGCTCAGTGGGTTAACGCGAACGTGTTACCCTACTACCCCGCCAGCAACATCACTCTCATCACCGTCGGCAACGAGATTCTGACCTTGGCCGACCAGAGTCTTGTCTCGCAGCTCGTGCCGGCGATGCGAAATCTCCAGAATGCCCTTAACGCGGCCTCTGTGAAGATCAAGGTCTCCTCAGTGCACTCCATGGCCGTGTTGGCTCAATCGGATCCGCCGTCGTCCGGGCTGTTCAACCCGTCGCTCCAGAACACGCTGAAACAGTTGCTGGCGTTTCTTAAGGATAACAAATCGCCGTTCACGATCAACCCGTACCCGTTCTTCGCTTACCAGAGCGACCCGAGACCCGAAACGCTGGCGTTTTGCCTCTTCCAACCTAACTCGGGCCGGATCGACTCGGGCAACGGAAAGCTCTACACGAACATGTTCGATGCCCAGGTCAGTACAGTAGCTGTCACTGTTTTTTCGCTTTTAAATATTTTCTTATCACAAAAAGTTGACGTGGGAGTCAACTAGACAATCATCCTCTGTCTTCTACATTCCATCCACGTGTCTACACTGTTTCCCCTTAGATATGTCATGATTTATATATATGAATGTATCTATCTATATTTATATATGTGTTTATGTATGTACTCATTATTTCAAATCTTGCTCTTCAATCTAACGAGTAGATCGCTAATCTTGTCTTCCACCAGCCTTTGCATTTGTAGAAGGACATCAAGGTTAAACATTTAATCATATATTATTATTAGTATTTTTAGTACATAATTATCAATAATTAATAATTAATGCCGATTTCATTTTCATCCACTTTCTTGGTAAATGTAGCAAAATGCTGCTATTTGTTTTCGAGTTAGATAGAATCTATTCTAATTAAATTATTGTTAACCTTTACGCGTACATAGATTAATTTGGTTAGGCCTTAGGTCTTGATTCTTGAAGTTAGGGCGACACGCATCTATCAATGACGTGATCTTTTTGCTCGGTTTGTTTTTTCCTGTTATTACTGTAGTGATTATTGATATAATAATACGATGCCACTTTTCAAATGGAAAGTCATTTGATTGGGCTACTGCTATACATGACTTAATTGCTTATTTAACGTTTTATTTTTTTGCCCGTGATGCTGCAATGAGAGTAATGTTGCTTATACAACTCGTTGATTCACAATATTTCATTATTTAATGTTATTATCCTGTAAAAAAAATTGTCATAGATGATAGTTCTGCCTCATTTTATAATAATTTCTTAATGTGACTTAGCTTACATTTTTTTAATTAGTTGAAACTTAGATGACTTGAACTTTCCGGGTTAAACTAGAAAGTAGATGTAGTTAGTTACTAATACGTAAGATTGTGTACAATTGTCAATAACCGATTTGCGTATGTAGGACTGGATATGTATGTAGTACTTGATACGTAAGAGAAAGAAAAACTTGACGAGGAATCTATTGACCTCACCCCGGTGTCATAACCCAACATAAGAGTGGAGTTATTCTTCTCTGTGTGCAGTTGAGTAATATTAGTGCAAACGCTCACTCTCTCTGATTGGAGACAGCCTGGCTACACATAATGTGGCACAAAACAAGTCCTTGTTCCAAAGCATCAATAATTGTTGCCATGTTGGGCATGGATAAAGAAAATGGGTCACAGTGAGTGAATATGGTAGGTAAACCCTCGTCTTTTTTAATCTCTTGGAATAGAAAAGTAGGAATAATTTCAATGTCGATGAATACCTTTGTTCTACCAACAACCTACCACTTGGTCCAATTCAATCGCCCCTTTGATTTTAGCATATGCAATAACTCTAATTTACCCCAACTCTCTAGCCTTTAGTGGCCTCAATTTCTAACAGTTCAAAATTTGGTAGGTGCACAAATTGTGCTGCTAATTAAATCAAAATGGAAAGAAAGCCCTTTAACGATCTCATCTGGTATATTGAATAGTGGCGTTTTCCTTGCTGAACTTTCTTGTTATTTGGATTTGAATGTTGAGCAGGTTGATGCTGTACATTCTGCTTTGAGTGCGATGGGGTTCCAGGACATCGAAATTGTGGTTGCTGAGACTGGATGGCCCTCACGTGGTGACAGTAACGAAGTAGGACCTAGTCTTGAAAATGCTAAGGCCTTTAACGGGAACCTGATTAATCATCTTAGATCGTTGGTTGGGACACCTTTGATGCCTGGGAAGTCTGTGGACACTTACATTTTTGCACTCTATGATGAGGATCTCAAACCCGGTCCAGGATCTGAACGCGCGTTTGGGCTCTTCAAAACTGATGGTACCATGGCATACGATGCTGGCTTAACCAAGTCTAGCCAGCAGGTGAGGATATTGCTACTTTAGGCAGGAGCATAGTGTTGATGTGTTGTAAGTTTTTTAATATTTTTTATGACATGTTGCCTTATTTTTGTGCCCACAGACTCCATCAACTAGTCCAAAAACTCCGGTTACTCCAGCACCTAACACTTCAGGATGGTGTGTACCCAAAGCTGGAGTTTCTGATGATCAATTGCAGGCCAATATTGACTACGCCTGTAGTCAAGGCATAGATTGTGGACCAATTCAACCAGGAGGTGCTTGTTTTGAGCCTAACACAGCAGCATCCCATGCTGCATTTGCCATGAATCTCTACTACCAAACATCTGGCAAAAATCAATGGAACTGTGACTTCTCTCAGTCAGCAACACTAACATCCCAAAATCCAAGTAAGTTTTCTAGACACTGAGATTTCAATTTTTAATGTTGTAGGCTCCATTCCACTTTTAAGTTAACGAGTCTCTAATAAAGTGAATGATCAAAATAGTTCCATCAGTTATCTCTCACTCAGGCTTAATCCAAAATGAAAAATTAGTCACGAGAAGTTCGACTGGTTAAGAGTGCTATTCTTTGATAGAAATAGAATCGGGAGAAAAGATAACATTGTCTTAGCTGGCACAAACGTGTGATGCTGAAGTTACCGAAAGCCCTTTTGGCAAAAGGTTACTTTTATACAAGAAAAGACTAATGCTTTTGACATTTTAGGTGGCGTAAGTTTGGTGAATGATTGGAAATTGAATTATATAACAGATGCGGTTGTTCTGGTTCCTAATCAACGTTGTGTGCGTGGGTTGTCTAACTCGATTTACTGCTCTTGGTAGGTTACAATGGTTGCATATACGCTGGTGGGAGCACCTGAAATCCGAGGCTTCAGCAGCTTTATTTGAACCAATAAATTATTATTTGGATGGATGTGTATTTAGGATTAAATTAATGAATAAGGGCACATGCTTTAAATGTATTTAGTTATAGCTTTAATTGTAGAGGCATGCCCACTCTGGTTTCTGTCTTTTTGTCCACTTCTTACTGTGCCAATCAACAATTGTTTCCTTCAATTTTACATCCTCCCCCAACCCTCTCCTATTTTTTCAACGTTAAATATCGTTCCAAATGTGATTATTCTCATGATCTCTCTTTTATTACTTGATTTTTTTTACATACTTCTTAATTTTCTCGCTTCATACTAAATGGTTAAGAATAGAATAGAAAAAGAATACATATTTAATTGTTTATTGGTATTGTATACTGTCAATCTAACTCTGGAAATCTTTTGAAGGAAAAGTTTGGTACACTCCTAATAGACCATCAAATAACATGTCAATATATTTTCTATTTTTTTTCAATATCTTAAAAATAGAGTATTGTTACGAAGAAGTTGTGGAAATAAGTTACTCATCAAGTAAGATTTTGGGAAGAAATTCATCAAATACTTAATTACTCGTAAAAATCAATGTTTTGTGAAAAGCTTCTCCAGCTTTAGTCTTTAACTGACATCAAATCTTTGTATTGTATACCTGGATCATTCGATGTAATTAGCAGGGAAATTTTTCGTGAAACAAGCGAAACCATGATGAAGGATTTTGTGTTTGATTGTTATTATCAGTGATAAGTTATGCACCATATTGAAGTTGTTAAATATTTTAATAATGCTTTAATTTTGGAATATAATAATTCTTTTCTGCTAAACTTAAATCATTATTTCATATAAATGCTACATATGCATGTATATTGTGAAGTTTCTCCTGAAGATATGAAATAAATATTAAATGTGTAAAAGAGTGTTCAATAATCCGTTGTCGTCCAGCGGTTAGGATATCTGGCTTTCACCCAGGAGACCCGGGTTCGATTCCCGGCAACGGAACTTTTTTTTGTTTCCCTATTTTAGGGTGATGGAAATAAAGCAGTTAATTTTGAACGGAATTATCATCTTGGACTGTATTTTCATAGTGGTATTAGGTGAGACACTTGGTTTTATTGGTTGAGATGGGCCCACAAAGCAATTTTTCTTGTGAAGCTAAGAAATTAGAAGTTATGGACTGCCCCCAAAGCACAAAAATGGATTTAGGTATTTTGTAAAGAAATTACTTAATTGATAAGTTATATTTTTATTTAAAAAAAATGATTTCAAGCACCATTTTTAAAAAAAAAGTTGTGTTTTTATTGTATGATTTTTAAATAATTTAACATTTATGGTGAAGGGAAAAAGTTATGATTTCAAGCACCATTTTTTTAAAAAGTTGTGCTTTTATTGTATGATTTTAATTAAGTTAACATTTTTAATGAAGGTAAAAAAATATTATTTCAAGCACTTTTTAATTTTTTTTCATTGTATGATTTTAAGTAATTTAACATTTTAATGGAGGTAGAAACACCATTTTAGATTTATAACTTTTGTAAATCAAATTAATAGGAAAGATTTTCTATTTATGCCACTTTTAAAAATTCTTAATTTAGTATAGAAGATGAGTTTTAAATTTGATGAATTTAATATAGAAGTTGAACTTTTATCCGGCGAGCAGAAATATTACTGGATTTAGGGAAGTTCTCTAATGTAGTCCTACAATTATGGTCCCCAGTTTTAAAGAAAGGAAATTGCATAGCTAGTGTAGTGTATATGATGAATTCATGCTCAGCTTGTTATGCTGCATAACTGCAAACACTGCTCAGACCACAAACTATTCACTTGTTCATCTTTCTCATTGTTTTAGATTGTCGCAAACATGTATGTGGCATCCTTGGAATAATGGGTGACAATGACTACGAAATGATTTCTGGAAACGAAAATACCGGAATTCATCAAAAGACTTTTTGTTGCACATTAGTGTAATATGTGCAACAAAAGGCTAATAGCTAGGTTGCTAATTCTTTGATGCAACCATCTCGATCTGGGGGAGTTATGTATACTTTTTTTCTTATATTTTTCCATTTGAAAGACAAGTGGTAGTAATAATATATAGAAAAACAAATGTTATAAAATGCTTGGAAGAGCATAAAATATTTTTTGTAAAGAGCAATATTAGTTTTTAATTCCTGCAAAAAAGAAAGGCATCTCTAATTAACTACTGTGATTTGTATTTCCATAAAGAGACAAATTGTTGTAAACGTTAAATACTATACTTTTTAACATTTTTATAAATAGAAGATAGAAAAAGAACTTTCAAGAAATTACAATTGAATACTTATGTGACTTAAAAAAACACATTTAGGTGTACACTATAGAGAATAAAGTATACAAGTGGTTTAATTAATTGACTTTTGCATCATCGGAAAATTAATTGAGTTTCGCGAGATGAAAATTAATAATTCACGTAAAAATTGCATAAAATACCTATTTACGGCACAAGTTTGGTGTATCATTTTTCATATTTAAGTTAAGCTACTTAAGTCATTTTTATTTTTCAAATCACGCAAACATTCTAATAAAGTCAAACAAAAACATGTCCTCGTCATCGTCATAATACAATAATGCGTAGTCAAGAAACATGTGTCCTTGAACAAATTCTGTTCAAAATCCAATTCTTTGATGACACAAACATTATCCTCAAAATTCATCTTACTTCGACTGCTACGCAAAAAAAGTGAAGTGTATTTATGAGGAAGTATAGTGCAATAGGGCGGAGGTGACAGTTGCAGTATCGTTGCTAGTCTAAGAGAATGCAGTGAGTAAAGGACAAACAATTACAATTTGGAAATTCTTTACAAACGTCAATCTATATGCCTGCTTAACTCCAATCTCATTAACAAAAAAGGGATGAATTGAGTCAATATTTCTTGACTCCATGGGCTATCCGCATGCCACAATCTCATGAATGGCATCGCTGACCGTTTCATCCTCCGATCTGACTGACAGTTTCATTGCAACATCCTTTGGACCATCAAGTCCAAAAGACAACCGTACAAGCACCTTTACATTCCCGATGAATACACCTGACAATAAGCATGTGTGTGATCTTGAATTGGGCGGAACCTCCTCCGTTCCCTGCACACAATTGTCGTAACAATCATTACGTTACACCATCCAACAAGTACAAGGAACAAACTATAAAAACTGTACGATCACTTGCTTTCTCATAATCAGTATAATAAAATTAGGCACTAATAGTGGTCAGTGGCGAGGGTTTAAGGCAGTTAAGGAGAGTTCATAGGTTTGAAATGTTTGTGTTAAAGACTATGTGCAATCATTGTAAACCAAACAAGCAAATATATACAAGTTAAGTAAAGTAGTCTCAAAAGAGTTACCAAAGCAGCAGCAATCGAAATCCTGGGCTTACCTCGCACGGCTGCAAGCCAAGCAGGTTGATAACAGTATTTACAGCTTCAGCCAAGCTCTCTCTAGGACCAAGACCGTACTCATCCACTCGCTCAAAGTCAGGGCCCAAGCTTTCCCAAGCATTCCTAAAATTAGACACCCCCACTTTCAACACATAATCTGCAGCAACAACCTCCAGATCCTCAAGCTGGTATTCATCTTCAACACCATCATCTTCGGCCTCGCCAGTAGTAGGGTCAACCTGATGAAGATCCAGTTTATCTAGGGATGAGATTGCTACAATAATATTATAGGTTACCGAAAAAATAAAAACAAGCTTCATAAAAATAATCATGATATCAAATAAAAAAAACTAAAAAGCTTCACAAAAATAAAGAGATTAATACCTCTTTAACAATAAATTTCAGAATGTTAGAAAACTTTCCAACTGATGAGACTCCCTCTGGCTTCTCAAATGCAACAAAAGTCTGCCCAGGTGAATCATAAGGAAGAGACCTGATAGGCTTGGAGAACACCTCTGAGAAATCCTCTGCTTCAGAAGCATCCACAGTCACAATAACCTGTAATAAGGAAAAATAATTACAAAGAGCTGGGAGTTGGATTATTTTGTGAAATTTGAAGCATCTATAATAGTAATTACATCTTCCAATAATTGCTCTGGTATTGTGTTGGTGCAGTTGTACTGGAACACAACATGCCTATCAAAAATGTGTTTAATGACATTAACTGCATATTCTGTCTCAGCTTCAGTGAGCTCCACAGGTGCTGAGGACTGGTAAAAAAAAGTACATATTGGGTCAGACATAGAAAGAACATGAAATATAGAATATAAAAGAATCTAAATTAGTCTAATATTTAGCATATATATATCTATCTAAATATAGATACATATGCTAAATAAATACATGCATTTTGGTATGGCAATGATTTTAATAGACATTAGTCAAAAAAAGAATTAACAAAATTCACTTTTCAGAATAAAATGAAAGAACCTTAAAAAGCTTCCCAAAGTTTGCACACTCTGGAATGGTCAAAAGCATCTTCTCATATGCATCTACAGTTGATGGGGGACCGCTTGGAGGAGCACCCAAACCAGATGGCTTTTTACCAGGGGCTTTCTTTTCTGCAAGTGGCTGGGACTTGACCTCCTTGGGCACAGAGTTAATGTCAAAAGCTTCTTCTGAAGGCTCCTATATCACATTAAAAACATGAGATAACGTACTATATGGTAAGCAGGAAAGATGCTGAGGACTTACGTAATTTTTCAAACTATTCTCCAGATTAACAAGTGGGATATCAAATGACCCAAACAGGAAGTCCTTTACATCTTCATCAGTCTCAACAACTGCACCATCACCTCCAAGTGTGTTCAAGTAAAGTGTTGCCCTATCACGAACCTGCAAAGAAATCAAAATACCAAATATATATTGAAGAGGTTAACAATTTTAAAAAATCCAGAACTGAAAACCCTCCCTTGTGTGGGATGGGGGTAAAACTGGACCAAAAATAGGATAAACAGATAGACTTTATTTCAGAAACAAACTTCATCAGTATCAACGTGCTACAGAACACCATGGACTGTCTTTCTGATTCACACATAGTTGACAGACCTGGTTCTCCCTTCCCAAGCAAATCTAACACCTCCCCTTTCTTATTTTCCCTCCTATTCTTTATTCTGTGCACTGTTCTAACAGAATAACTGTTGATACAACAAACATGCATATATTTGAAAGATTTAAACAATTGAAAATTAAAATTTTAAACTTACAGGTATGGGAAATAAGATGTATAAAATACTCAAACAACTACGCATGTCAAGCCTCATAGTTCACATAAAGCATTAAAACAAGGTTAAGAAATTGACCTCATCATCACTGTCAAAAAGACATCGGCGTAGCAGAACAAATATGCGGGGCTGAAACAGTAAAGTGTGAGATTCAAGTTAGCACCAAATATCCCCAAAAATGTTATAAAACATTTAGAGAAAACCATTGCAAACAAAATCAAGTAACACCTTCAACGTATCAACAGCAGCACCAAATTTTGCCAGTGTACTCACGGCACTGGCCCTAACAATTGCATTCTCAAGATGTACTCTATTATAAATGTAACGAATATATTTGCTTGGATCTGATGTTTTTGGTCCTTCAATTCCCAGGAAGTGAAGTATCTACAGTGCAAGGGGAGCAAAATGGTTAACAACAAAATGCAGAATTCTACACAAAAGAAACGAAAAAACTGTGAATAATGAAGCACAGGACGGAAGTAATACCTGTGTAGACAAATAAGTGAACTCACAATCTTCAATGAACTCACAAAGATGAAGCAACCCAGCTTCCTTAGCATCAGGGATATCACTAATGAGAATCACAATTGAATCTACAATCGCCTTCTTGTAATCAAAACCACCTTCTTCCCGAAGAATATTACTCAGGAAGTTCATCCTGAAAATAACAGCAGAATAAAACCGTCAGCATAGAAAATTCATCTATAACTATCTAAGATGTAACATGGCATATGAGGCAGTTGAAAACTCTACACTGGGACACATACAGAGATCGATATTTTAAAGGGAACTTCAGGCACAATGATCTTATTGCTTCAACAACAACAATTTTGAACTCATCAGCAATATCAGACATGAAATTTGTGATCTGCTTCATAAGACGATCCACACTAGATTCATTTCCTGTTTTCAAAAGTGTAGTAATAGCGAGGGTGGCAATGCTTCTGTTCTGGTCAGAGATTAAACTTTCCATATCAATGTTGCAGTTGGTGACTGCCATTGGATGTGTCATTGCCACCTGAAAAGTTTAAAAGTCAACTTAATGGTTAAACCTTGTCAAGTTTGACCATGAAAAAACTCAGAATATTTAGCAAACACTGAAAGTCTTGATTTTCTATCAACTACTCCAAATCATAAAAGGAAAAAAGCATGGGCAGGGAGGTTTTAGACTTGAGTGGCATTTCAAATATCCCTTTATAAATTCTGCAACAGCATTTCGGTGAAATTTGAGAAATTAAAGCAGGATTACCTTGTTCAAGGTGCGGACAGCAGCAAATCTCAAGACAGGCTTAGAAGAACTTAAAAATAGTTGAAGAACAGTAATTGCTGGAGTTAATTCTCGACTTGTTACACCATTGAGCTCTGTTATTGCTCTAGCAGCTTCAAAAATCACCATCTCTGACTTGTGGCGAAGGCAACTCTCAAGATAATCATAGAAGGGGCGTTCCCCTGACTGTGTATTATTGCCTGATTCATAAATAACCTACATAGATGATGGATGATAAAGATTATTAAAATAAATACCATCCCAATAACAATGTACATATGGAAGGAAACACACCTGACTAGTGTAACGGATCAAAAGGCACTGCGCTAAAGGTGAGCGAACAGTCCCCCTTGTCAAACTGGTAACCAGCTTGCTAACTGCCAACCGATCGTTCTGTCGTATCTGCAATGATTCAAATCACCATGTACCACTAACTCTCTTTAGAATTTATATAATTGTGTTTTGTATGATAAGAAAAGTCAGCTTTGAAGGTAAGACTAAAATGATGCACAGTAAAAAAACTATCAGAATGTTAAAGAAACAGAATTTCCCATCATGATCCAGCTCAAACTAATTCTATGAAGACAATGTGATAACAAGGACCAGAAACCAAACAGACAAATATCAATATCTTCAAGAGAAATTCAAGAAGTTTTTCTTTCTCTTTGTATAGTCAAATTCATCACCCACATAAGCTCATAAAGAAATGTACTTCATTGGTGGAAGTTGTAAGAGGAGGGAATAAAGATAAGTTTATTCATGACATTTAGCCGTGATAAGCCATGAAGTGTAGTTATGATTCAAGAAAGAGCACTGGCAGTACAAAGATATAGACCACCATACAAACCTTGTCAAACTAAATGACCCTAAAATGATGACAAAGTTTCGTGGTGCTTCAATACACCAAAATACCTGTGCAGAACCAAACTATTCTGGAAAGCATACCTGATGTAGCAAAGCCAATGCATGAAATTGTACAAGGGCTGCCCTTGATTGAACAGCTTCCTGAACCTCATTGCTCCATCTTTTTACTATTTCAGGATTTGTCTGTAAAGGGGGACACAAATAAGCGAGCAGCAGGTTTAAAGAGTTGCAAAAAGAAGCATATATGATTATTACCTGGAGCAGATGAAAGCCACTGATTAAAGCAGCACTTGCAACAACTGGATTTTTATCTACAATAGCTTGTTTTAGATACCGCTCAATTTGGGAAAGGAGTGTTCCATCAGTGATTCGACAAAGCACTCGAATAGCATTGGCTTTATACATGTCAATTTTGCTATTCATATCTTTCATTAGAGAGCTTGTGACGATGATAACCTATTTAAAAATGATTGAGAAAGAACAATCAAAATCTAAGCTAGTAACACAGATCAGAGACAATTAAAATGAATCTAAAAGAAAAGAAAAGTTGCATGAGAACATGTAACCTCATCCGCAGAGGGAGATATCTCCTTTATCATCAGGTAGACCATTCTCCTTAATCCCATATCTTTAGACTGGAAAAGCTTAGTAACAGCAAAGAAAACTTCTGTTGCTTCAACCTAGCAAACATAAAATTTCCCAAAAAAGGATTAACAGCTGTTTCTAACATAATTTCACAAATAAGCTTGGTGATGGATATCATTCTAGACCTTTGTAAACGTCTCTCCTTGATTTAGTAGATATAGGAGTTTAGTAATAACCTGTAAATACGTAACAAAACAAGCAGAGTGAGAATTCAACAACTGAATCTTCTACAGAAACCAGATGAAAACGTACGCATCCTTTAGTTCACGACACAAACCTGTGAACACCTCCTAGCATCTAGTTGAGGGTCGTTAAAAACTCTGGCCTCCTGAAGAACAGACCCCTTTTCAATTCCCAGAAAGGGGGAATACTCGGCTGGTCAAGAACCAAAATCATATCACAATAAGTAACATTTACAATTTATTCGCAATTAAATCAATTATGACTAGGATTCGTCACAATGCATAACCCTGACTTGGTATAAAGGAAGAAAAATACGAAACGAAGAGCCAAAAATCTACCACTATAACCTAATCACGGGAAGCTTATTCCACAGTCTGCATTGCAAATTATCTGGCAAGATCAATTCGAAGAGCAATTCGAGTTCTTACCAACGATAAGGAATCGAAACCAGATCAAAATGAGACCATTAGGAAAGTCAGAGAAGAACAACATAAGATTCAATAGAAGGATGTTGAGAATTGAGATATCTAAGTTCGCGGACGTTGAGAATTGAAATATCTAACTAGGCGAACCCTACTATAGTATTCCGAAATGGAAATGAAACACGGATCTGGAAGCAAAAGAGATTGATCCAACAGTAGCAATGAGAGAACGGAAAACGCTAAGAGATAATGAGAGAGAGAATGGATCGAATTAGGAGAGGAGAAGAGAAGTGCACCTTCGTCGTCGCGGTCATCGTCCTTCTTCACGAGCGGCTGAGCCATCACCAATCACCGGTGAATATGTTAGATCTCTCTTCTGCGAAAGCACCACTCAAGTTTGTGATTGACTGAATGAATGAATCAGTGGTGAATGCTGAGAAGAAGAAAGAAAATGCTGCGTTTAAACGCACCAGTTGTTTTGTACTCTACCTCTTCGATGCAGATCCACTTCAGGTTCCTATTAAAATTTAATCACATTAGTTTTAAATAT